>CM044566.2:17146271-17586271 GCA_024416835.2 Perccottus glenii
TCAAAGTCATGCTTTCAAGTAATGACATTTAAGTTTTGTAAGTAGATAACACTCAAATCTTGAATTCACCATGCTACCATCTTTTTGAAACATGTTTTTCAGATAAATAGAGTCCATGCAACTCACATAAAAATAAAACTGAACACGGAGTTTCACAACAACTTCACCTTTTTGACAAAATGCTTTCCTCATAAAACACAACCATGGTCTAGTTGTGTTAGTTTTATACCTATATTAACCTCCAGAACTGCAGAATCTTAATGAAAACCATGCCAAGTGTGGACCACAAGCCCAGTTTTCACACCTAACATTGATATGGTCTTTACTGTATGTGAACAATTATAAAGGCAATACACAGCACAATACAGTCAAATTGTGAGCTTTTTTTTTTACCCTTGGCTGGTAGAGTGAATGTAAAAACCTATAACAGTATGGCAAAGCCACATTGCTCATTATATACTTTTCAGCTTATTTTAGTAAAACTGGCAACTACTTGTTTTACATTTTTACTTTCAAAATTAATGTCTGTGGTTTATCCTATTTATCAACTATGTAAATGTTTTATTTTAAAAAGAACCTTGTTTTGTAATTAAACCAATTTTAGTTTATGTAGCTGTTACAAGATGTATTTGAAGCCTATAACATGCAAATAACAACTTTGCTTGGAATAAATTCTGAAGAATGAGTTATATTTAACAGCTGCTAGTTAGAAAACTGTGGCATCAAGCTTTTAATATCCTATTTATATGTATGAGATACCCACTGGTGGAGATATTACCTAATCTTTAGGTGTTCTTATCAAGGTGATATAGGTGATATTTACTAAATTAGTTGATATTAGTAAATATCACCTAATTTACTAATATTCTGCAACAGAGAAGCTGCTCTGTTGTGGTTGATGCAACTGGAAATCATTCACTCCCTCACAGAATGAAACTGACAGCAGCTAATTGCAACTAAGCAGCCTAAGCTCCAGACATGACTAAACTGGTTGCAGATCTGGGTAGAAAGGCATCTGCCATATTGGCTTCATTTTCGGCAGGTCCGGTGTGGCGTTTGTTTTTTCGGCACCTCTATACGGCATCTGCTTCTGTCGTCCAGCCAAGGCAACTCAAAGTTTCTGGAAAAATACACAATGTATATTTTTTATAAAAATAATAACTGGAGGATTATTAAACATGTGCTATTCTTAAAGTTATTGGAAAATGCGTATAAATCTAATAATATAAACTGCTTACTGTTGTGTGAGTTTGGGTAAAGGTCGGCCAAATGCAACCACAGGCAAGAAGGGGGTAATCACTATAGCTTCAACTGGCAGAAAAGGGAAAAAAAAAAACTTAGCAATAAACTACTTTTAAAGAAACTTGAATGAAAGTAGCAATTCCGTCACTCAAAAGTACCATCTTCAGTGTCGGGATAGAAAGATGAAAGCTCTGGCTCAGACTCCTGGACAGATTTCTTTCTGTTCATGCGTTGCTGCAATCGCTGAAACATGCGCTGCTCTCTAATTCGCTGAATATCCCATCTAAAAAATAAATATTTTTTTAAATGAAACAGCAGAAAATTATTTTTTATTATTTTAAAATCATCACAAGGTTGCATGTGGTTAAGTTAAACTGAAGGCTTAAGACCAGTTATTATAAAGTTTGTATAGCATATTTCTTACAATTTCTTTTTTTTTTTTAAATGTCCAAAGATAAAATAATAGTTACCTTTTTCTCCTCTTCTCATCCAACTCCAACTTTAAATGGCGCTTCAAAAACACACCATCGTCTAGTGCCTTAATAGGGAGACAATTGCATAATGGGGTTTTTTAGTGCTTTTGGTTATAAGGTAGGTTAACTATCTAGATATAATAATATATATATATATTTAAAATAACAAAATAATATATTTTTCCCCCAGATTTCACCTCAGGTGGGGTAAACGACGGGTCCTCTTCCAAGGGCTCAATGTAATTTTCCCTCCAAGATGGAACTAAAAGTTAAATTACAAAACAGCCTTTACTGTTGAATAAAGTGCTCATGAATTGAAGTTTACAGTGATTTATACAGGATATAGATTAGGCTTACAAATAATCAGCATATCATGTACTACATGAGGAGTCGACTCACTGGCCACCTCTTCCTCCTTTTTAGGGGAAGTCTCACGCAGAGGGGATAAAGGAGGCTGGTTCCAACAACAGAGATACATCTCTGTTGTTGACATGAAGGGCAGATCCTCCATCTGACAGCTCAGCTCGGGTTCTTCTTTGCACTGGAGCATATCCTTCTCTGACCCTGACCTCAGAGTCTTCTCTGGAGTTTCTTTACTCCGTAACTCTCGCTGGTTGGGTGAGTCAGGCTGGATCTCAGACTTCTGGGGACTAAGCTTGGCACCTTTTCCCCGTGATTTCTGGACCTTTGGATCTCCAAAACATGATTTCCTGTGTGTCATAAACAAAGTTATATCATTTGCTGGACTCAATCAAAATCCAAATGCAGAAAATAGTGATTTTAATGTGTTTATAAAAAGCACAACACTGGTGGCAACAGGTGTGTCTGCAGTAGTTCATTCACCTCTTTTGGCCTTTGCCACCACGACTAAAATTAAGTGGAGTGGATGGGATGGTCTGAGAACTTTCCTCAACATCTAGATCCCATATGTCTTCTTTATCTGGAGTCCATGGCTCCAGAGGCTGGAAAAGACGTTTATCGCGTGGCACATCTTTTCTTGTAAGCTGCAGACGACGCTCCATACGCTCTATTCGCGCAAGCAGCTGTTAATGAAGACAGTTGCAATTTCACATTACACCAAATAAATAATACAATAATAAAATTGTTACTATGATACATTTCTGTATTTAATTGTTTTTACACACCGTCTCCTTGTCTGCTTTGAGCTCATCGATCTCCTTGTCCTTGGATTGTAGTTGTTGTTGCTGTTGTTCAATAAGGTCAAGTTGGAGGAGGAGGATCTGTCGGAGGCAGTTGGCCTGTGTGTGTGGATTGGTAGGGGCCTTCTTGATGTTCCTCCATTTCCCCTCAGATGAGACTTCAATAGAAGCAGAGCCAAGCACTCCTGGGACAACCCCCTTTGCGCTATCATCTGCCCCAGCATCTTTAGGGTTATTGTTTAAAACCATCTGAGGGTTATCCATATTGTCAATAGAGAGGGGTTTACCTTTCACTGGGGTTCCCTCACCCCCCATTTGTCTGACAGGGGACAATACCCCCACTGTTTTGTTGTTTACTTTAACTACTTCTGCGATTGTGCCCAGAGCAACTTTACTTGTCATATAATTCTGGTCTACGTCCTTAGATTTGCTCGGGATCTCGCCACCCTGTACGTTTCGAACATCTATAACAAAGTCACAACACTCCCTCTTGATGCTCACGGGGCTCACGGTGGCGGTCCCAACGTGATGGTTTTCAAAGTCAATACTGTCGACGTTGTGCTTGAATCCTGTTTTTGGGAAAAGCGTGGCCCTTAGAGTCATGGCGAGCACATTGACTCTTTATTATGCAACGCCTCGGCGATGCAATTCAACCACAGCTACTTTCCATGTAAACTTAGTAGCTGCTCCCCTGCAGAACAAAGGAAAGCATATTGACGCATTATTTACATGTTTACATAAACCATGTGCGTTTTGGGCCCATACGATAAAGCATACGGAACAACGGCTTAGCAACCTCATAAAAATGGCATCAAACCATAGCATCAAGAGATCCCAGGTATCCTTTTCCAAAATCATAAGCCGGTTTTTGAACACACGCTAAGCTATATTAGCACAGCAGCTCGTACAGACAGAGATATTTAAAAAAGCGAAATTGCGCATGTTACAATAAACAACTTGAGATTAGTTTCCGAGCAGACATGTCAGTATCATGGCTTCATGGCAGGACTCGGGAGTGGCTGTGCAGGACACTGGCAGCAACCATCTCCTCCATTTTGGTTCTCATGAAAAAACAATAACAGCTCGCTAGCACGCTAAGGCTAGCAACGGAGTTTGATCAATAAATAAATGTCTGAATTGAGTCACTTGTAACTACTACGTCGTAACAAATGTTTGGCATCCGTTGGTTTTACAGAAAAGTAATTATGAATTTAAAGCTTACCTCTATGATTATTCAAGCCCACCTGCAGCTTCCTTCATGTTCCCTCCTCAAGACTTGTTTTAAAGCGCTGACTGCTGCGCATGCGCAATGTTTCAAAGGGCCATTTGTATTTTAAACGTTGTGTAAAAAGGTTTCATTGCAATGGACAGTGCACATGGGAACAACACTCAGAAGCACAAAGATTTGACGCTTAAAATCCAATAACATGCAATTTAACGTGCTATTGCAAGGGTTTGCATTATTTAGCTATAGACTAATCAGTGCTGTATCAGCACTGATTACAATTATCACAATGCAACTATCACAACTTTACATTAAATGTAAAATCAAATTATTAATTATCATATATTGTGTCTCTTTCTTTTTATTATCTTTATAATGTAATTTTAGGTATTTATAATGTCTTTTTTATATATAAATGTTTAGTTTATGCGTGGATTCATAAGATAAGAGTTGTCGAGGTTTTTTTAGTTGCATTATAGCGACCTAGGTTTCCGTTGAGCACGGTGGTGTTGTTGTTGGTAATTGAAGTGTTACCGAAAAACATGAATAACGTTGTCAGTTCGTATTCAAATAGGTAACTCTCTTGGTCATGGTATTTGCTATTTGTAGGCCCCGTTCTACTGCACTGTCTGTCCTGCCCATTGTAAGGCCGCTACTAACACTGTTTTGTTGCGAACATTTTTACACTTTATGGCCAACAACTTTATAGTACTCTTACCAAATCGTGTTATCACTCCCTTTCCGCCAAAACACTAGAGGGCGCTGTCCACTCAGTTGCCGACTTGAAAAACCGGGTGTAAGTTACTTCCTGAACATCAAAATGACAACAGAGATCCTCTGAAGAGAGGTTGAAGACAAGCCGTGAGACTTGTCGATTTTTGGCTGTTTTATCATTATTATTAAGACGTGTTGCTTCTCAGACCATCAATGTATAATGCTAATAGCAATTTAAGTTAAAATTAGCATACGTAAGAAAAAAATCAAAATAATAACCTGTTTAGTATAGCTAAAGTTTGAGCAGCAAAATGCATCGAAGAGGAGTTGGAGCTGGAGCTATTGCCAAAAAGAAGATGGCAGAGGTATAGAATATTATGCAATATACATTTTGTTGTTGAGTTCTTATTTATTAAAACACAAATGTTACCAAGTTGACTTTTTTCTTACACAGGCCAAATATAAAGAAAGGGGAACTGTTCTGGCAGAAGGCCAAATAATCCAAGTAAGCCCCATATTATTGTATTATTTAATTTCTAAGATAATGTACATTCAATCAATAACTAAAGACTTTTGTTTTTCTGACAGATGTCTAAACAGTTAGACACGTTTAAGTCTAACCTGGAAGAGTTTGCCAGCAAACATAAACAGGAGATCCGCAAGAATCCACAATTCAGAGTTCAGTTTCAAGAAATGTGTGCCACCATAGGAGTGGACCCTCTTGCCTGTGAGTATTAACTTCAATGTAAATTAATATAGCTTAAGAGTTAGAGTTTTTTTCTTTTAATTGATACATTTGTGATTTTTTTGAAGGACATATTAAATTTTGTTCACTTTTCTACAGCTGGCAAAGGTTTTTGGTCTGAGATGCTTGGAGTAGGTGACTTCTATTACGAACTAGGTGTGCAGATAATTGAAGTGTGCCTTGCTCTTAAACACAGAAATGGAGGTTTGTAATTTACATTTATATAATGTCCTATCTAATTCATATTTTAAATGATTAGATTAGATTCTGTTTGATTCAGGTCCCAAGGGAAATTCAGGAAGATGGATCTATACTATTATATTTGTCAACAAATCCTAAAATAAAATATTTTCTGACTGTCCTCTTTTATTCTGTGTTTTTATGCAGGGCTTATTACTCTTGATGAACTCCATCAACGAGTGCTGAAAGGAAGGGGTAAATATGCACAGGATGTTAGCCAGTAAGTATCACTATAATATAGTCTTATGTGTGTTATATGGATTTATCCATGCTAAAATATTGAATAGATCATATATGCGTCACTAACAATATTTCCTTTGTTAACAGTTATTTTTTAGCACAGACTCTCAAAACACCACAATTGTACACTTTATTTTAAGGGCAGTACGTATTTAAATGTTCATGTATTTTAGAGATGACTTAATGAGAGCCATAAAGAAGCTAAAAGTGATGGGAAGCGGTTTTGGGATGATTCCTGTTGGTGGTTCATATTTGGTGCAGTCGGTCCCTGCAGAGCTTAACATGGATGACACTGTTGTTCTTCAGCTGGCAGAGGTATGTCTCTGGATCGTGTGAACTTCTGTCCCATTTCACATTGTAGTTACAACAATTAAGAGCTAGTACACTTTCATGGTCTATTCACTTCATATATTCACAAGGTTAACAATGTGATGTGCCTTTTTTCTTTGCAGAAGAAGGGATATGTTACAGTGAGTGAGATTAAGGCCAGTCTAAAATGGGAGAAAGAACGGGCTTCACATGTCTTGGTAAGTGCACACCAACTTATTTTAAGTTTCTATTAGTATTACATAACCTGTATTCCAGTTACAAGTCCCACCATATGTCATGACACGAGCTATGAACCGCTCATGATTTTGCCATAACTAATACATTTCTTGAAGTTAAACTGTTGGTAATTTGCTCATTCTCAAAATATGATCCTAGAGAGATTGCAGGGCAAAACTGAACTAGTCATTTATATACAGTATTTTATACTGATAGGCAGTATGTCTTTATAATGAAAAATATGCTGTTGTATTGTATTAATTATTTCAGAAATGAATAACTAATAGTAAAAAGACCATTATTACATTATAAATTTATATATTATATATATTATAAACTTTCTTTGACCCCCTGTGTTATTTGTTTGCAGGATCACCTTCTGAAAGAGGGTTTGGCCTGGTTGGACTCCCAAGCAGCTGAAGAGCCACAGTACTGGCTGCCAGCTCTCTTCTCTGAGCTGAAGTCCCGTGACATCACACCAGAGGAGGCCAATCAGATGACTCCTTGAAAAAGAGTTGTGGGGCTGCTCTGTAAAGGCGGTCATGGACATGTTGATAAACAAAATGTGCCTGATGTAAAGGGTCACATGACAAAGTGGGCAGAAGGTGAAGTCACTCCGAGATCATGTTCTGTACACGTGAAGCAAAAACATTCCTCAGTAACGTCTATGCATTGAAAGCACGATAGGGTGCACTTGCACTAGCCTGCAGCCACTGAAGCCGCCTTGGTCTTGACTTGGTGGATCTTGTGCTTCGCGCAAATTGCCAGTCTAAGACGTCTTATTGACTTGGTAAAGATAATGATGCATGTTTTAATTCTTTAAGTGAACATTTTTTATTTAGTGCAGACCTATTAAAATACATTGTTATTAAACATTTGATTCACTTGTCTTTACCTCAAATCAAATCATTATGCCAGACACATTGAATCTTATTAAAGTGAGTGAAGGGTTTTATTTGCTGTAGCCTTTTCACTTATTTTTTTTTTTTTATAATAGGTCTAGGTTATACATTATTGCAGTTACAAGCAGTCTTTGTAATATAGATATTTGTGTTGATACAGCAAAGACAAGAGATACAGTATAATGTGCAAGCCACATTTAAAACTACGATGGGTTTAAAATGCTTCATTGATAAGACAGTATTGGATTAAAATGGATATATTTTCTGTCATAAACTGAAACACAATTTTGGTATCATTTAATTAATGGAATGAAAACACCTATACATACAGTATATACACACACTAGAGGTTTGTTCTCTGTTGTTACAACTCATGACTATAGACATGATCTTCAAATTCAGCCTGCTCTATGTTGTCACAGATTGTTCCACAGAAGGGACACACTTTGTGGCTCTGCTCATGCTGCTCCAGTTCATTCTGGGTGATACCAGGGAAAGGCTCTTGGCAGTACTTGCACACCAAGCACTCCTAAAATAAAAATAGACAGGGCAACAAGGTAACAAAATATAGGCCGGATTATGTTTTAAATCCACATTCTAAATTAACTGTAAACAACTAATCCCCTATGGTAGTGGCCACTTTAGTTATGACTAAACTAAAATACGTATTTTAGCTGATTTTTTTATGATGTAGTAGTAAATATTGGAAAATGCATGTATAGTTAAGAAACGCTGTTTTTTTTTAAAAGATGACAGACATACCTCTTCCTCTGGTCCTCCCATGTCCCCTAAAAAGATAAAGCAAACCAATTAAGAAGCATACAGCATTTTAATGATTAAACACTATATTAAAACATTTGAAAATGTATTTGAAGTTTTATTTTGAAATTGAAACATGAAAACTCAGTAGTTTTCCAGTTTGATACAAGCTTGTAACTGACCTATGTTTTCATATGGATTCTCGGCCTGAGGTGTATTTGTCTGCCCTCCATCAATGCTGATTGGGTGGTTTTCTAATCCAATCTGGTCAAATGCAGTTTCCAACTCCCTCTGAGGCAGGTTTGTATAAACTCTGGCCATCTCCTTCATTTCTTTATTAAGATTCTAAGATGTGAAAAGCGCACTGTTACTGGAAGACGTCAGAAAAATTGATAATGTAAAACTTAGTAATTACATGTCAAGAAACCTGGTTTTCTTTAGCGAGCTCTTCCTTCTCATGTCGCTCAAGTTTGATCACCTCTTCCTGCTCTTCATTCCTGCTGTCCCTCTCGGCAATGGTTTGATGAGCCTCTCTAAGTTGAAGCTGAAAAATAATATAGAGCAACGCCTATATTTGTGACAAAATACAGCAGTTCTGATATGATATTTAAAGGAGCTCTTTGTCTTTCTCATCTGTGGTTAAGTCAAGCAAGCGTTTTTAATATGATCTATACAAGAACAAAGTAACACTAGTGCTTAAAACAGCTGTAATATTTTGACGTGACCTCTTGTGTTTTTCCTGTGTGTTGTACCTGTAGTTTTTCGTTTCTCCGTTGCAGCTCATCGTTGAATGCATTTGTGTTGTCTAGCTGTTCCATGATCTTTGGAAATTCCATCTCAAGGGCTTCTGCTTGTTTTCTGATGTTTTTGGACTCCACCTTCTCAGCAGCCAACAGCGTTTGAGCAGCTTGTAGTTTGTCAGTAAGTTCCTGACACTTCACCTAAAGGGTAAGCTTCATTTAGTAGATGACAGGAAATAGCTTTTTACTCTAAAAAAAAATCCATCATCCTATTTATTTTTTTTTCACACCTTCAGATCCTCATTTGAACAGTTCTGAACACGTTCCTGCTTTTCTGATTTTTTGCGGTTTTCCAGATTTTCCTCCTCCAAGCAATGAGTGAGGTTTTGCAACTTCTGCAGCTCAGTGGACATCTTCTGCTTTTCTTTCTCACTGAGCTGGAGATCAACCTAGAAAAAGTAATTAATTACTATAAATTGATGTTGTATAAAATTATAATACCATCAAAGTAGCACATACCTGTAAAAGCTGTATGGTATCTTTTGCTCTGAGCAGGTCCTTTTCTTTTGACTTAAGCCTAAAAAGTATTAAGTAGTAAGTAAGTAGTTAGTATTAATGATCAATAAGAGTAAGCATTTAAAGTGACAGGAAGAGACTTACTCAACTATCTCTGCCCTCTGAGTATCATTAATCACGTTCTGCTTGTCACGTTCTCCCTTCAGCATTTTAATCTTATTCAAAGCTCGCTCATATTTCTCCTGAGGGTTTAAGAAAAATCACCACAAGTGCTCAACAGAAAGAACTAAAATACATTTGTAATATGTGTTTTTTGGCATCTTAAAATGAGACCTACATTATTATCCAAGCTTTCTTTCTGCTGCTGAAGCTCCAAGGTCTTTGTCATTTCTTCCTAAATTGCAAAAAAGGTCTTTTTTTTATTCTTATTATTTTTTTAAACACATTCTAGCTTTTTCAATGACACGCTACAAATGTCAACAAACCTTTAAATGGTCAATTTCTATCTGCTGCTTCTGTAACTTGCTTTTGAGACAGTTGTTTTCTTCCTTGACCTGATCCATTTCTGTGACAAGTGTGTTCATGTCTTGCTGTATCTGAGTTTTCAACCCCTGTAAAAATTAACCACAAACCCATTTGCAGAAAGCAAAACTAAAAGCGGTTGTATAAACTGCACTGTATTTATCAAAAACTCCACAGACCTACCTTAAAGCTCTCCACGTCTTGCTGTTCTTTTTGTAGAGCTCTCTTTAACCTATCATTTTCTGCTCTTGTCTGATCCAGCTCTTTTATCAGTTCAGCTTTTTCATGTACACTTTGATCAACTTGTTCCTGGGTTCAACGAAACAGATTAAGTCAACATAAAACTTTATTTACCTTTGAGCTTGAACTAAAGTCTATTTTTATAAACTGTAAGATTAGATGATATAACTTATCTAGATGCAAGGTATAAAAATGGGTTATAAATGGGGTGTATGTCCTGTATATATCCAAAATGGCATTTTGTATCCTATGTTCTCCATATTGTTTCAGTTTTGCTGTGATGTTGTTTCATTTGATACCTGTGTTGTAATAACCAGAAGGTCATTATCTGGGCTGTTCTCCAAACTTTGATCAGCCAGATTTTTAAAACAAAAAGGTGTGCTGGCTCCACGCACTTGGCCTGTGCTGTCGATGTAACAGAACTGGTAGAACTCAATCTCATCCTTGGGCAAGTAGTAATCTAAAGCAAAATAGAAAAAGACTTGAAATGTTGTTCACAGGCCTATACTTATTCTCCTTGCATGATAGTTTTCAGTTTACCAAACTAACTAAGTCTCTAAGTGTTTCTGGGACAGACCGTTCTGACCTATGTCCTCCTTGTCTTTTTGCTGCCTAAATAACAACATTATCTCTCTGTACTGTGTTTCTATCTACACCAGACTGACTGACCCTCTGCTAAGATGAAACTCATTCATCAACGCCATACTATATACATAGATACCATACATACATACCATACCTCAACACCATACATAACAACCTAAACATAACAAAATCCTAAAATTCCTTATGAGAAAAAAGCTAGATGGCCACATAAACAGATTCAACTGTCTTGTGATACTGCTTATGATTAAATGGTGTACACTGAAAACATGACCTTCTCCTAAACTTTTCTCACCCTTGAAAACAGCTTGTTTAGTCAGTGTCTCTTGCCCTGCTGCATCCAGACATGGCTCCACCCAAACAAAAGTATGATAGTCCTTTAATGTACTCCACCCAACCTAAACAAACCAACAAAAAAAAAAAAACATTCCAGATTATATACTCCATCAAATACATTTAAATGAACAGTGAATCTGTTTTTTTTCCACACCTTAAAAATCCCAACCCAGTCTCTGCGGTGAGGCTGAAACACTGAGGTAACAGTGTAGCTGCAGGTCACATCTGTTGAAGAGGGGAAAGATTGAGGGACGTCATTGAACACCACCTGGGAAAAGGTGGGTGCTGGGGTATCAGCAGAGGCAAACTCAATAGAGCCGTCCATGGCCTACAATATCCAAAATAAAGAACAGAATGAAGTTTTATGGGTATTACATAACACATAAAGAGACAGACAATTCTGAGACAGTTCTCTTTTTTTGGTGTCTAAAGGTAAGCCTAGACTATTAGTTAGTTTAGCCTACGTTTTTATTATTGTCTAGCTGATTTTAATGCGTTACATAACATCAATAATGAAAAACAACAATGCCACATGCCAACTTCCTGTGTTATGATGTACGTGACTAAAAACTTGGCTCCCTGTTTATTGCTAGGTAGATTTTTACTTTTTACCATTATATGAAAAGTAACTATACAGAGCACATTTAGTATTAAAATTTAAGTTTCAATCGTTTTTACAGCTTTACAGGAAAATACTACATCATAAAGAAACCGAAAGTGTTGAACTTCACTTGTGTTGAACCGCACCCAAAACTTTACTTAACCAAAAGAAAAGCAAGCTTTCTCTAAAACCATATTCTCTATTACATGGTTCAGATCATACAGAAATAACACGCAGGACAAGCAAACCTACTTACATGTGTGTCACTTGTCAGGTCCGCAGTCACAAAGCTCCGTCCCACTCCGCTCCAGCTCAAACCCACGGTGCATTCACGTGCTGCTCGAACATTTAAACACTTTGTACTCTGACCTGAATCTGGCATAAACACAATAAAATAGCAGAGTAGCATGTCTCATTTTAATACCCATATCAATCTACAAAAGAACACATGCTATTACTTCATTTGTGTTAATAAAAGCAAGATATGAAACATAAGAAGGTCTCAAACAGAAACTCGATATGAAGTGCGGCAATACTCTTTAGCTCATTATTTACAGCAACTGGTATTAAGTTTGTGGAGCTGTTAGTTTTTGGCAAAGTCTGTAGGTTAGTCATGCAATGTAAAGTGGTCAGATATCATCGTTCTCAAATAACGTTCTTAATTTACTATAGTAATTTAAGCATCATGTATTTGCATTATGGGTAATGTAGTAGTCTATGGTCGGTATTTTACACCGACGAACGCAAGGGGGAACCATTATTCTTTTCACAACAAAAGCCGTGTCTATCGATTAGTTAATCCCAAATAGAAATAAACTAATGTTTTAATATAAAAGTTTTTTACGTTAAAGTAACACATTTATGTATTTTTTTCAATTTTTTTTGTTACATTTTAAATCTTTATTTATTAAGGTGTATTTTATCATAGCCGGGATGTTTTTACAAAATGAGACTACAAAAAAAAATATATATATATATATATATATATATTTTTTTTTTCTTTATATATATATATATATATATATATATATATATATATATATATATATATATATATATATGTAAAGCAATTTCAAAAACTGAATGTATCAATTGTGCAATACAAATAAACGGAACACAGGGATTACCAGACCATAGCGGCAGAGCAAATAAATGTAAAATGACACTAAAAGTAACTCATATATATATATATATATATATATGGTCTTGTTTTTATTATATACAAAGGGGAACGTGAGGAACCCACAAAGTTAACCGCGGCTGGAGTTCATTTATGTTTACATGTGTAGCTCCTTTGTGCATCGAGCCAAGACCACACAACACTAACGTTACAGAGAGAGTCACCGGCGGCGACGTTAAAAAAGCTGCTACAAGTTTGTGCTGCTGGTTTGGTGATTACACAATCAAGAGGACTTCCCGCGGTAAAGTGTCTGCGTTGTCTGTAGCCGTGTAAAATAGTTGAAAGTTAAGCTAACGGCAGATAGCAATAATTACTGGAGCGGGGAAGTCAGCATTCCGTTACCATAGCAACAGCACCGTCACGCTGTTTGCCGTACGGTCTTGACGAAAACTACTTGTTTACAAAGTTCAAACATATTTTAAACCTTTTATTTTATTAATAATGTATTATGTATTTGTTGAAATAGAATTATAACCCCGGAAAAAACAACCTTGGAGCTTTATTAGACAAATGAATTAGGCTAATAAGGAATAGCCCAGCTAAATTACATTTACATTTAACAGACGCTTTTATCCAAAGCGACTACCATTCACCAATGTCACAACATACAGTTTTAGTTGACGCTTTCATTTAAAGCGACTTACATTAAGGTTCCATTCACAGTTACAGGTTTTACAGCTGGAACACCACTGGAGGCAAGGTGGGTTAAGTGTCTTGCCCAAGGACACAACGACAGTATGAACTGTGGAGAGTGGGAATCGAGCCTACCTTCCGGACTACCGCTCTACCACTGACCCACTGCAAATTCATCTTTAAATTTGGCATTTTGACGAAATAAAAATTAGCTCACTGCATTACAACTTACAAAAAAAGATAAAATACTACTACAATACAAAAATAGTTGTGAGAAGAATTTCTGTTTTTCTATATTCTTCACACGTTCAGCCAGTTAGCTTGGTAACCGGGATACACAGGAAGAAGAAAATGTGAGAAACCCATGAGATAAGATTTAGTCTAGTTCATAGACAATTGGGTGATAAAACTAAGGTAATTACTCTGTAAAATTTGCCATTTAACCTAACTTTACTTGTACAATTCGAGTTGAACACATACATCTTATTTTTTAGTTAATCTGAAGTGATAACTCAATGCTTTTAAAGTCAACTATAAACTGAAAAAAGGACAAATACATGTGAAATGGAGTAAGATGACAACTTATAACCAATTAATGTTTATTGCTGTAACTGGCACAGATCCCACCCCAAATGGCAAAGTTTCTTGGGGCTATTGTATCCTTGATTTGGTGACTATCTGATTTTATCTGAGCTGTGTAGATTATCCCTTTGCACTTGAATGTTGTTTTTGTATTTGTTTCAAGAGTACAATTAAATAAACAGTTGTTCATTTCAGCCTGGCAGAAGACACATTTCCGGCCTGTTCACTCAAACCACTCACTGCTTGCTGTGTTTTTCAGCACAGATTTAAATTTAACAGCGCCAGGTGCTGAGATGTACCTCTCCAATTTCAGTGTAGAAATATCGGGATTATTCCTCTAACTCCCTGCTGAGTTCCCCTGCTCATTATCTCTGCATCATGTCACGATGGATCAGGTGTTTGCCTCCACAGTTTTTAATTGGACACCAGATCCTCTGACGGACACGTTTCTTCAGTGTGTAAGTCAATCTCAACAGCCAATCCTGTGATGATATAAATTTACTGTCTTGTTTTTTTAAGATCCTGAGGCCAACGGTGCATGAAGCTGAAATGTGGGTCATTGGTTCACCCGCTGAGGAGAGTGACCACATCTTAAAGAAGTAACAGCTGCAGTAAGGATTTAAGATTGAGGCATAGCATCCTTGAACGACGTGGTCTCTCCAAATGTAAACTGAAGAGTGCAGGTGAGTACGGCCAGTTTCTCAAATGATAGCTGCTGCAAACTCAAAGAGAACTGTTACTTTTCAGTATTTTTTAGTAAATATCTCATAGTGATACAAGACCTGTAGCGTGCCCCGTCACTCAGTGGACCTATTGAAGAAAGGCACACTTTATCCCTAAAAGAGGGCTAACTGTCCCATAAATTTGAGGCTATTATTTTTTATTTATTTATTATTATTTTATATTTAATATAAAGTTATATTGTGACTAATATTGTAACTCTTTTATATAGAAAAGAGTTACATTGTGTTGCTTTTATTCACATTTGAGACAGTTTTTTGAGACAAGTAATGTGCTCTCAGTTTTCAGTTACCCTCAACTTACTAAGGCAAATATTAAGTTGTATGTAGTTGAAGCCTCACCATCAGCCTTAGCCAAGCAAGAGATGAAAGCCTCCCTGTCTTCTCTGTTTTAAAGGACACAGTGGCAGATCTCTTTGTTGTTTGGTATTTTACATTTACAACAACATAATTCTTCCTGATTGCCGCCTTTGTTTGTTGTTTGTTTGCAACAGACAGATAATACAAAAGGTGTCAGGCATGTGTATCTGTCGTTGCGCAGTGAGGGAGAGCCTCAGAGAAATCCTTTCCTGTGTTGTAACTGTATCCCGGCTGAGGCCAGTGGGGCGTCTCAGGCCCAGTGTAAAGCTCACTTTTCGGAGCCAGGATTATCCAGATCACTGGATCAGAATACTGTTACCTGGCACCTATAACCTCCCGCGGCGAACCCGGGATGTCCCTCCTTAGAGCCACCCCCTTCAAGTATTCAATCACAATCATTATCACAAATTAACTTGACCATACCTTCCCCAGCAAGACACCAGATAGGACGCAGAGGCGCACAGCTGAGACGTGGCGTGACAAGTGCTGTCCATTGTCCCTGGGTCATAGTGCAGATAGATGCATACACAAGAAACTCAGCCAAAGTACTTTTTTTCAATCAACCAAGCTCCAACCTGTTTGTGCTTTGTGCTATTATCCCTTTGCTAACTCTGGGCAGACATAATTTATTTTGTATTGCTTTAAAAAAAACAAAAACACAATAGCTTTAATTAACTACCATATCTACTTTTCATAACCAGCATCCAAAACCCACTTTCTATTGTTACTCAAATGCAAAGTATTAGTATCCGTCCTGCCACAATAACCCTTGAATGCCAGTGTGTGACAGGGCGCTGACAGCCAGAGCACTCACCTGATGAGAGAAATGGAAACAGAAACATGAGTCCATGTGTGCAGTTACAGCATGTACTTTGTTCTGTTTGACTGAGTTTCATTGTAATGCTGTATGTCCATTAATAAACATAGCATGCAATAACAATATTGTCAGTGCTGTCACATGAGTTTAGTTGCTTAATACAAATCCAATAAGTTAATGGATGCTTTATTTACCCAGCGTAGTGAAATACCATTATGAAAAAAAAATGGTAAATCTATAGTCTGTATATTTTATTTGAATTTAAATATTATATTTGAATATGATATGTTTGAAGATTGAGTTCTGAAAGTAATTTCCATTCTAGGACCTACTTGTAAGGCTGCGGCACACACCATAAGAACTCCTTTCTTGATCTTTAAGACTAAAACTAGAAAAAGAAGAAAAGACTAAAAGTAAACTAAATTTTATGTCTTAAATTTAGATTTTATCTCATTGCTTTGCATCCAAGTTTACAAATGGTACCGAATAGTGGCTTCCTACTTTCTGTAATATCATGTCCAGTCTCAGTCATTAAAGCCTGATTGATAGTGGTAAATGTTAAATCCAAATGTCCCTGCAAGAAAAGAGATACAATTATTCAAGAGAAAAGTTGAAGCTGTTATTTAAATTGTGTCACGCCACAGGCAACCCTGACACAGGCAGAAATGAAAGGACAACAAGAAATGACAAATACAACTATTTTCTTTTTTGCATGCACATCAAAGATGGGTCTACCTGTGGACAATCCCGACAAAGATGATGACAAGGATGCATGTAAATACGAACAACAGGGAGAGGGCTCAGGAAACAACAGCCAAACTGAAGCTTGCACTGCCACATCTCCAGTTGTCATCAAGAAGAGGAGGAAAAGCAAGAAGAGGTACTTTGCAGATAAGTCTAAATATGTCTGTTAGTACCACTGCTTTTATTTCTCATTGTGGGTGGATTATCCATTACCTTATTGACATGATTTTATAGCTTGTCCTCATTATAATGTAGGGTCTTGTAGCAAAGCAGATGTCTGTCCTTCTGTTCTTCTTCTCTTTCAGATGACTGTGGATCAACCTCACAAACTGCAAATATGAAAGCGGTATATTACACCTGTAGATCTCTCATAATCTCATAATAAAAGACAATAAAAAGATCATAACATTAAAAGTACTCTCTTGTGTTTACATTTTAGTGCGGCGTGCAGCTCGAAGGTACGGCCTTAGGGAGGCAGCAGAGGGTGAGGACTGGACACTGTTTTGGACAGACTGCTCTGTGTCTCTGGACAGAGTAAAGGATATGAAATGCTATCAGGTATTCTGAATTATAATTCAAACAAGCTTACCTGAAAATGAACATACACATTTTATTTAATATAGTGGAAAACAAGACCTGGCCTTTATCTATTTAAAGTCTGTTTAGCAAAAACATAACCTACCGTTTTAAACTTGTACAATATCACTATTCTCTTTTTTTCAGAAAATCAATCATTTCCCAGGGATGGTTGAGATCTGTCGCAAAGATTTATTGGCAAGAAACTTGAACCGAATGCTCAAACTTTTTCCCAAAGACTACAATATCTTCCCCAGAACTTGGTGCCTTCCAGCTGAGTCAGTTTACACGTTTGACCTATTACACTCATCTTGGTTATGCCTGTCTTTATTGTGTCTGTGTAACTTGTCTTTTTGTACTTTGCAGTTACAGTGACTTCATGGCTTATACCAGGGCCAAAAAAAATAAAACGTACATCTGTAAGCCAGATATGGGTTGCCAAGGCAAAGGCATTTTTATCACCAAATCAAGTAAAGAAATACATTCAGGAGAGCACACAATTTGCCAGGTTTACCTCTCCAGGGTAAGAGTCTAAGCATTAGACACAGTACTCACACAAGTACTTACTTACACAATCTGTAAGTGTAACTTCTTCTGCTCCTGCACAGCCTTTGATAATTGACGGGTATAAATTTGACCTGCGGATCTACGTGCTGGTAACATCTTGTGACCCCTTCAGCATATTTATGTTCAAAGAGGGGCTGGCTCGATTCTGCACGACAAAATACAACGAGCCAACACACAATAATGTAGTAAGTGGTCATAACAATATATAAATATAATAAATGCTGGTTGATTGGTTATGGTTTGTTGTCTTTCCGGTGGCAGGAAGATGTATGCATGCATCTCACCAACTATTCCATTAACAAGCACAGTGAAAACTTTCTGCGTGATGAAGACACCGGAAGTAAAAGGTAAATAGTGTAGGCTTATTAATCCTTTAAAAAGTCCCCCATTTACCCATATGTTTTTGTTGTTCCCAGAAAGTTATCCACTCTAAATAAGCACCTTGAGTCCATGAACTGCAACACAGAGAAGATGTGGAACGACATTGAAGATGTGATAATCAAAGTCCTGATCTCAGCTCATCCAATCCTAAAGCACAACTACCACACCTGCTTCCCCAACCACACTAATGGCAGTGCCTGCTTCGAGATCTTGGGCTTTGACGTGCTGCTCGATCACCAACTCAGACCCTGGTTGCTTGAGGTCAGAGGCTTAGAATGCAGGAAACAGGAAAAAAAAAAATAGTCAAATGGATACAAATTTAAGTTTGTAATTCCACACCTTTCTACAGCCCTATGAACACTTATGGTAGCCCTGCAGGGATAAATCCAATACAAATAGGTCAGATGATGAGTTCCCTTTCAAAATTTAGAAACAAAATTATTTTCATAAATGTCCAAAGCTTCAATGCAAGATTATGTATCCATTTACACAATCTTTAAAACTCATTATTGCCAGCTGCTTCATGTATTTTAATGCCAAGTTCAAATACTTACAGCCTGTCATGTGTTTCTGTCCAGGTGAATCACTCCCCAAGTTTTACTACTGACTCGCAGCTGGATCGGGAAGTGAAGGATGCCCTGCTGTACGACACACTGGTTCTCATCAACCTTGGCGCCTGTGATCGACGTAAGATCACAAAGGAGGAGAGGCGAAGGGTTAAGGACAGGCTTCAGCAGAATCGCTCCAGAGAAGCCAGGTATAGACGTGTATTTGTCTTTTTTACAAGGTCATACACTCAAAGACAATGTTGGTTTTCTGTATACTGTAGTAGACACATTATGGATTCTGTGTCTGGTCTTCTACCAGGTCAGAGGAGCTGCGCCAGTGCCAAGCTGCCTCTGTGGAGCAGATGGAAAAGTATGAGGCCAAACACCTGGGAGGCTTCAAAAGGATCTATCCCAGAGAAGGAGGAGAGAAATATGACAAGTACTTTAAACACAGCAGCTCACTCTTTCAGGAAACCACAGCGTCCAAGGCCAGAGAGGAGTGTGCCAGGTACAAGCAGTACATTACACAGACTGTACCTACTGTACATACAGTACATGGCAGTTCAAAACAGAGTGGTCGTGTTATATCTGAGATGGAAGAAAAATTGATTCTCTAAAATGACATAGGAATGGCGTGAAGTGACCCCTTCATAAAATAATTAGTTATAAATAAATAGTGGCATTAAAGTACAGCTAAATTGTATATAACACTGGATGCACACATTGTGAAGCATCTGCTCAGAGAGGGCCTGCCACTGTGGATCAGGCTGTTTTTATGTGTTTTGGCGGCATCTAGTGGTGGCATTGCTTAGTCATTTCTTCTGGGCAATTCAAACGAGGCAAACATACAATACAGAACATGTTATTCACCTGTATGCTACAAGGTTTTACACAATGCACAGTTAATATTACCATTACTGTGAAATAAAATAGATTGTAACAAGCCTAAATTAGTGTTCGGACAAAAATAAATTATATGTGATAACACCTCTATGATATAATAGTAACACCATCATTGAGTGTTTATTTTCCAGAACATACAGTATATCTTTTAAATATGAAGATGTATTTTTTGTGAAAGGCAACAGTTGCAGGAGCTGCGCTTGAAGCAGGAGCAGAAGGAGAGGGATATGAAAGCTGGTAGAAGGAAGGACTTGCAGGGGGAGACTGCGGGCGAGAGGGTCAGACCAAGGAGAAGTCAAAACAACATTCAAAACGCTGTCCCTGAGCCTCGGCTGGTGAGTAAAGTCGTCCACAAGAGGGAGCCAAACTGCCTCGTGGTTGGTTTGTCCTGCTGCAGGATGAATGGCTCATAGTCTGGCTGACCTCTGTGTAAATGTACACTTGGCCAATGCAAATTAGCTGCAATACTCTTCAAGCAGATAACTATTATTGCATGTCTCTCATTTGAAATTTATATACAGCGAATTACAAACTACGTTATCTAGGTTATTATGGAGAGAGAAATTGCTTTATTGTAAATAAATACCACTGACAACATATACAAAAAGGAAATTAAACCAAAATAAATCAAATGCCTGTATGGCCACCATTTTACATGTTAGTTTAGGTTATTATTTATTTGCCAAAAACCTTTATATAACATTAAACTCAGGAAAAGAAAGAATTTTCACCTCAGCTGTTCCCTACTACTACTTCCTCTTTGTGGGTCCCAACAGGTGAGTACAACAACAGTAAAATCACACATAATGAAAAGTAAATAAAATTGAGAATGTTTTTTTTTATTTGCAGATAATGTCAGATGGTCTATGAGCTGTATTATTTCCTTTATGGATTTAATTAAAAGGCTGACTTGCGTTAACTTTCTTTTGCCGGCAGGAGTATTCTATCTTTAGTAATGGTGCAGGGGCAATGCCTCTAAAGGTTTTTAATATAATTATCTGCAGCTCACAAACGAGAACCCCGTGTCCAGCAAGACGGTCAGTCCTGTCGCTGTCAGTGTCAATGAGGACGGAGGAGAGGACAGGGAGGCCGAGGAGGAGCTGGAGCGAGTCACAGCGCTGCTCGAGAGGAAGAAACTCCTGCAGGACCTCGGGGTGGTAGATCAAATCCAGCAAATGCTACAGCACCAGACGGAGTGGGTCCCACCTGAAAACAGAACTACCCACCCCCAGCTCCTTCACAGACCACAGCAGACAAAGGTAAGGCCTGCCATTACAGCAGCTCAGAAGTAAATAAAAATAATCTATGAAATAAATTGTGTACACATTTTCTAATTGTATATTGGTCCAGAATAGAACTGCTGTGTAAAAAGTAAAGAGTGAAATAATTCATACTGCTTGAAAACCTTGCTTATGAAAAATAAAACACAAACTTTAAATTTACTCATAAAACCTCCTCCTTTTCATTGCAGACAGATTCTTTCTTGCAGGTTTCACAGAAAAGGCTGCCCTCGTGTTCATTCAGCTCACACCAGGTACAATCAAGTGTGTTTGTACAGCACTACATAACAACCAAAGATACTACATTAAAAACCCCAGACCTTGGATGGTTGGTGTTTTTTATATGCCCTGTAACAAATATTCTTTAGCCTAAAGTTTTAGTATAGCATAGCATGACTGTCCTAGATTTTAGGTAATAATCTAACCCTGAAAAGTGCTTGCTGATAGACATTTTAAAAACTAACTTTACAATATTCAGCTGTAGATCCACTATCATTAGTATGTCCCTTGGGAGTAAATAAAAACAAAGATTAAACAGATTAATTTGCAAAATATGAAGGTGTTATGAGTGGCCCTCACTTTTAGACTTCCTAAATCAGGGGATAGCAGGGCTCTCGGTTGAGCTTAATGAAATGTGATGAGCATCCATGGTGAGTTCAAATGGCATCTTTTTATTTTATTTTTATGACTGTATTGCAGTTTATTCACTCCCACATGACTCAGCCGCGATTACTCAGGTCCACCTTTGAGCAGAGGAACTTAAACGTGTCCGGGTTTCTGCAGCACGAGCACGAGACCCAGCCCGAGGACATAGGGATGTCCTCCAGCCTTCAGAGGATCCTCTATCCAGGTGAGCTCAGAGTGGAGCGTTCAGTGAGGCCTGGCAGAATTGGAAATCACAGAATTAAGAAATCTATTTTGGAATTATTCAACATTTGCATTTATATTTTAAATTAAAATTACTTAACAGTCAAAGTACACATCATTTCTGTGCATTTAAATATTGATTTTGAATCTCCATCTTAATTTTTTTTACAGCAGGTACCACTGGTGGGCACCTTTTATATATTTATTTTTAACATAAAGTAACCATTAAAAATGTAATATGTATTCTTTTTTTTTGTAAAGAAATATATTTCTTTAACTCTCATAAGTTTATCTCAAAGATGGTAGAGAGAATTATATATATGCACATAAATAATTTTTTCTGAGCTTGAAATTATAGAGAAACAACATAGAAATAAGCAAATAAATAACAAAGAGAGCTACCACCTAGTGCCTTTCTTGGACAGAACCTGCTTTGAAAAAGTATTAATGGAACTTACCTGGTTGAAAACAAATGCTGGACCAAAAACCTCTGTGAACCAGCAAACAAATTTTAATTTTAAACTGTTTATTTTTTTGTTGTAGTATTTTATATTTATTATTTTTTGGGTTGGATAACACTGTGGTTAGGGACATTTTACTATCATCTTATAATAGAAAATAAAACACAATTCATTTTCTTAAGCTCTGCAGGTTATGTGCCTGTAATTTACACACTGTTCATTTAAAATGAAAGACAAATGTCTGTATTGCTGTAGGGCTATGACCATAAGAAACCCCTGTATGTTCTGTGTTGCAGTGGGTGGCTCCTCAGTCGGTCGACAGGACAGTAAAAGCAGCTCGTACACCCGTGCACGAGCCAGCATCCCGCTCATAAACCACATCCCCAAAGCCAGAACACGCTGCCCCTACATAACCCAGAACGCTGACGCCCTCCAGAGCCTGTTAGTCATCTCCACTCGAGCCCCCCTGGTCCGGAGGCCTGGCTTCTCTCAAACGGTCCGCAATGCCTCCCACAGAGCACCCCAGCTCGGGAAAGGCCAGTAATGGGCAACGGTCCGCACGTCCTGAAAGAGAAAACCCATTGCTGACAGTCAAATTAGAAATGAAACAGACATTTTCACAGGTTTAGGAAGTGGGAGAGCGGCCTTAAGCTGTGAAAGCACAAACACTGTTTGCCTGTGAAGACTGTCTCATGTCTGGACCCCACTGTTGCCGTTACAGTTACAATCCTCAGCAGCAATAACATTAAATGAGTTGTGCTATGTATGAGGGCAGACTTATTTGTTTACATATTTGTGTCTAAAAAGAAACTTCACTGTTGGTGCCAAAAAAGGCAGCAGGCAGGCCTTGTGAATATGTACACCTCACACACTAAGCAGGTTTTAGCACCATATTTCACTGAGTCATAAATATAAGTATTATTAATTAATAACACAGTTGGTTTCCAATAAGTCCACTAAATGAGTATAACTGTACATCTGTGGCCTGCTGCATCTTTCATTTAATGATTCAGTTATTACATAAAACATTTAAAAAAGCCAGTGTTTTATTTTGGTTTCATGAATGTCCCACTTTTAAAATAAATACGGTTTATTCCAAGTCATGTCTATACATATTTCTGTTTGTTGGTTATTGCTGCGGATCTTTTTTTTTTTTTTTAATCTTTTCTCTTAACACAAAACACATGTTTGGGTGAGAGAAAGCCTCTCTCTTTAGTGTTGGAAGTGTTGGCTGAAGAGGCCATAAAGTTTTACAGCGTCTCTGTGTCCGGTTTCTTTGTTCTTTTGGAGATAAAAGGAAGTGAAAACGATCCAAGTGAAACGTTTTCAAAAGACAATTGCGCATAAGACAATTCATGCATTTTGTATTAAAATATTCTACAAAAAATAATTAAATCTGGTTTGATGAAAACCAAAAAGCAGAGCCGAGAAGGCCCTGAATTTGGATTTGGTATAAATCTTTCATTAGGCGGTGAAGGCCTGCGCGCTTTACGTTATATTTTCACAAAACATAAATGTTATATATATAAAAGAGGATGAATTCACAAAAGTATAAATGGTCAATAAATAAATGAAAAATAAAACAAGCTCCCAAAGAGATTTTGAACCTAAAAATAGACAACAGCACTAGATTTTGATTCAAAGTAAACGCATAGGCGAAGTAATTAAGGACAGGCTGCGAGTACAAATGTAGCTAACGTCTAAAGTTGGATAGGCCTAAAATAAAAACGGGTGGGATTATGTTGCATTTGTGGAATTTATGTTTTTATTGCGTCTATAAATGTCGGAAATCCTTTTGGATGCAGGAAATGACCGCCGTGTTCCTCAGTGGCAGCTGAATGCTGAAAGGCACAAAGTTCAAACTAAACCAAATGAAAAAAACGAAATAAGCCACATATTTTCATTTTACAGGTAATGCCCGGATGAGTGTAATTACAGAACAGGAAGGACCTTAAGATCCCCCGGGGCTTCAATTAGCTAAGTAGACTTACAGGATATGGTCAAAGCTGTTTTAGAAAAAAAAGACTAAAGACAATTTTCCATTTTGAGAGATTATAATAATTTGGTATAGAATATGTTAAACTCGTTATTAAAGATGTAAAGCACAACTGAATAAAGAAAGGTGCGCTTTAAGTCTTATATTTGGAAAAGCCATTTGGCTGCGAGTCATTTAAACAAAATGATACCATATAAGGACTAATATAAGGATTTTGGTTTGGTCAAATCCCAAATCCTGTAATTGAAGTTATCCGTCCGTTCATCTTTCAAAAACAGCATTACACAGAAAACAAGAAGAAGCCGTACAGACCTTTGGAAGCACCTACAACAGATGCAAGGCAAGGCAGAAAAAAACAGGTGCGTATCCAGTCCTCATGATATTATTCTATATGTTCCTCATTATTTTAATACTGCCCCACATGTACACCTCTCAGGCCTGGAAGAAAAAGGAAGATGGCGATCAGAAAGCGCGTCTAAAAAGCACAAAAACGGCTGCTGTTTTTGAAAATTTACAACTTTGCCAGCGAAGTTTACGACTCGCTCGGCTCGGGGATTGGCTGCCCGTGGTCATGTGCACACTAGGAATGGGAACTTATTTCCCATGAGGTTATATTGCAGCTGCTGTTTTGCACCGCTCGTTCACTTAACACAAGTAACACAAGCTTTTCTTAGCTTGTAGTTTGTGCGTAGATTGTGTTGCTTTGGGGGGGGGGCGATCAAAACTGGCCTGATGTCCGTGCGTATTTTTTCCCAAGAAGGAGCCTCCGTGCTGACGTCTCACCGCCATGTTTTAATGTGTCTTCACTTCTGGCTATGTTCGTACAAAATGAGGGATCTCCACTTCTTCATGATGGTTGGATTATGTTTTTTGTTTTTTTTGGGGAGATCACTTAACATGCCTCGCAAAGTGGGAGATTTGTGAACGAGCTCTGGAAGCAAGAGAGTGGAGTGACAGCCACAATGGGAATGATGGATTATCAACAAAAGGTAAGGTGTTTCAGACACGCCAGGCCAACGCGCTGCCGCAGACTTGTTTGGTTTTGAAAGTATAGCTCCTAACCGCAGCGACAGTGTTTATATTGTGCGAATTGTGTAATGAAATGACAATTAGCAGCCCATTGCTTCACATCTGCTTAGATTTTTTTACTTACGCTGTCAGACCTATTCACAACCAGTTGCTTATCTTTGAGCTTAACCCGTGAGATGCTGCGTCAGACTTGGATCTACAGCAAAAATAACAACAACATTTTAAAAATCCCCTAAAATAGGAGCTATTGCTTTGAAGTTAGGGCCTGTTGTTGAATCTCGCAGCATGGCCACACGAGCTTGTCTTTAATGATGACGATGATGGAGCTCATAATGTCGGTTCTGTTGGGTCCTGCTGGACTGCTGTACACAAACATCCATCTTTACCTTTACATAATGGCAATACAAATAGTCTTTTCAGTACTTCTACAATACCTTCTACCCTTTTAGTTGTCATTTGAGTGTTTTCAAATTGCGGATATGGTGCATTTGTGCAAGTATATCAGTGCCTTTTTACCTGACGCAGTTTACGCAACATACATGTATTACATATATAATACTGATTATACAAAAGGAAACTCATCTGCTGTCTGTTGTAGAAAATCAAAACGAGGCTATTTTCTATATCCTTTTAAATACACTTCTGACCGAGTCTTCAACTGAATGGACTGTAACACAATCAATAGACGCAATCAGCATCTCACAAACAGATGTTAGCAATAAAACGCAATCCATAAAGGCTAAAACAAAAGCAGTATTTTTGAGATGGATCATGCAGCCATCACTACGCCATGGTGTGCACAAAACCCTGTAGAGATAGTATTAATATTTAAACATGTAAAAATGGCTGTTGTCTCTCTGTAAGAACTCACACAGCTTTATATGGATTGTGTCTTGATGAACACCTCCATTTTTATCACGTGATATTAAGTCTGCTCTAGTCTCTTAAGGCCGGTGTATTCTATTGTTTTAAGACATTTCATAAACAGCTCACTAACACACTGCTGCAGAGGTTTGAGGCCTAGTGGGAATCACGCGCGAGGATGCGTATTCTTCTAAACCTTCAATCCAGAGCAGCTTATTCAAAGATTTATTGTTTATACTGGAATATTTTTCAGGCCGCCCCATGCCATTTCTAAAGACCCACTAAAGTTTAAGAAAAGCAAAGCCATAAGACATTAAATATTTATATAAATTAATGAGTTGCCTTTTCATATAATATAATATAATATAATATAATATAATATAATATAATATAATATAATGCGTCATGCTGCGTCAAAAGCACGTGATAACCAGCAGTGAAATAAAAAAGGCAGATTGTGTTCATGAAATATCCTATGCATTGAATGTACATTTAGGTGTCGTAAATAGATTTGGAAAAACAATTTCAACTGTTTAATCAAAAGTAGTGCCTGTCTTTAAAAGCGGAACAAGCAGCAGACGCCAAACCTGCACGAGTCACTGCAGGGTACATGGAGGAAACTAATGCAGCTTTACTCAGTGTTATATTAATTCAACCCGTGTTTGGTTTATTGGATTTAAATGAATGTTCCACATGTGTCTTACCACTGGAGTTTGCAGTTTTAACTGTGTCTCGTTAGTGTCCGTTTGGTGCGTGAAACTGATGATGATGGCGATAATGATGAGGATGAGGATGATGATGGGACGCGGCTCGTGTCCTCGTGCTCTCCACAGCGGGTGGCAATCGGACACAGAGCAGCAGGGGAGCTCACCTTTAAGAAGGAAAACAAATTGAGACATTATAGAAGCGTTGATTTGGACAAGTATTTTTTGTTCTTTGGGAAGAATTTTGTTAAAGATACAGAGCTGGATTAATTTCAAAGGTGTTGTTACTGAACATAAATGATGTATGCGTCAAACTGCTTTTCTGTTGTTTTCTGGCGCGCACAAGTTTGAGAGGAGCTCTGTTTTAATCAGTGATACAGTGCAGTGGTGTGTTATTTGAATGCAGTCATCTCACAAAGTCTTTTTTAAAGCACGTCCGGCTGATTGTAAGTGACTGTGGTGCGTAAAGACTGACAGGGTCGAGCGCTTCGTTTCGATTCACCGGGGACCCCTGCGCGCAACAAGAGCCCCCCATGGGTGCAATAGTGCAAGAACAGACGGCGGTGATTGGCCAGAGGTTGATCAGATGGTACACTTCCCCTCTGTACTCAGTGGCACCTCGCAACCCCCCCTTCTCAGCAAATACCAAATCTCCGATAAAGTAATGGCAAAAGCACTTGGACTATAAAAGACAACAAATCATATCCCTTCGGAGTATATACACCCCGTTGTCCACCCAATGAGTTCCTATTTTGTTAACTCAACTTTCCCCGTGTCTCTGGCGGGAGGACAGGACTCTCTCCTGGGTCAGATACCGCTCTATTCCTCGGGATACAGCGACCCGTTAAGGCACTACTCCAACGCGGCCACGTATGGAGCGGCCAACATGCAGGAGAAGGTCTATCCCGCGTCCTACTACCAGCAGTACGGCCGGGCAAGCTGCGACTACAACCCGGTGGGGACTTTTTACAAAGACGCCGAGGGTCAGTGCGCTTTCTCGAGTCGCGACGACCAGCCGCTGTTTGTTACTCAAGACCAGCAGCGGAAAGCGGCGGAATGCCCCGAGCAGACCGCTGTCAACATGAGCAGCAGCCTAGACGACAAGACGTCCACTCTGATCTATCCGTGGATGCAGAGAATGAACGCTTGCTCCGCCGGTGAGACCTCACTTTTTTCTACTCTCACTGTATTTAGTCCAGATACTTTAGAATATAGCTTGATCTTACTAAACGAGAGCAGACTATACTTTATTTTAGTATCCAGTGTTCCAACTTCATATTTAGTGAGAGTCATTGCCGGGTTTAGACACTGTAGTGACGATAGCGCACCGATGTTTTTGAGCCTCAGGGCTTTGGCTGCCACATCAACATCACACAAGACCTGATCTCTTCTGTATTGTGGCGTCGCATTAAACAAGGATTTCTTATACCTTCTGAGTGACAAGTTTATGTTTTTATTTATTTATTGATGCCACTGTTTAACATAAGAACAGGAGTCCGATGTTCCAAGTAACATACACAGTGTAACATCTGGAAGACTGAGGCTGAGGTCATCAGAAGGTAAAAAGTAACATTAAAAAGACACACATAAAACACATTCAATAGGAAGATGCGCGGAGCGGACACGCGCACACACACTGGGCCTGCATCGACCCTTTAACCCGGTCACATGGTTGTACGCTTTATACAACGCCACTGAAACGAAACCTTAATGGCAATAATAATGGAAAATATAGCATGACCTTATTGATTTCTATTGTTTGTGTCAATGACTGCACTATTGCAATACAGTGTTATGTTACTGTTTTATGAAAAGGAAAAAGCTCATATTTGGCTAACTTAACATAACTCGCTATTGCGCACGAGGCTTTTTACTAAGATAATAAAAATACTTGTAAACTATATAATGACACCATATTAAACATTTAATTGAAGCTTGGAACTTAATAGATATTTATTTGAAAATCGAGAATAAATTTGGAGAACTACATTAGGCTATTTTTAGGGATTGTGTTTTGTGCGTAATTGAAGATAGTGTTGATATTTAAAGTAGCCTACGCCTTGTTGTAACTATTTGTATCCTATATATTCTATAAAAACTGGCCACTTTGTCGAATTCATGTAACTCAAAGCTGATGTTGCACCGCATCTGTATCTAATCACCCCTCTTCTGTTTCAGGCCCGTTTGGGAACAGTGGGCGCAGGGGCCGACAAACCTACACCCGCTACCAGACTCTGGAGCTGGAGAAGGAGTTCCACTTTAACCGCTACCTGACCAGGAGACGCCGGATAGAGATCTCCCACGCCTTGTGTCTGACCGAGAGACAAATCAAAATCTGGTTCCAAAACCGCAGGATGAAGTGGAAAAAGGAGAACAAACTCCTGAATCCGTCCAAGACCAGCGAAGAAGAGCAGGAGCAAAACGAGGGGAAAGAGTTAAAATAAATTAATAATAAAAAAAGAGAGTGGACACTGACATTCCTGAAATAAAATGTATTTCTTTGTAGATAAATCCCATGTTTGTAGTGATGAGCTTTCAGTGTCTGCACGATAACGATAGTTTTTTTCTTTGTATTTGTGCTCGTGCGTTAATTTAGAGGACTATGCAAATCCGCCAAATGTACATACTGTATTTCGTGATTATTTTGTAGCTTTGGACCATGTTGTTACCTCATGATTTTGTCCTGTGGCACCAGAGGAGGCTCTTTGTCCTTTCACTGTACACATCCTGCTGTTGCTGTAGTCGTCAAGTTGTTAATATGTGTCTTTAATACAGGCTCGTCGCGTGCCATATTTCGATTTGTACAGATGAGAAATGTTCCTTGAATGTTATTTATTGTTGTTCACTTGTGTTTCAGTGCACATCTGAATCCCGTGTGCAATATTTTGTTTAGAAAATTGTACATAAATAAAGGTTTTTTGATGCAACATGGACCATACTGTTGTCTATTTTTTTAATTATTTTATTAAGTCCTTTTCCGGAAAACTGACATAAGGATTGAAATAAGTCCAGTTTGACGCCTGGCGCGTAAAAGAGCCAACAGTAAAAGCTGTTATGTGTTACTTGAGCTTTTTGTGGCCTACGTTATCCGCGCGTTACATAAATGATGGATGACGTTGAGGCCTTGACAGCGCGCGCTCACGCACAGCTCGCGTAGATACCAGCTTTGTCCGGAAGATGGCGCTCTCTGCACGCGCGGCTCTCACGGCGCAGCGGGGAGGCACCATTGACTGGAGCCTAACGACCATTATTTCGTCATCATTTGTAACCATGGAGCATGAATTACCTCTTGAAGTCATCAGAGAGGATTTACGACTGGTCAACAAAGGCACGTGATTCTCGAACGCGCTCCCATATTTGGCCGCATACCTGGCAAAGTACAGTAGGGCTTCATTGCTTATAATTCATGATTGCGTCCATAAATCGTGCAAGCACACAGGATTATAGCGACAAAGATCTACAAATCGAGGCTTTAAAAATCCAAGCAAATGAGCTCTTACTTTGTAAACTCGTTCTCAGGGCGCTATCCAAATGGCTCCGACTATCAGTTACTAAATTATGGGACTAACGGCGCTGTGAGCGGCTCCTTCAGAGACCCTGGCACCATGCACTCCGGGTCTTTCGGCTACAACTACAATGGCATGGACCTAACCGTGAACCGCACCAACGCGGGCGGCCACTTCGGTGCCGTGCGAGATGACACCCGCGGATTCGCGCCGGATGCCCGCTACAGACAGACGCCCAACTGCTCGCTCTCATCTCCGGACCCAGTGCAGCCTCAGCCTCCCCCGTCCTGCGCCAACAGAGAGCCACTGGAACTAAAAAGTCCCTCTCCTCCGTGTGACCGGAGCGCGACCTCAGTCCCCAACAACAAAAGCAGCGCACATTTCACGGAGATAGACGACGGAGCCGCGGTGGTTTCTGAGAGCGAGGAGGGCGCGCACGGTAGCGGAGGGTCCGGCTCTGCTCCGCGGGCACAACAGCAGCAGCAACAGCAGCAGCAGCAGCAGGAGCCCAGTGCCACCTCGTCCGCACCTACAGATTGCCAAACACCACAAATATTCCCCTGGATGCGGAAACTGCACATAAGCCATGGTATCTGTACAATCATAATATTTGGTTTGTGGAGGGCTGCCATAAATATGTCAAGTGCATGAGTGAGCAGGTTGGTGCAGGTTACAGCGAGAATAGGGCTGAAGGTTGTGGCTTTGTGGACTGGCTTTTGGAATGAGTTGTTGTGCACAGGGTTTGAGACAGGAGCAGTGAAAGTGGGGTGAGTGTTTTGTGTTGTGATCTTGTTGCATGCCTCTCCACTTCATTACATGTTGTGACCAAAATCCCATCAAAAAAACAGTCAGCCGCCTCTTCTTCTTCTTGTTGATGATGATGCTGTTGTTGCCGCTGCTAATTCTCTCTGTGAAATTGTAGATATGACTGGACCAGATGGGAAAAGGGCCCGAACTGCGTACACCCGCTACCAGACTCTAGAGCTGGAGAAAGAGTTTCACTTCAATAGATACCTAACCAGACGGCGGAGGATAGAGATAGCCCACGCCCTGTGTCTTTCCGAAAGACAAATCAAAATCTGGTTTCAGAACCGCAGGATGAAGTGGAAGAAGGACAATAAACTCAAAAGCATGAGCCTTGTGACAGGAGGCAGCGCCTTCCACAACTGAGTCTTTGGGAGTAACAGAATATAAATGAAAAGAAAAAAAAAAAAAGAAATCCATGAGTACTGTAAAGCTATTGAAAAGCGCAGCACCTTCCAAGCATGCTATTGTGATAGAAGAAGAAGTATTCCGTGGTCTTCTAATGCCATTTTTTTAGTTGTGGTAGCTTAGATGTCATACTTGGAGAAAAAAAAGATGTAAATATTAATAATAATAATAATTGTTGATGCTCTTTCTGTCTCTTGAGGTCGCCATGTTTAGCTCTTGATTATTCTTGACGGTCTAACAGGAGTCATTGTACAGTTAAGAAAAGAAGAAGAAAAAAAGTTTCCAAACCATATGCTGCTCTTCATTGAATGTAACGTATTCTGGGGCCATTCATTCAAAAGCGCTTTGCTGTATTTTGATGGTTCTCTCTCGTGGCCACGCAGACCATAACTTTCAAAAAGAAGCCAATTTTGTGTAGCTCTAGGATATTTTGTGCATTCGTCCATTGTTTTAGGTCTAATAATTATGAGCAATGCAAATGTATTCAACCTGTCAATGTGATAAATTTTTAGTGCAAAGGGTGATTTTGTGGATAGGCTGTAAGTGATGTGAGCTTTTTTCGCCAATAAGCTTTTTGTATTTGTAAGTGAACTCATAGCGCTTGAAATAAAAGTTTCTCTCAATGGCTTTGTCTCGGCTGTATTAAATAAGAGCAATGCGTAATTATACATATTTTTGTCCAGTTAATTAACCCATATTATAACGTAATTACCCTGCAATAATTAAGGCTAACTCACAAACAACTGTTTACTTTTGAGCAATTTTCTAACTCCTGTTTTACGCAAAAGAGAAACTTCTCAAACTTACCTCGTCTTGACCTCAGAGCCTCAAGGCGAAAGTCTGGCTGTAACAGAAATATAAAATCCAAAAGGTTATGGCTTACAGGTAACCGGCATGGCTCAAGTTGGTAAAAATCCCAGCCTTACCAAAGATTGTATAGAGCCTATATTACTTACAGACTGTGAAAAGTCACGTGAGGTCCATAAAGTTGGTTTTATGGTTTTGGGGAGTAGACAATGTACAATATAATTCACAACCTTGAATGAAAGTGACGGCTTAACTGCGTGGATGGGACTGGAAAGGCTGAACTGGACTGAGGAAGTGTCCGGTCATATTTAGTGTCCAGCTGCAGAGGCTAAATTTGGAAAAAACTGTTAGCGTAAAATTAGCCCAATTTTATTTGGACAGCAATTGTTATTTTATTGTTACTTCACTCTAATACTTTTATATAAACGTATAGATATATTTGACAGCAAACAAACAAATTATCAATAAAAAATACATTAGAATTATTAATTTTTTCTCTGGATATTCAATTTTGTTTTTGTGAAGTTTGTTGCCGTGTATATCATTATGTGGTTTTAAAACACAAAGAAATCAAAATCCTTTCTTCTCCAAACACAATAGGTTATGGAGTAACAAAAAAAACATATTCTCATCATCTGACTTTAAGCGCTTTTATGGAGCTGCCACGAGACGAACTTGAGCTGGTCCCCGAGTGATTTATCCCCAAATGTGTCAAGTCACTGCGCGGCCAAAGGTGAAGTTGCGGCCACAGCAGAGCAGAGCTGAGCTGGACACAGGCCTCGCTGGTTTTGAAATAAAGAAAGGCATCCAAATGGGCTCGTGGCTATGGCGTATTGTCTCTCGGCTGCTAATAAAAAACGTAATTATATTAGAGTTCAAAACTAAAGGGACGCTTCCACGCTTCACGCAGTGTATTCTCAAAGTCTTGCCAAACTCATTTCAGGTAAAAGTAAAATCAGTTGTATCGGCTTTATGGGTCCCAGACATTTCCCACATATTCATAACTATTAAGTGGCAATTTAAGCAGCGTAATGAGTATTGCATATTGATAGGGGTAATCTGTAGCCGGATCTCATGCATAATTCATAGCGACGGGGATCATCGCTGGGTCAGGAGACGACTACAGACTGCAGCAGCCGCAGATGCGTCAGGACGCACGGCTCACTGCTGCCACACTTTGCACTGTCACCACCAGGAAGACTAAAGTAGTGTTTTAAGGAGACACCTAATGAATCTATTAAAATAAGTTATTTCGGTTCTTGGCTTCACCTGGAAATCCCTTTACTGATTGTAGTTAACCATAAGACAGATTAGACCTACAGTAGACAATTAATGCTTTATTTTAGGAAAGGTGCAGGACAATCGAAAGCCAGTAAATAATATAAGGCCATTTTTGGAAAATAATTTATTATTGACTAATTAAGGATCATGATTTGGTTTACGTTAAGCGACAATGTTTTATCTAATTTATGACGTGTTACTGAAAATGATTGACTAGCAGCAGTAGTGGTATGTAGTAAATTATAAAATGTAAGGCCATTTAAATAAGCCTTATAAAATTAATGTATTAAACCATCTATCTTGTGACCCAGGTCCTCCCTTTTTACGTCATTTTAGTGTTTTAAAGACTATGATTTCAAAGAAGAGCAAAAAGCTTCTTATAGCTACACAAAAAAGTAACCAGCCGTATGAAGTGTAAGCTCTGCACAAGTAAAATAAGGCCACAATTTTCGAAATTTCCCAGTGTTCAAACAGTGAGCAAAAAGGCAGCAGCGCATTTGTAATAAATGATACGCCAGTGTACTATTAAATATAAATGAGAAAACTATTATTTCACAATTAAACGGGTGGATTTGGAGAAGGGAGAGAGGCATGGAGGCTCGCCACATCAATAGGCTTACAGGCAGGCTTTATCGGTCACAGCCTTCTTCCCTACACCACCTGACATTTAACACAATTAATTTAATTGTGATGATAAAATACACCAAACGAATGTCACCTTGGACGTTTTGTGAGGCCCGTTTATCGCCACGGATCTTCAACATCTGGCAGGCTCTGTTTCCTTCACTGTTGTTTTAAATGAGTCTCAGTGGGGTGTAATCCCGGAGTTCAGCCAGCAGAGGGCGCTCTAGACCGACAGCTCATGATGATGGATGGCTCTCTCCCCCCTCTCCAGCTCTTATCGTCGGGGCCGTGTAGGTTAGACGCTGAACATAGAGAACTCATGTCACTCCGAGTGTGTTTATCAGTTATCTCCGCTTTTTACTTTCTCCTGGGAGTGCTGAGCATAAACCTTTAATCCTAGATACTTTGGGGTTTACTTTAGCACAAGGGGACCGGTGCACGAAGACGCACTTGCTATTGCTAAGATATCGCTTAAACTAAAAACGTTAGGCTAATTTAAGCAAGGGTGATTTAAATTTAAGGTTAATGATCAAAGTAAAAACTTTAACAAACACTTAGTTAAGAAAAATGTCTCTTCTGATTACGGTTAGCTTACAGATGGTACTTAGTTGGTTAGCTTGTCAAATGAACAACTTTTGGGGCAAACAACTATAAAGATGCATTAAACTGGTTCAAACATTATTTTAGAGTGATTTGAAGCTGGATCAAAGAAGCACTATCATAGAAACTTGATAAAAAAAAAAAAATCCTATATATTTATATTTTGGCACGCTACCTAAAAGTGAAGTGTTCTAATACCAAATAAAGTTAGAGACCACTGTGTGAAATAGGCTGCCATAAGAAACATTTAGAGACTAAATGCACACATATCTGTCAGGGTTATATAGCTCTGTTGAGGCTCGTAATGTGCACCAAACATTGTGCTAAGTGACTTTAGTGTTTGCGCTTTTTTATGTTTCCTCCACTGAAGCAGTGGCTACAACCAGTTCACATCTGCTTTTGTTTTTATTTTGCATGTATCTATTATCTATTAAAGTGGAGCCATCTTCCACCAATGTTCCAAAATAGGCTATCCTACATACAGTATGTATATATTGATAGTTGACAGTAGATAGACAGAAAACAGGGTGAGAGAGAGGGAATGATGTTCGGCAAAAGACCGGAGCGGGATTCGAACCCGGGTCTCCCGCATCCCTCCTTCTAATAATTTTGTTAAAAAACAACCACATTTGTCTTTGCATTAAGCTATACATTTATAAGTCAACAAAGGAAGAGTTTCACAAACGGGGTTTGCCCTTACTTATGAAAATCTAAGTAAATGACACACCTCTCGTAAAGTTTTCATTTATGACAGATCTATGGATCATGTCTAGTGTTTTATTTGATGATTTATTATGTTTTATTTAGTTATCTTTTGGGGCTTTAAGTATAGAATATGGTATGTATACAGACCATGTCTCTGCACACAGTGGCCGGAGGACGACCTGTCATCTATATAAACCCTGTAGATCCGAATTTGTGTAAATACAGCAGCACCGCAAATTCGCATCTTGGGGAGTATGTAGGTGATGACACTTCACCCTTGAGACAGCGACTGCTCATGCGCAATGGCACCGATCAGCTTTACAGAAACATCTGTAGGCTAGACGTCTCTACATCCACAAATGTGTTTATGTTTATATATATATATATATATATATATATATATATATATATATATATATATATATATATATATATATATATATATATATATATATATATATATATATATATTGACAGACTATTAGACCAATGACTTCAAGAGTTACATTTTTACGCACTGAGTCACAGGCCTGTAGGCGGTGTAAACATGATGCCTTCACTGTTTTTAGCTCGACATTCTTTGACAATTTGACATCCGCAAAAAGTTACAATGTGGCCATTGTCCAGGGCATCATTTATCTTCTATCCATGGCACATGTGCGTCTTAGTCGAGGAGGAGTTTAGTTTGCAGGGAAATGTGAGGACCTTAACAAACAGCTTCCCTTTTCTTTTCGCTGCAGAGTGGACGCAAGGGACAAAGACACTGTGCTGAGAAGATGAGAAGAAGAAAAACAAGGTAAGTTTAGTAAAGTTATACTAACTGCATGGTTTTGTGCAAAGCGTAAAATGCGCAGGCGAAGGCGGCGGCTTTAGCGTTTGATTGAAGGGAGGCGGGTTCAACTAAATGTAAAGCGGACGTGTATAGACTTGCCATTCAGAGTTCAGGAGTTCATGGTGTGGCGATCTCTTTGACTGGATTAGCTTTTTATTGTTATGAACTATACCTTAATATAAACCCATAGTATGAAAATATGCATTTATTTCAAAATGTGTGCATGTCAAATTGTTTTCACTTTTAGTTTAAGGAAAATGTGTGTTGTTGTCAGGCTTATTTCCTGACATGTACAGTCTGGATGGAAAACTCAAAAAAAGGTGGACATAAATCCTATTTTTGTAAGTTTAAAAAAGGTTTTAAAAAGATAAGAAATGAAGGAAAGCCATAAAATAATACATATTGGTCCTTTACAACAGCTTGGGTGGGTGTTTCTTGGATTGTGTTCTATTTTTGAATCCAGATTTAGGCCTCAACAAGTTTAGTCCTTAGTTAGTTCTGGTTTTAGTGGTGAATTTATGTGGTTCTCATTTAGTCTGGATTTAAACATGGCTTAGTGTAGATTTAGTTTAATGAAATGTTATTAAAGCATTTAAGTTGTCTTTATAGTGAACCATATTACCACATTTTGGACTATTATATCTACTGTTTAAAATGAAAGTAAATTTAAATGTTTTACATTTGTTATAGCAAATATTTATTCTGGTGAGTTTTTCTTCTGGTGAAATTAAAAGGGACAGTTAGAGTTGGCTGTTGCTTCAGCTGCCTTTGAATTAAATCAGAGCAATAAATCCCTTCATGTGGACACATGGTTCCTGCAGCTAATTGCAGCACAGTGCATTTGTCAGCAGGCCCACGGGACGGCTGCTGTGTATGTGTGTGTCAGTCCCTCTGACTGAGGACCAATTACAGTATGAACCATTGAAGTGAAGACCTGACATACAACTAGAAGCCATACTGTTATAACTGCATTATTTGCTTGTGTGTTTTCCTTATTGTTTGTGGAAACCAAACACCTGCCGCAGACCCATGTTTTGTAGTCTCACAACTATATGAGGACAAAAGACATCCCTTCAACGTAAACCATAAAGTGTTAAATTTAAAGGCCAGGATTATGGGTTGTAAGTGTCTCCAGGAAATGAGCATAAATCTGTGTTATGCTCCTCGAGACCTACACATTTCCCTATATTTATAGTGTTTAACAGAAGCTCGACAACTTTATGGGGCTACAACGCTACTGTGATGCTATAAATGTTTTGATTTTGAATGAGGGCATGTCAGAAAACAAAATTATGTTCCTACCATATAATGTAAAACAAGAACATGTAGACCTTTTTTTTTGTATTACACCATTACCATGTTGCCATTGGACCAAATGCGACCATATTAGAATACCTTTTGGGATAAAGTCACCCGAAAATGAATATGAGGACATAAATGTGGACTATTGCTAAATCAGTGCAATCGCAACATGCCTAGGTCTAAATGTTATATTTATGATGGTGTTATTGTTCCTAGAAAGCATTTGAATCCAAAATGACACAAGCCATTTAAAGATGGGACTTCAGTGAAGGTCTAAGGACTAGGCTACGAAGTCAAATGGAAATGAATGTAGCCATAGAAACAAGAATAGAACTATATTTTCTTATATTCACTTATGACGTCCACACAATAAGTGACCAAAAAGGCTAATAACTGGATTTTGGTCTGGTCTACTGAAAATGAATGCAAGATGACTGTGCTAAGTTTAGCGTCAAGGACTTTAGATTTTTGGCAAGACAATATTGGACTGAATCTTTGGCTGAATGAATGCCTGCATGGTTTGTTTTTTCTGCTCGTGGTCCTCAATGAGCATTGTGGCTCTGGATAAGAAATGTATTTTTTAGATTAAATTAGATTGGACTTTATTGATCTCTTATTGGGGGAAAGCCACATGTGATGGCTGTTCACAGATAAGTTAAATGTGTAGAAAATTAAAGAAAAATATACAATCTTAAGAACACACATAAAATGATAAATGTACAATAAAATAAAAATTGCAATTGAAAAGTAATAGTCAGTAAAAAAGTAAAAAAACAGGGCAAGTCATATTATCAATACACTATGACACTATGTATAAATTTACAAAGTAATAGGTGGGTTTGGGGGTGGGGGCAGAGGGTTAATGGTTCATAGATATACTTGTGAGTTACAAAACACTACTATACCTTTTGTCATGGTATAATATGCGGCATCTCTTTTAAGAAGTGAATTAATTATCGCACAATGAAAAACCCTTTCATTCACATCTAGAACAATGTCAAGGCAAACTGCCCTTTGTTTGTTTTACATGGGAAGGACATCTAGCTCTCAGCCAATCACACAAAAGAAAACAGGGCAAAAACCATATGACACTGTCAAGAGATGAGCCAAAAGCTGGTTCATATTTGTTTATAAAAAGCTGCATGGATATCCTACATATTGTACCTTTGAGTTTTCAAAAAAAAAAAAATGCAGGTCCATGTAATGTCCCCACAAATAATGAAGGCGTGAGGCGTGTTTTGTGTCCAGGGGTTTGAGAGATCTGTCCATCACCCATCAGTCTACAAGCTACAGCACACCCCCCCATGTTTCGGCCCTTGATGATGATGGGGTTTAAGTGTGGCTCAGTGTGGACGCAGAAAGGCCTGTTGCCAAACGTGAATGACAACCATGTATCATCTAAAGGCTACAGGATGTCCTGTACTGTACTGTAAAGTACTGTACTGTACAGTGCAGTCAATGTCAACTTGTCACTTTAGACTCCTCAGGTGTGAATTTAGAGGCTATAGTCAGGCTAGTTATGGATCTTTTCATTTGTAGGGCAAAAAAGACTATTATTAAAATGCAGTGTTTAAGGGTATACTGTAAACTCGTGGGTTTGACATTAAAAACAATTAAGTTTACACCTGTTTAAGTCCTGATTGGAGTTTTATTGGCTTAATCTTGGTTTTGTCCAGGGTTAGTTTCTTCCTGGTTTAGTCCATCTTCAGCCCTTGGTTGGGCTCTCATTTGGAAAAATCCACTTCAACAGAAGTCACCACCTTTAGTGTATCATAAGTTGTGCGTCCATGTTTAAACGCACCAAAGGCATGGCTCAGAGATCAAAGGCATCGTTAATTTGTGTCTCTCGGTTAAATATTACCTTTGAGAACCGATCAAACCTATCGAGCAGAGATGAAGATGAGCGATCAAAGCACCGCCAGACTGCGATCAATATACTGCAGCAGTCTGACTGTCAGCATGTAAACCAAAGACTGTACAGGCCTCCTTTTAATGACCACTGCTGACCACTGTCTCCCTTTTAAGTTTATAATAAAGGGCTTTCACTCTTTTAAATGACACAACTAACAAAGAAGAAAGGAAAAGCTCATTACCCAAACTAAAACGTAATGCACTTACTATGTGGAAGAGATAGCATAACTAAATGAAGTCTGGCTCATTGTGTAGAGCCCCGGTCTAAATACTGATAGCTTTCTGTGCATGAGCAATTTATGGCATCTCTGTCTGGCATCGCTCCTAAAGGGGAGTTCAGCCATGTTGGGATTTATTATAACACCGCTGGACAAGTTCCCAGGGCTGTTTTAAACTAAAAGAGATGTGACTGGGTGGCTTTTTCATAATGAGAAGGGCTCCGATTTCTGCACAAATGCGTAATGGTTTTTAATGATCGTGGTTCATTTTCATTACATTTAGAGACGGGTTATTTATTTATTTTAACGTTTTCTTGTATAATTTCGAGACGCTTACCTATAGAGCTCCCTATGCTTTCCTCTGAACTATGTTGTGGTTTCAGTGTCGTGGTAGTTTAATGCGTAAAAAAAACACTTATCTTTATCGCTGACTATGTCCATATACACTAGGATGCATAATCAGCAGAAAGGAATTCTTTTTTTCCACGCACACACATTGGGTGACATTGCGTGAGGAAAAATGTTACGCAGCGCGGTGTGAGCTGTGCAGAAACACTGTCCACTCAGCCTGAGCCCACTGGCATCCAAAGCCGCACCGTGACGCCCGAGACGCACAAAGCAACACACACACGCGAGGATTATTGTTCTAAAATTATTATCAGGGAGATTTTCCAAAAGGTGAGAAGAGGAGCTGTTGTTGGTGTGTGTTTGGGATTGTTTTAGCGCGGGGTGAATGTAGTTTCGGAGGTAAGGCAGCCGGCTGTTGTGCCGCGGACTGGGCTATGTGTCTTTATGATTTACGAGCCTGACTCGAGCCACGGTTCAACCAGAGTTCATAAAGCTGCATGCCTCCAGACTTATTCTCTCTCTCCTTCTCGCCTTTCTCCTTCTCTTTTTCTAATTTTGCTCTTTCGTCGGATCCAAATAACGTTTTTTTTAATCGCGCTTTGTTATTGTTACAAGCTTATAACATCTGCTGCGTAATGGCACGTTTTATAGCCCTGCACTAACGTATGTGTTTGACGTGTGTATTTATTCTAACAACGTGACACGCTTCTGGCTTCTATTTATTTTATTTTATTCAATGATAGCTGTTAACGAGTTGTTATTTTTGCATATTTAAAAATAGGCCTGGTCGTGACGCACAGCTTAAACGCACAGTGAGAATTAAAAATGCATATGCTTTTTATATTTATGATATACAACGTGTGTGTTGATGAATAGCTCTTTTTTTTTGTATTGTTTGTTTAGGATGCCATTTGTTCTCATGTGGTTTTCTGAGCTTGACAAAAACAAATAGGCTGCAAACGAATTAATTTTATAACATGGAAACAAATCAAGGATAGGTGTTACATTTTTAAACCAAAAAAATAGCAGGTATGAATTTAGTTTTTTTAGAACAAAAACTGTAGTCTATTCAAATAAAGATTTTGAAATGTATTTTTGGAAAGGTTTTTTTATACCCCAAAGTCTAGGTTTGCCTTTGCATATTTGCTTTAGAAGAGTATTGCTATTGATGTCAGCTCACTATTGAGTTGATAAGATGGATCATTTGGTCTCCTCCCTGATTCTGTCTGTCTCTATTTTGTGTATCCTCTCAGGCCAGAAGCCCAGGGCTCTTCTGGAAAGCTGCCATGTGACATTTGGCTGCCAGTGCTCTGTCACAAGGTCAAAGGGGCCCCGACACACACTTAATGGAAATGCAGAAAGCTCCACACAACATCCACCAAAACCACTTCTTGGAGATTTCTTTGGAGAACAGCAGTGGCTTTGCTTCTGGGGCAGCGACACACCACCCACAGCAGCAGCAGTCAGTGAAGACCTTTGGGAGAAAAATATCCAAGTGTAGCATGAGTAAAGAGATCTTCCATGGATGAAAGAGTCCAGACAGTCCAATGAGAAACTCAGGAGTCAGACGAGAATCCCAGGTCTGTATCAAATCAAAACAGGGCCTTTTCATTTGACACAATGAAACCCCACACTGAGGACAAGCCTGCTCGGTCTGTTTCCTCCTTAAAAGGTTTAGCTATTAATTAGACAGCAGCCTGTTTACCAGCTGCAGACCATTAATATCCACAGTACAGCCCTTTGTGAAACCAAGCATCAATGTGTTTATTTTTAGTTGTTTTCATTTCTGTTAGTGATTAAAACACATTGAGCTTATTTCTATTTGGATAATTATTAGAATCTAAAATAATTGCCATTCATTCTCAAAGATGTCTGTAATATAAATTTGGAGCCTATGCAACCTGTTTTTGTTTCTATTTTCTGTACTTTACTATTGATATTACATGTTTAATTTAATGACTATCCCGTTAAATTTAAGACCTGTGTCATTTAAAATGAACTTGTCTTTATTGCAGATATTCACTGTTACCCATTAGCCCTAAATAATTACTGTGCAGTGCCTATTTGTTCATAATCAAATAATAAACTCATATTAAACACAGATTAAACAGATCATGGACAAGTATAAATTGCACATTAGCAAGCCACTCAGACACCTCGTGATTATCATTAAACCTCTTTTTAACAGTCTCTTTGTTGAAGGCATCAATATGAGAAGTATTTCCTCTCTAAGCTGAAAAAATTTGCATTCATGGTCAAGTTAAAACATGATCTTTTCATAAGAGACCAGTGAGACCCAGACCCATGTTAGCTTGAATTTTTTTGTTGTTTAAAAGTCCTTGGAGGTAGTTGTGTATTTTAAGACAAGGTGTATGTATGATAAAACCTATCTACAAATAAATAAACACTTTTAAAATGTTCTATATTTACTTTAGTGGAGAAGGCTTTGGTTTTACAAATGGAGAAATGCTTCCTGAACCTGCTTGTGTTTGTGTTTTTCCACAGATTGTGCCAACAAGCGCACAGGCGCGTCCCCGTCTTCCAAACGCACACGCACGGCCTACACGAGCGCGCAGCTCGTGGAGCTGGAGAAGGAGTTCCACTTCAGCCGGTACCTGTGCAGGCCACGGCGCGTGGAGATGGCCAACTTGCTGAACCTGCACGAGCGCCAGATCAAGGTGTGGTTCCAGAACCGGCGCATGAAGCAGAAAAAGGATGAGCGCGTGAAGGGCCTCGGAACCACCCCCTGCTCGCCCTCTCCCTCCTCAGCGCCTGACAGCCCCACTCTGTCCAGCCTGGGCTACGTCCATCTGGGGCCCGAGTACCCAGCGGTATCACCTCCGCTCAAAGCCCCGCAGCCTCTGTCGTACCAAACAGCAGTAGAAGACTTCTCTAAATACTCAGCACCAGGCGCTGACCCTCGTTTTACTCACCGGTCACAGTTTAACGCGCACTATGACGCGCATGGCCCCTCACACGTGGTGGGGTAAATGATCACCAAGGCTCATATTTCTCCCCAAGCTGCACTGCTCAGGACAGAATCATGCAGGCTCCAAAGCTGACTCATCTGTAGCACGTTTGACTGGACTTCACTAGTTTGTGTTTGTGCACTCACGTTTTACACTGACGCAGGAAACTTTAATTTACCTTTTAATTTATTTATATTTATTCAGGCTATTCTTTTTTACATTCATTTGAATACATTGTTTAAATATCGTTCTGAAACATTAGCTCCAACTGAGAGTAATTGTTTTTCCATTACTGATATAAGGTTTTAACTTGTTCCCTAAACTGATCAAGTACACAACGTGATCACAGTAAAGCAGTCAGAAAACACCAAAGCCTCCCTTTTTGTTGCAGTTTAATTAGCACTTAGCTCTATAACGCTGCATTAAGTCGTAGTTAATTACCGAGCCCTTACGGCTGACTGTAGACGTGATAGGTTTGAGAAGATATTACATTATGGCCACAGTTGCGTTAGGCCCCTTCAGCTGAAAAGATACAGAAAGCCCGTGTAGGCCAGCTCTTGAACGGGTCTTTGTGCTTTTATGGCTGAAGAGGGCCACACAGGCTGCCAATCTGTAAAAGAGCGCATGATGGATGACTCCACGTTCGCTTTTCAACGCACGGTTTGCGGAATAATACTTGGTTATAAGCATTTAAAGACAGATTTTGTCTTAAAGTGAATTGTCTTATAAGCGTTAATTCATAAATTCAATACATATTGGTAGAAACAATAGTGACTAATATTGATAAGTAAAAGCAATAGTTGATCAATTCTAAAAAAATATTCCATTTCAATGCGTATGGCTTTCAGCTTGAACAAATCATCTGCACGTAACATCTTTAAAACCTCAATTGTGGATTTTGCGCACAATTAAGACTACATTTATTTAATTTAGTAAAAAATTCTTCAACTACATTGCAGTCTCGTACACACTCGCTGGCCTCCCTGAGAACTGTTAAAACTTAGACCGACAAAATCTGGACTTTTTTGTTGCTTACCTCTATCTATACCGGCTATCTAACACTGCTCCTGTTTAAACTTTTATAGGCGAAGTTGGAGGACTATGGATAGAAAACATTTAGACACATCACCTCTCGCCATTATATTATTACTGTCCTGTCTGAATCATTCTTATGGTTTGTTACATACACAGTGTCACTGCGTTAATGTGATTTTAAGGTCCTCGTAAGGCGAAAATGGTCCTTGATGTTTGTTCTTATCGGATGGATGGGTGCGTTTGATTGAAGCGTTTGTCATGTAAATGTGAGGCGTTTGATGGACGAGCCCACAGACATGACAGAGTGCCCTAGGCCCCCTCGCCATTGGCGTTTGGTGGGTCACATGGTAAGTCAGGAAGGTGATATGAGGGTGGAAGGCAGTTTTACAGCTTTGACATACTACCTCGAAGGTTAGGGCAAAGGAGAGAGCATCCATTAATGACCGCTCAGCTTTGATCGATTTTTTAACAAACAATAGGCCAAGCAGGATGAACTCCTACTTAGACTACCCAGTTTGTAACCGAGGAGCAAATCTTTTCGGTGCCAAGGCCGGATACCACAACCTCAACCACGGATACATGGCCAACTCATGCGCAACAAGTGATAGTTACGTACCGGACGGTCGTTTAGTATCAGCGACTACAGCGCCACATCAAACTCAGACGTTACCTCCTCTACACCACCAGGCACACGTCAGTTTGGACCTGCAGTACCCAGCGCCGGGAAACTCCCTGTACGGCCCGCCGCTGGAGTACGGGCATCACCAGTACGGCCTCGCTCCCGAACAGGACCGAGGCTTCATGCACGCCCAAGTTTCTCCCATTGGGACAAACATTGCCCCTTACACGGGAGAAAGCAGCGGGAATGGGGTTGTACCGGGAGCACAGTACCTGCACTACAGCAACGGAGAGCAGAGACAGCAAGAATACACAGAAAGTGTTTACACGAGGCTACCCGTTCAGAGCAAGGAGAAGGAAATAGAACAAGTAGAGGAGACAAAAACTTTCGACTGGATGAAAGTCAAGAGGAATCCTCCCAAAACAGGTTTGTCAAAAAATAAATATACAATTTAAGTGAATATAAATGGTACTTCTCAGTGTTTACTGCAACAATATTACGCGTACAGGTTGCCAACTAAACTTGTCATTCACTTTTCATCAATCCATCATTCAGATTGATTTATTTCATAAATTTCCCATCATCCATTTCATCTCCACAGCTGCCCTGTCTGAGTTCGGGGTTCCCAGCCTGAACAACGTGATCCGCACTAACTTCACCACCAAGCAGCTGACCGAGCTGGAGAAAGAGTTTCACTTCAACAAATACCTGACCCGGGCTCGCAGAGTGGAGGTAGCCGCCAGCCTGGATCTCAATGAGACACAGATAAAAATCTGGTTCCAAAATCGCAGAATGAAGCAGAAGAAACGCGAGAAACTGGGCTGCGTTTTTACAAACACTTCCCCAAAAGTTCACAAACTTTCTAGTCCTGACTCTTCTCCAAAGCTTAAAGGAAAAGACAGTGAACAATAATGACAGTTTTGAAAATGTGGCTGGAGTGGGGTCAGAGCAATTTTCCACAACTTTTCCCACCCAGCCACTTCCAGATGAAACTGAAAACTGTGGGACTGATTTAAAACAGGGTATGTCTGTGTCTGCTGAAGTTGTTTATACATTAATCTCTAAACTGGATGCAATATATATATATATATATATATATATATATATATATATATATATATATATATATATATATATATATATATATATATATATATATATATTACCCTTTTATGTTTTTGTAGTCTTCTCTTTATAGGCCGAAATTTTGTTTTGTGTTTGAGCACTGAATTAGTTGGTGTCATTGTTTGCACTATTTATTTACCGGGTATTTTCCAATGACTGTTGACATGATTTGGATAAATAAAATCTATAAAATAAACTTTAAATGATGTCTTAATTTAATTCTTATTATGAAGAAAAATACCTTTTATATATTATTTTCCACACTTGTTTTTTGCTCTTCAGAAATATTATAATAGTATAATATAATAGTAATAGATTCACTAAAGTCCACTTGCATAATGTGACATGAGAAATCTTTCACAACACATGGGGTGGTTTCCAGTGACCTTTTCACCCTAAAATACCTCCAGGGACTCTAAACATGACAACAAACTCCAGGGAGCCAGGTCTCACCCTTGATTTGTTACCCAAATTCTCCTTGGATACAAGTGACAGGTTGTGGTGGAATCTAATGGAGTGATTTGAGGTAATACATTTAAGAAAGCAGCTTAACTAAAAGAAGAAGATCATTTGACACCAGTGTGCTTGGTTTGACTTCACCTTTAGCCAAACATTTGCCAGAACCTGAGCACCTAGTTTCAAGTGATGGGGCAGGAGTTTCAATATTTGCACTGGGTGTAAGGTTTGCACAAACACTTTCTGCCCCAGCAGCAATGGCCTGTTGGTGCCCTTCTACCAAAGCTGAGGTTCACTCAGAGTTCAGGCACAAATGAATGCAGAGCCAATCTGTCAAGACAGCAGAATGACTTTGGGAAGTCAACTCTAGGCCTCCTACTTGAGATTTTTGCAGGTACTGCTTTTAATATCCTGACCAATAAAGTTACTGGCCATTTAGTCAATGTTCTCATTTGAGAAACGATTACAGAGTAAAGATTTGGGGGGCTTAAAAACATATATCTGGAGAATGGAAATAATTTGTTACACATTTAGAGGAGTATGCACTTCCTTACAACTATATTAAAAATTAATTCAGCTCAAACCAATAGGAGTTACAGTTGAAATACCATACAACCCATTACTGTAAATTGGAAAAGGACTGAGAGGGGTTTGTGTTCTGCATTCCTTTAAGAAGCCAAACGTACCCCTTACACAAGTTGCAAGGCCAAGGACTGGGAAGGCGACAATCAATATGGTGAATGGTGACAGATCCCACAACAAAAGGAGGGCTGGTGCGGAAAACAAGTGTGGGCCTTCATTTTGGAGGTGTGATCCCTGCCATCTCTAGGCAATACCTCAGCGCTCCCAGCGGGCTCTCCATCTGGAGGTGTCAGAGCCGGTGCAGCAGCCAACACCGCAGAGACAGATGTTCAGCCGAGGAAGAGGAGGAGGATGTTTTTCACCTTTGGATCAGTGCAAAAAGTCCTACGCCTTTCTGCAGAAGAATGTAGGTCAGGGAGAGCAGAGGGGCAAAAAATTGTTTAATGCTACAATAGGCACAAAAACAATTCCCTACATCACAAACACCTGACTATCTAAACACAGGTGGTATTATTAGATCCAGCACAAACAACCTCTTTTACTTTTGATATCTTTCTCATCTTTGACTGTCCTGCCCCCTTCTACACTTTGTTTGAGGTCAACTCAGTTTAGTTTGTACCCCACGCTGCTTGCAGTTGTTGCAGGCTCTTTTACAAGTCTATTGCCAGGCTCACTTCCTTGTTTTTTTTTGGGCCAGTTCCTCTGTCGCATGTCACTCTGCAGGGTCCCATAGCTTCAAAGGATATCTAGATACAGTATTCATGGGATAAGGGGGGGTTGGTCATTTGAGTAATGGAACAGATGTGGTCATACTTTCTGTATGAATATGAAACTCTTGATATTTTTACAGTGATGTTTGTATATACATTTATTATATTATATGCCACACACACACACACACACACACACACACACACACACACACACACACACACACACACACACACACATATATATATATATATATATATATATATATATATATATATATATATACATATATATATATATATATATATATATATATCCTTCAACCGGAAGGTAGGCGGTTCAATTCCCGCTCTCCCACAGTTCATACTGTCGTTGTGTCCTTGGGCAAGACACTTAACCCACCTTGCCTCCAGTGGTGTTCCAGCTGTAACACTGGTGAATGGAACCTTAATGTAAGTCGCTATGAATGAAAGCGTCAACTGTAAATGTAACACTGGTGAATGTAAGTCGCTTTGGATAAAAGCTTCAGCTAAATGACTAAATGTAAATGTAAATATATATATATATATATACTATAGTATGGACCATCAAACACCAAAACACTTGACAAATTGCCTACACAGGTTTCCATCATTCAAACAAGGTAAGAATTAATTTACTATATTTTCAACTCTACATTATGAATGTGTTCCCCTATTATCTTTGTCCTTTGTTGTGGCTCTTTTTAGCCAGCGCTGGGAAATTCTTGACAACCATCCCCCATTCCAGTCAGGCTCGATTGGATCTGGAAGCGCCATCCAACCTGAAGCCCCATGCAGCAGCCTCTTGGGTCTTCCATGCCTGCATCCTTTCTCCACTCCATCAGCATAGTAACTGAGAGAGACAAGTGACTTGGCCAGGGTTAACGTCTTAATACTCCCTGGGATTGCCTCCAGGATCCAAATGGCTGCTCCTAATAGTTTTCCTCTTCCGCATGGCTGTCAGAACACCATGACTGTATGCCATAAGAAAAACAAAACCAGCTGAGAGGCAGAGTAACGAAGCACAATGAAATAATGAGGGGTGTTGGTGAGAATAAAGTTTGTCTGCTATGAAAGATTTGGCATTTTGGAAAACAGATAAAGTAAAAATTTGCCTAATATGCCAAGGCTCAACACTTTGCATGGCGAGCCTGTACACTTGAAATTAAAGCGGCTCATTCCTCAGAGCCCAGGAGGGGAAAGCCAGAACTCAATCAGTGTCACGTCACATGGTTCAAAGCGGCCAATTCGATGCTGCCAGGGGCTTGAGAAATGCAAGGTGACAGTTCATTTTACCAGTGACAGTGTGTCGGTCTCGCTTGCTGGTTCCCCAGTCAATTCCCAGCGAGCAGTGAAGGTTGAGCATTGCAGGAGACAGACAGCAGCCCCCCACCCTCCTCCTCAGAAGCGCCGCTCTCTCATCGACCCCGCTCTGCTTTGTATTCCAATTAACTGGACAGCAAGAGAGGCGGCAATGTGCAGGATCACAAGCGCAGGCAGACACATACTTCTGGCGTCCTTCCAGTCGCTATATTCCTCTTCTATCAATAGTGCAACACCGCTGTGCTTCCCCCTATGCCTTGTCTCTTCGCTCTCATCTTCTCATGACAAGGGCCAGTTGTTTCTGTGGGATAATTCATAGATTCTTCTTTAACAACTGCCTCCAGGGACAATGTCTTGGTAATGAAAAATAGGTCCCTCTTTTTCATTCATATATCATGTGCAATAGAGGTATGTAATCACTCAGTTGAGTCAGCGCACTGCTAGTCGTAAATGCTATCCTTAACAGACACCTTAAATAATGCTGAATTAATATTTTGAAATGGCTCATACATCCTGACATAATACTATTTTGCTGGTTTACTATTCAGTGCTCTCTGGGGTTATACTGACTCTACCACAAGGCCGAGGAAATCCCCTGATGTGTGTGCTAGAAATACAGTATTTGACTGATAGGAAGTAATATTCAAATTATATATTAAATTCAATTCAAGTCTGTTGCGTGCATACAATATAATTTTGAGCCAAAAACGGGAAGTGTGAAACCACAACCACTTCTGCCACTGTCAACATGTAACATAAATTACAGGCCACAGCTAAAACTTAAACAGCCAACTGTCATATGGTTTTTTCTAATGAAAGAAAACTTTATAAAACTATATTTTTGGGACTAAACACTAAGATAAATTGGTATGAAGACTGTTATAAAAGTATGCTATTAGAAGTGAAGCTTTTCTGTCCTCTGTTTAAAAGGACCAAAGCCACCTACATGAACATGTGTTTGAGCAGTGGGTTAAGAACACAGTGACTGAGGAAATCCTAAAAGTACACTAACAACAAATCTGAAAGAATCAAAGCAAACATCATGTTATAGGTTTTAAGTGAGATGTTTCAATTAAAGGTCACACACTATTGTGGCCACTGCATTAGGTTATTCAAGGTTTACTTTGTATTAAAGCTGCACGATATTAGGAATGTGTGAGATATTGCTGTTGGATACTGCAATGGCACTTAGCATATCAAAATTTTCCCATAAGGATGAGAAAAGTGATTTGAATTAATTGGGGGAAGAAACAGAAAAATAGATTAAAATTGCTTGGCTAAATATAAATACTACATAATTCCACAACATTTTGTTAGCAGGTCAAGCAGTGAATAGTAAATTGTTGTTATGTTGATAACAAGAAATGTTCAATGTATTCTGCAGTTCTACATTGCCATACATATCCAAGAATTAATAAAACGTGCCTTTAAAGCACCTCATTTCCTGCAGTTAACTGGGATAAACACACAGATTTAAGAGCCCGAATAACTGGTGTGGACTCTTCTCTGGACAGTATATTCTCGGCCTATCTGGAGAATGTGTGTGTTTGCAGGTCAGATATATGCCCTCAGGATCCTCTTGACTCTCTCTTGGCTCAATCAGATCAGAGGGACTTGCTGGCCCTCCCCACACTGAAATGCAAATGAAAAGGAATGTACTGATAAAAGACCAGATCCTAGAGATGAGAGGGCAGAAGGAGGACAGAGGCAATGAATGCTAAAGGGGGGAAAGCCTCTCGGGGAGATGAGAGGTGGCCAAGGAGTCAGTGTTAGTAGTAGCGGGAGATCATAGCCTTGCTCCCCCTCAGTAACGTTTGATACAGGGCTTTTGTCGCTCTTTCAGCGGTGCATTGTTGGGTGGTGTAATCCCCGTCGGATTACAAAGGGCTTCCCTTTTCATATGGGGCGGCCTCAGCAGGCAGGTGGCCCGGGCTCTGTGGAGCTGTCAAGGGGAGGGAACCTTTTTTCCAGGGGAGGGGACCCCAGTTCCTCTTACCTTCACAGGGGCTTTTTGCTGGGAGGCCAGTCAGGCACAGGTCATCATGGGGACAATCATGACATGGGATTCAACTTGTTCTGACCCCTGGCTTCCTGTAGAGAGGTGACAGAGGGAATCAAATAAAATAAATACAGTTGCAGCTACAGCAAAAAGAATTAATTAGAGCTGCACAAAAAATGAGGAACAAACAAAATATTGCTGATAAATACTGCTTTGATAATATAATTTGCAATCATTAAGTTTCCTTTAGGTATACAAGTTTTGAAATTCAATAAGTTATTTTACATTGTTAATGTCATCTGTTCTAGGTTTGCTCCCTTTGATGAACAACCATGGAGACAAGCAGATTGTGAAGGCTTGGTACATAAAACACTGCAACACTGTAGTTTAAACAGTCTAAAAGCACACACACTAAATGTTAAACATAGCAGTATGCTATATACAATAGCGCAGATGCAGCTGTCAACATACTAAACTCCTTGAGAAACTCATGAAAACAAATTGAGAATCATTTTCAAAGTAAAACATTTTTGTATTGTATTCTTTCTTTCCTTTGTTGTTGACTGAAATAAGCTAAATAAACTAAAGGCCAGCCTCAGTCATTGAACCTCCACAAGAAAATTATACAGCCTATGCCCAGCACTACTTTGATTGATATATTTAGCCGATTCTGTCAGTGTTAGCAGTCACTGATTGAGCTTTGTTTTCTTGATAGCGTTTCCTTGTAGCATTTCACTGATTTAGGATCAATAAGGCGATGCATGAAGTCTACCACTACACCACCATTTATTACAGCTATACCAGCAGCATATCGTGCATGTTTTGGTTTCTGTGAAACAGTAAAACACTTTTAAGACAAATCCATATTAATCTAATCTATCCATATCTACTTTTTGCTTATACTATTTCTCAAAAATGTTGATAATGTGGTTGTATCTGCTTCACTTTGAAATAATAAAATCTACCTTTGGGACAATCAATATCAACTTTTTAATCAGTGATGTACCTTTTATTGAGGGATCAAACCTAATGGCGTGTATGAGGTAAAAATATTGCTTACAACTAATTTATTTACCGTTATTTGTAGATATTACATTATCACATTAAAACAAAGACATGTAAAGTTAAACTGTTAATTATATATTTTTTATTATGTAGGTTATTGATTTATTAGCCATAGCTAGGCTACTAGCTTACTAACAAGCTAATGCTACGATGTTATGGTTATGAACATATAATAATCTTTCATTAATTAACTAGGCCCACCTGTAGGACTACTATCCCCGTCTTATTAAACACACTTAGTACACGAAATAGTAATACAAAAAGCTAGTTTCTATCCTGATTTGCTAAGACCATATACACATATTTTTATTTACAATCTATGGACCATACACGCAATATCATTTATTTTGGTGTTAGTAAATAGAGGAACTCACAAAAATGACTAAATGCTAGCGTTAACACATTCAGTAAAGTAGCCTCCAGCTCCAAAGAAATGTTTTGTCATGGTATGTGTTTGCCCAGTGCTAGCTTAACTTACAAAGACAAACGATAACCTGAACGTACTAACTATAAACTTAAAGAGAATAGAGACATTGTTTGACTTTGGAAAAAGCAAAGATTTCTTGTAACTTAAGTTACGCTAAAGCTAGGTTAGCTGGGGCCGCTAAAAGTAGCTAGCTATCCCAGCAGATAAAGGATCTGTAAAAGCTTTATAATATTTATACCAATTGATTTTTGTGGAGTAGAGGTGGAGTTGTATTAGCTAAAAAAAAAAAATTAATAAAAAAGTTATGTTTTATTTATCTAAAGGTAAGACAACAAAACATAATACAAATTTCTTCTGATATTGTTACTATTTTCCTTGTTGTTTCATCACCTTGAAGCCTACAACCATCTGTTAAGATGATACCAATGGTTTATACACAGATCACTGTATAAGCAAATTACTTTAGTTGCTCAGTGCTTACATTTATATTATCAAAGAGTTTATTTTGTGGGGGTTCGATAACATTTAATATTTTATGTTGTATAAGTAGATAAGTATATGTTTCTTGTTAAACTAGACCCTATAAAAGTGTTGTTAATATTATTTTCTATCATTCAGCTCACAAATACATTGTAATAGTGAAACTGTAATGTACAATGCAAGTATGTGGGGTTCAGAAAATGAGTTTCAGAGTTTAAATGTCTTCAGCCTAAACCTCACTCAGAAACCAGTCTGTAGAGGAAGTGATCATCTATGCACCTGCTCCACCCCATTTTGTGCAAATCAAGATTCATGCACGGAAGTTCAGTTACAGAACAATAGGACAGATGGTGAGATGCTTTGCCAGAGTTTGTAACTGTGTATTTGCCTGGCTCCCGTTTCAGTCAGTGAGTCGTAAATATGTGGTAGAGAATAGTTTGTCATATACTGAGACAGAAAGAAAATTCTGAGAAGTCAACTGAGCAGGGCAGGTGAAAACCAAGAATGGGGTCAATCTCCAGTGACATCAGAAGACTTTTGGAGGGTAAAGTCTCTTCTCTTTAACATACAGTAAACATTTAGGTTGAAAGAGCTTAAAGTAAACGTCACACTATTATTCCACTCTATATAATGTAATACATAATGTTACACAGTAAAGCGAACAACACATTTGCCTTGCAGTGAGTGAAGAGTCATTATGTTGCAATGCAATTTCATACTTTTGCATAAGTTGTCAGGATACCAGGGAGTTAGAGAGAAGATTTGCATGATGTTCATATTTGAGGGCATAAATAATCAAATATGCAACATGAGCAAACCTGTGTTAATATTTAGAGTTCACATTATTTTCAAAGTTTTGTAGATAACATGATTGATAAAGCAATGTCTTGAGTCTAAATTATATCCATTTCTTGAATGATGAGGCCTCAAGCAAACTCAAGGTGTACTTCTCTGACAGTTTTGTAACAGATGCTATACATTCACATTTACAGGTGGAGATTATTACACTGCTGCTCTTTTGTCAGTCGTTATAGGGCCTTATTGACTTATTGACTGGTAAATAATATATGCTGGACTTGGGTTATATTTGGCACAGAAATTAACTTTACTGCAATTATCCTTTTGGTCAAACTATTGTGTCACTGATTTTGAATGTTTACCTTACAAACTTGGTATGTCTTTGTGAAATGCTCAGATTCTTGATTATGACCTTTTTTTTTTTGTCTGTGTTACAGACTGTGAGTTTTTTATAACTGACATCCTTAAGGATGAAACATTGAGTGAATTTGCAGATAAGACCCGTCAAATTCTACTTAATAACTTCACTGTTGTCCATAACCGGTAGGTTGTCTAGAGTTTTTCCCTCCAACAATTACCCATATAAATAATTTTGTATTTTGATGCTTTAAAGATTGTTTGAATTTTCCTGTACAATTAAAAAAGGTCTTCATTCATTTCAGTTTTTGTTTTAGATGTTATTCAAAAACATTAAGATTATAAAAGATAAGATTATACATTTTCAAAAGAACAAACCACGTGAAACTCTTTACACCGGAAGCAACACTGTCACAGCTGCCGTGTGGCTGTGTTGCATGAGAATTTAGGCACCTCTTGTGCAGAAAACAAAGCCATAAGCGCAAAAAAAAAAAACATTAGTCAATTACAAATAATGTAAACATCTATTTTTTGTGTTACAGAAATCCTCTGGATTTTCCCTCTAGAAGTAAGTAATATGGTACTATCACATTGCAAATGCATGTACTTATCAAGCATAACAGGATAAGTTACTTTATTTCATGTTATAATGATTATTTGCTGTTTTCTACCTGTTTGATTGACTTTTGACTTATCTTTTTACTTGCACACGTTTAGAGGTTTCGTCGCAAGAAGATATTTCTGATGACAACCGTAGCCCCAGTCTCGGACGCTCAGCTCCATCTGATGATAATTCAGTTGCGGCTGATTACCAGGATGATGGAGGGCAAGAGCGTAAGTCAACAATAGCCCTGTATCTGTGTGTGTGTGGGAGCCCGTGTCTTAATGCTTCTGTGGAACTTGCGCAATGCAGAGATCTCAGCTGAAAAAGCCTAATTTTGTGTGGGTGTACAAGTGTGGCAAAGCAGCACTGATGGGATTTTTTTTGTTTAAAAATGAAAGTAGTGGCACCAGTTATATTTGTGGCACTTATTGTGCTTACCAAAGAGGCATGTGCAATTTTTATATAAAACCAGGTGTATCTCTTGAAAGGCTACAGTTAGCAGACATAGTCAATGCTGATTGAAAGACAACTTTTTGTTTACATTCTCTGTAAATTATTGTAGGTAAGACAATGAACCACATTAAAAAGTGTATTGCTTAGAATATCAGCAGATTATTATTCTGTTATTAACGCTCTGTATAGTTGTCAAAAAAGATCACAGCTCTAAAGACTGAGGCTACTTTGTGCCAGTCTTATAACATGTTTACTTAAAAAAAAGGGTTGCAGTTGGGTTTTTAGACAACGATATAGCAGGCTTCCCATTTAGATGCTTTGTCAAATCAATGGAAGTTTTAATTGAAAACCAGCCTAGGGGTAATGGTTTAATGAGATTTTCTATCACTTTATAAACCTAAATATATATGTAGTTGAAATAACCTGAACTAACCTTTTCAGTACTAAACACTGAAAGTGTATGACCATAACACTTTCTCTCTCACTTGTATGTTTGTGTGTTAGTTATAAAATCAAAAAACCCTTGACGACTGAATCCCTTAACTTTCTGGTATCCCACTCACTCTTCCATATCAAGTGTCACCAGTTGCTCCTCCTCCTCTTGCCATGGCTCCTCAATGTGTGTGCAGGTAGGCTCTTGTGATGCTGGATTGAGGGCTGGAGGTTTACAAAGCCTGGATTGGTGACTTAGAGCTCCCTCCAGTGGCCAGTTTACATGGTAGTCCTGTTTCTCTTCCTGTGCAGGCAGATTGTGGGAGGCATGGAGGCAGCCCACACAGTAAGGAGACTTTGTAGCTGCAGGCTAATGCAGTGATATATTGACCGTGAGCTCCCTATTCTTTCACAACCGGGTTTGAAATACAACACTGTACCTGAGGGGCCATGTGTGTTACATCCTTCTCTCTCTTTATCAATCTATATCTTCCCTTTGCACCCTTGCCCTCCCTCCCATTTAGATTTTGTATTTTGGACCCTATGTTCCAGTTAATAGACCATAACGGGACATGCCGCAGGTGGGCATTATTGACTCTGTGCCTCAGGTGCTCATCTCTATTTTAGCTCTCTTTTTAACTCTACATGCAGATAAGGCAAATTTATGTAAACATTGCATATAACATTTAATATGTTGTCTCACTTAGCAGTCATAGTGTGGTGTCTGTCGTTAATGCCAGCTGGATGTTGTCAGAAATTATCCCCTTATTTGAAAATGGCTTAATGAACTTTTTGCAGTCCTTTGCCCACTGAAGAGTAACGGCACCCTTTCTCTCCAACTTTGGTAAAAGCGAGTGAACAAATCAGAGCAGATGGTGGTAAGATAGACCAGAAGACAACAGTTATTTGTTTTTTGAAATAGTTCATTTTACAATAAACAAGGAAGGATTTCATTTGGGAAGCAAACAAAATAATTCAATAAAATCCTTGCAAATTTCCCTTTAGGCTACAGTGATGAAATGCTCAACTCCCTTCTGTTACTCAGAAACACAAGAGTTTAAGTAAAATATTGTCTCTGGTAACTGTGAGGAATAGACAACCAAGCCCCGATGACACATCCCTGTCCTTCCTTTAATTTGCATTTGTGTGTGTAGAGTACCCCAAATTGATTTACAAGTAAGTTACTGTAAATTTATATTTGCTCAATTAGAAAGAAATTACTCATCTAAATTATTTGAGTAAAAAATAGTATTTTGTCAATGAAAAAGCGGCTCATGTGCTGACTTTTGTCATATATATAAAAAAGTATATAATTAGTGAAACAGATGACTTAGCAAGTTTGTATTTCCCCAGAACATGAACAATTGTATTGTTGTATATACTAAAGTAATCAAATGTAATTCATGTAATAGTAACTTTCTATATTATAAAAGTCTTTTTCAGTCTTTTATTCAAAAACATACTCAGGTAAATGTAGTGCAGCCTTTCTCTGATTCTCTGTACACACTACAGCCGAGGATCTTTTTATTGTCGTGGAATGTGGTCATGTTGGAGAGGTGAATGGCCTGTGTCCTTGCTAAAGGGCATGTGGAGTTCAGAGTTCATTTGGTGTTCACTTCCAGATGAAAGAAACGGTTCACACTTTTCCGCTGGGCGGTCTGTTTCAGGGAGTGTTTGTGCAGAATAATGGCCACAGTACTTAATGAAATCAGAGGCATTTGCCAATGAACCAGTTATTAATGGTGTTTTGGATTTATTTAGGTTTTACTTTTTCTATTTGTTGCAGAAATCAGCAGAATACCTTTTTTGGTGAAAAATAACGATCATTTTGTGATTTACATAAATGCACTTGGCTGTTACAAAAGGTAGGATATATCATTTTCTTCAGTCTAGTTGTATCATTTTATTTGAGTGTACTGTACAATAGAGACTTTGTGACTCTGGGAATGTATTATCCACGGTAATCGACCGGCTGCCTCTGCAGCGCGCTGTTCCTAACCAGTGAGTGAGTGAGTGTGAAGTCGATGGCTGCTTTTACACAGGAGGAGCCTGAGCCGTTTGATTAGATGCGGTGGCCTGTTGTCTTCAGCGGACTGGGTGACACCAGATTTGTAATGGCTGACATGAACAGATGGAGCCTCCATTGTTAGCCCGGGTGTCTGCATGGTAATGTGAACTGAGTTTCACCCGCCGACCGCACCGGTGACCTGACCGCGCCTCCAGCCTCATCTACTCCTTTAAACATCCTCCTTTCCCTTCTCTCACCCTGCCTCGTCTGCACAGGACAGACACAGACATCCACAAAAACAAAAAATCCTGTTTACATTCCCTCCTTATTTCAGCACATTTTGTATTTATTCACACTTACTCTCACACACAACCCCCACCACCACCACCACACACACACACACACACACACACACACACACACACACATGTTCACATCATGCCCAAACAGACCCCAGGAGACAGCTGGAGATGTGGGGCTTTTAACCCTGTCATGCTGTTTGCAGGTCAAGTTTACGAAGTCAAAATGGCCTGTTTGTTTTTCTTTGATTGGAGAGCAACACTGGGTGCTCAGTAATGTTTACTAGGAAGCTGCTGTGATGACAGAGTACTGTAGGATGGGCTTCAATGCAGAAGGCAGACAGAAAAGATATGTCTTTTCCTTCTTAATCTTTATCTTTCTATTAGACCGAAGGAGCTGCTTTACAAATCATAAAGTTTCCAAAAATGTCACTGAAACCCAAAGTTTAAATGCCAATGTAAGCTGAATTAATTGATCCATATTGCTGCAAAATATTTCCCAATTGTCTGGTATCTGTAATCTGTCGTTATTATTGATGTTTATAGATTTTTGTGTTGGACATCATTTAAGCAGGTGAGTTTTCTGAAAAGGGCTATTTTAGGACCAAAGGAATGTGGGTCAGTGATTTCTGTGGCAGCACCATCTCCTGAAACAATTAGCAGCAAAAGAGCACAGGGTCTTAAAAAATACACAATTTATGCCCTGCTGTTTCCCATTTCTCATTAGAATATGTGGAACCAATATATAGCAGCAACGTTATAGGTTGTTGCTAAATAGAATATTGAATCTAAATGTTGTAATTTTAGCCAAAGTGTGTTGATAATGTCAGTGATTTTTAATCTGTGCTGAGGCTTTTGGTCAGCACACACATCTTGGATTTAGATGCTCTTTTCTAAAACAAGCTACTGCTTTTGGTGTTTTATTTTGTCTGATAAAATACAAGCAGCCTTAAACCAGTTTTGGGGTCTGCCAGTGGCCAGAGCGTCTGACCGCTTGGTGAACTTTTGACCTTTAGCCTTTTGCTTAGCATCCTGTGACCTGTCTGCTCTCAACCCAAAGTTGTTTGAATGATTAGCTTAGCCTTTCTGTCAAAGAAAGCCCATCATTCAGGAAGTTTCTTTGGACTTGGAGATGGTCATCTACTGTATCCATCTGTCAGAATATCTGCCCAGAGAATAATTTTTCACTATGTTCATTGGTGTATGGATTTTGTGACATTTAAATAGAGGTTGGTGCTCGTTTAGAAGGAAGGGAAGGATATGCTAATGACCTCTACTCTTCCTCGTTCCCCTTTACTTTTTTCTTCTCCTCTCTCCTGCCTGCGTGCTTTTCTAGTGAGAGACATACGCTCACATTACGAGGCAGGAGCAGGTTCTGTGCATCGCTGCGACTGCTTGCCATCAGGGTTCAAAAGTTCACACTATTCCCCCAGGGCTACTGTGCTGCTGCAGATGCTGATAGTCTTTTCTCTCTCTCTCGCTCTCTCTCTCTCTCTCTCTCCTCTCGTGGCTCTCTCTCGTGCTGTTTACACTATTAATCTTATACAGTCTCTCACACACTCACTCACACGGCCTGGCAAGAAGAGAGCGGCTTGAAGGGGGGATTTGGACGTATTTAACCGAGGGGCATTCATCACTCTCTTCTCCTGTTTCATCCCCATGCTCTACCAAAAGTCATGGTGTGTAGTTTTTGCATCCTGCCTGTTTGTAAACCCTTTGATACAGCTCGCTCCTCATTTGCTTTGTTTTATTGTTGCACAGCATATAATTACACCCCTTGGTTGCCTCTGGTGTGAAGTCCTGTTGAAACCCAGGGAAAACTGGTGACGTTAAATGTGGGCCGGTCCATCTGTAAAGAGGCGCATAGGCAGAATGCAAAGTGCGAAGCTGGGGCAGGGTGGCTCCTAATCTCCCCCAGAGCTGTCAATGTCACAGACAAATAGCAAAACTATCAGATGTGGTGGGTTCACCCAGAGGTTAGCGTTCCCAGGTACCTCCTGCACGAACTCCCGCTCTCTCTCCCCCTGCCTTGCAAATGAGAATTTGATTTTGCCCTCCACTAGAATCCATTTCTGGAGATGAATGAAGTTTCGATGCCAAGCCCAGGTGGCCCTGCTGATTTCTTAGGGAAATAAATGGAGATAGGAGAGATGTGTTGGCCTGTACACAGACAGTGACACGACGGCTCCCAATTCCTCTGGGCTTTCACTGTTTAATTGTTGCTGTAATGTAGCACTTTAAGGTCATTAACATGCCCTTGTGCAATTATTTGAGGATGTTGGGGTTGCATCCATCTTAGCATCAAGATCTCGACACGGCTTTAGGAGCAGTCAGCACTGTGCCTGTGTGCCAAGTGGGACGGGGCGCAGCAGGCTTGTACGCGGGTCTAAGGCTGTTGATCAGCAATAGAATTAGAATTATTGTTATTGATTTATTGTTAGCTTATCTCAAAGCAATGGAATCACTTTGGTGTTAGAACAAGCTAGATGAAAGAAGACGCGTTTTATTGCAAATGAACTTTTTATTGTTTTATTTATTCAGTATAAATCAATCAAATGTTGTCTATTGTAATTCCAAAGGATTCACCTCCTTCTTTAAGTTGGTTATGTGATTTCACCTGACTTCACTGTTTATCTTATTTACACCAGATATAGAAATGTTAAAAATATTTTTTTCACTGAAATAAATCAAAATGACCAGTTATTTAATTGATGAATGGGATTTTAATTGTTATTATTGCAAAATCTATATTTAAACAATTTATGTAGATGTGCCTTTCTTCCCATTTTAAGCTTTAATTGTCTTTTTTCAAATGTGTAAACAAAACAAAAAAAAAACTGACTAAAATACAATTTATGAAACACTAAGATAATATTTGTTTTACTATGTTTATTATAAGAAATAATAAATTCATTCACTAAACTAGAATAAGACGTGTGCATTGTTACATTAAGTCTGGAAACAAAGGGGCTTTACTTATTACGTATTTTTACTATTCTATTTTCAAAGCCACAAAAATCGAGTTTTTAAGTTTTCTATTTAATTAACAAAAAATAAATAAAAAATCTCAAACTTTTAAAAAAGAAACTGTAACTCACTTTTAAAGAAAATTATCCACCAGAATATGTAATATTGTTTATTATGTTTTTATTTTTTATTTTAACTTCTCAAAAAAGCACTATATTTACTAACCCCTAACTTTATTTTTCATATTTTCATGACACCTGTTGCCCTGGCACTGACACATCAATGAAATCACCTTTTATTGATGTAATATGAAAATGCTACAATTGAACTATCAGCCTTTGTATGAAACTGTTCAAAAAGCCCACTGTAAAAACACAGTGCTTGCAATCATTTCTTAGGTTTATTGCTAAAATCACATCTCGGTTATTTTACTGTATATAATTGGAGCATTTTAAAGTTGCAATAACAGTACATTCAGAGGGTGGCTGTGTTGGTTTTCTCGGAGCGTTTTTCCCTCCAGGCTCTTGTCGATGACTGCGTTATGTCCCGTTTTCATCACCGATACGCAGCCTCTCCTGTGGGCTCTGACTCCTCTATTGTCAGTATTTATATTCTTACTTCTGTTTTTTTTTCTCTTTTTTCGAAGCTGTCAGTGAAGCAGCTGAAAACCATCCCCAGCGATTAGAGAATCATTGTATCTGCAGTTAAGCATTTGAATAGTGGTAGTAAATCTACAAAAGGGAAATTCAGGGTCGCAGTAGACGCTGCTTATGGCTGCCCAGAGGGAAGCCGATGTCAGATAGTAAATTTAGCCCCTTAGTGCCTTCGCCGTGGCCTGCCTCTGATGTTTGGATAGGAATCCAGAAAAATGGTTCAACAGATATTCCTACAACCATGTCAAGAAATGTTTCTGCCAGCAAATAAAGAAGAGCAATAACAGAAAAGCAATTATTGCATGGTGGGTTTTTAAGCGTATTTTTGTTATAAATCATGTCAGTCAACTATGAAGAAATTAGACAAAAACTTAAACAAACAAAACAATCATAATTAAGGTAAATTGGTCAATAATACGTGATATTGAATTGAAGTCCTAGTGCCTAAGCCTGACCATGAAATTTAAAATTTGAAAGTTTCAAATTTATCTATTTATTTCCGTAATTGGGAAAGGGGTTTGATTTTAGAATTGACTTATATTTGTGTTTAACCTTATTGACAAAAGAACAGTCGTGCATTAATTCCCACTCCCATTAAACATTATTAGCAAACGAGACAGGCATGAAGCAGGCTGACATAATGCACTGCATGTTTTCTTTGGTTCAAACACATGCATTAGGAGGATCTAAACAGGGTTTATGTATCGATGACTGAAGTCCTAATCAAATCAGGGAGAGGAGAGGAGAGGCACTGCCCTTAACCTCAGTGCCTCTCAGTCTCTTGCTGATGGCTGCCTCGCTGCAGGGACGCACAGCAAAGGCCTCACACTGTAATGAGGAAAAATGTATCAATTTAGCGTGGCCTGCACACTGATGGAGCACTGGGTGGGTGAAGGTGCACTAAGAGAATCCTTTTTCCTAATCAAGGACAGTTTTGTAGAGGATTGTGGTCTCACTTGCATCGTGTGTAGAATCAGCAGCGGTCGTCCAGTAGCCCCCCAGGGCTGGGGAGCCTCTCGGTGCCTCCTGGTTCACCTCATCAGCAGAGTTCAGCTGAGGGTCAGGTCTTGCCCCCTGATGCTGCATTCACTCCAATATCTCTTGCAACGAAAGACACTGAGAGAGCCGTCATACTCAAGGACTGAGAAAAGGAGAAAGAAAACATTCAACAACTTGGTTATTTTGATCTATATTCGTTCAACGAGAAGGAGTAATGGGTGATAAAGTCACCTGTCGAACACACTTCTGTTTAGACATGTTTGTGTTTCTACAACACATACTGATTTATTGATACTGACATGTTATTATCTATGTCAAACATTTGAGGTTTTTATTTCAGTTAAAAAACAGTTAGGCGTGGCTCGTCTGGCAAACCACATACCACATAAACTGAGCACAGATTTGGTTCACACCTTTTTGTGCATTCTCTCTCCCACATGTTTTTTATAAACTCCTCCAAATAATTATTTATTACGTAAACATTAATATAAAATACAAACGCATTACAGCATAAACTCTGCTGTAAAATTAACATTTAGAATTTAATTTCTGTATTTTCACTTTGTAGATATTGTTTAATTTTACTAAGCCATCTCTACGTGTTTGTTTTTTTAATGTATGGTAATACTAAAGAAAATGAAGAAATAGACTAGTCTCAAAATCCCCAAAAGTCTTAAAACTCTGGAAAGCCTTTCAGTGTATGTGGCACTCTGCTGGTGCTGCCACCTGCTCTGCTTCGCCTTGTGTCCTTGTGTCTTGGTGCAAAGATGCTGGGGAGCCACTCATGATGCTGCGTATAGCGTTATCATTTCTCCTGCCACCATCAACATCTTCTGAACATCTTGGTGTTTTCAAAACATCTTTGTTGCATTATGGCCACAGTTAGATATAATGCCGCACATTAGTCCTCCCACCCAACCATTTCCCTTCATTTTGAGACACTCTGTATCCAGGCTCTGATTGACTTTCAGCCTAACTAAAGTGGATTTTAATGAGAGAATACATTAACTCCCTCTGGTCATGCTAACATAAATCAGCTTTTCCTTGTAGGATCAACTGCTGAGCTCATAACACCACGCTGCGAGAGTGTGAATAACCAAATGAGAGATTGTGAACCGCTGGCAGCTCAGATGCATTGTTGTGGATCGTCCTGAGTGTCGACCAAGTTCAGGACAGCATCATAACAGAGCACTTAGCCACACACAGGTTGACTTGTTTCCAAGTGATCATTTGTCAAGATCAATTAAACGCATATCTCTGGTCAGTTTGTATTGATTATTTTCTTCCATTTGGTAATGTGGTGACTCACATCTTTTGTTTCTGATTACCAGCAGCAGCAGTTAGATTTAGTTAGCTCGTCCTCACCTCCATTTACAAAACACATGATGTGCCTAACGTTTCATTTATCTGCTTCTCTTTGTTAGTAATTGTACACAGTTAAATAGGTTAGGCTGAAATATCAATAAATTGCCATCAAATTAATGTCAATACCAAAGCTGTGGATGGTGCTAATTAAAACGCAAAAGGGATGAAAATGAAGTCATGGCATTGCCCTGAATAATTGATAACCCAATTTATGATTTTTATGAAAGAGTGCCGTCTGTCTGCGATTCTGATGAGGCTGTAATTAGATGCATTAATGTGTCTCACTGTGCCAGACTCAAAACTCAAACACTATGATGATTGTTAGGCTTTTTTTTAACACGCCAAATTACACATTTTCAAACAACATTACCTCTAAATATCTTCTTAAATTTGCATTGGTCCCTAAGAGGTGTTAGTGTGTAATTTTCATTAAAGGCAACTCTTAACTCTGAGCCAATCAGAAGCCATTTTTGTGTAGTGTGGGATTAAAAGTGTGCCAGGAAATCACCAAATAGTATTAGTAGTGTTGTCCTTAAAGGGATTGTTGTTAAGCTGGAGACTCTCGTTTTCAAATTGTTTTCTTAGATTTAGTGTCTGAGATTCTTACATTACACACAACAGTGAATTGAGGTCAGGTCACTTTAGCGTTTAAGTGTAAAGCACGCATGAATGTGTAACGTTTATTGACTCTAGCAGATCAGAGTGATCCCGTGTTGATTCTGTGCCTCCTCATCTATTAGCCGGGCTCGACCTTTGAGATAAATGAAGAGCCAGGGAAGCAGACAGATTAGGGGATTAGAAGTGGGCCGCAACAGGGAAGCCGGCCCAGAAAAATGAACGGACTGCCGACGGATGGATGAAGTGGGGGGAGCATAATAGCACTGTTTGTTATGATGTACTGAATCAGGTTCCCTTTGACAAAACAGTCCATAGCACCTATGTATTTATAGTGTCACCAGTCAGTCCATCCACAAAGGCAGGCCAGTGATATGTGAGCGTGTTAGTACTGTGAGGTGTCTGGGGCGCTGCTCTGGCATGACCTGCTCATCTGTCAGGCCCACGGGCTGAAGCAGTGTAGGGGTTATCTGATCATGAGCCTGATTGTCTTGAACATCAATGCGTAAATCTCAGGAATGTTAGCTCAGGAAAATCCCAATATCTGCTTCATTTTGTGCTTTAGATTAAGGCTGTTTGGACAAAACCATTTGAGATCTGACAAAAGAATGGACTTAAAATTACAAGTACAAGAGATACTATCACCGAGTTGTAGTGGGCATTTAGCAGCAAGGCTTTTCATGTTGCCATTTTTAAGTTGTAGAAAGAGGTTAATGCTTCTCTTATATTGGGGCATTATTTTTGTTTAAAACTGAAGCTAGACTTGTTTGGTTTTTCCCAGCGGCTGAACAGGTCTTCTCCGAAAGGGATGGACTCCAGGCATTCCTCCTGTCATCAGTGGTCTGAATGGGATGTCACATTGAGTAGTGTAAATGGTCTTTAAATTGTTTCTGTGCTTTGTAGTAAAAAGCTGCCTCACGCTCCCTTCGCTTTCCCCTAATGCTCGGTGACTAATGAATCCAGAAGAAGATGAGCTTTGTTTTTGACACTTGGAAAAAAACAGGGTCTTTTGTCAAAACACAGAGGAAGGTGGCCCCGAGGCTGACCCTTTAGGTTCATTTAAACTAGAAAGAAAATAAAAAAATTAACAGATTGCATTTTAGATAAGTATTTTACTTGGATGTATGTGAGTTGCATTTGGCTTATGTAACATCTGCACTACTTAACATAATGCTCTCAAGTTGTGTGCTTGTTATGTTGAAGATTTGACTTGGCAAATTAGTTAGAGTTGTTTGAATTCCCGCTGGAGGGTCCTGACCATTAAAAGTGCAATCGGAGTAGATGGATGGACTGCAGTGCTCAGCAGCACTGTAAATGTATTGATCCCAATTTCCTTAAGCCATGCATGTATTTGATCCACTGTGCAGTTCTTATGTTCATTGTGTATGTATAAGTGTTATCAGGAATTAAAAGATATTGAATATATTCTTTTATATCCAGACTTTGGGGATATCGGCCCTGTGGCAGCCCAGGACCTCAGCAACATCCTAAAGCAAGGCCACTTGGAAAAGAAACGACGAGGTACGGCTGAACATAGAAATACGTATTTTGTGTAAGCCCTAAAAAACTGCACCTATATTCATCTTAAACATAATATAAAAGGTCCAGTGCATTTAGATTCATTTGCATATGAATAAACTAAAAGAATATAACAGAGCAAATGTTTTGACAGTGTCTTTTCTGTTTAGACCCCGGCTTCTTTGGCTCAGAGTGGCAAAAGAGATGGTGTGTTCTGAACAATAATATATTCTTCTATTATGGAACTGAAAAAGGTTGGTTTTTAACACCATCATTTGAAAATATTAAAATTATGTGAGGTATTGAGACAAGGTCTTAACTTTGCACTTAAACACTTTACAGATAAAATGCAGAAGGGAGCTTTTTACATCAACGGCTACAGTGCAGAACTAGTGTCCGGCCTCAGAAAAGATTACAAGAAAAATGCGTGCTTTGAGCTCAATGCTCCAGGAAGACGGAATTTCCAGGTTTGTATATCACATAGGAGACTCACTACAGAATTATAAATTATAGATGATATTTTGGAAAGTGCTGAACAAAGCAATAATTACATTATTTTAAATTGCACTCACAAATAACTAATAAATAATATTTTAATTGTTATCTACAACACATTTGATATTATATTTTTGCTCTAACAATTTTGTTGATATTACCCAAAACTAGAAATTTGTCAATTCATTACACAAAAAAAACATTTGTGAATAACCAGAAATAAGACTGTATTATTGTCTTCTTCCTCCAGTTTACTGCGGGCAGTCTTCAGGAGGCCAGAGAATGGGTGAACCAGATCAATTTCGTCCTTAAAGGTCTTTGTACTTTTTTATGACATCTATTGCATGTCTGCCTGTCCTGAAAGAGGAATCTCTTCTATCAGTTGGCTTTTTGTGGACTCTTATCTAAATCCAGAGCATAAGAAAGCAGAAGGTCATGTTGTTTAGACTGTAAATCACTTTGAAACACATTTGTGATTAGAGCTATATCAATAAAACAAACCTGACTTTTTAAAAGTGCCATAGGCTAATTTGAAAAACAGTTAAAGGAGTGTCAAAGCCGTATTTGTTAACATTGTGCCTAAAGTTTCTGAGGGGCAGAAAGGTCAGAAATGAAAGGGAGGATTTTGTCATGTCTCGCTCTGTTGAAAACTATCCATCTATCATTTGCCAAACACAAGAGTCTCGCTCCTTCACATTCGAACATGTCGTGTGTGCGACCGTGTAGTTCTAGTTTTCCTCCCCCTGCGAGCACTCCTCCCTGCGAGCACTCCTCCCCTAACCCTCCTACCGAATTCCAACTTACAGGAAATTGATTGGTAGATGTTCTGGTTATCCTCCACTGACATTGATTTCTGCCGGGCCACTGCTGTACGGCAGAGGACTTGATACCCTGTGTTGCAGTGGACAGTCGCCTGCAATGAGACAGCTCCTCCATCTGAGCGCGCCGCTAAAATGAGCTCAAGTCGGCCCACTGATTTGCGGGAAGTAACAGACACTCTGTAGTTTGTCTTACGTCCTACCAGACCCTTTTTTATTAAATAACAAAGGAGCATTTTTTCATGTACTTTTTATCTCCATTGAATAAGAGTATTAAAAAAGTAGTATTAGGGGAAAAAAAATTATATTGTATTTTATTCCCGTAAAACCTGTGACTAATTTTTTCCCTTAAATAAATGGTCATTTGAAATTAAAAGTAAATGAGGCCTAGTGACTTATATTGCATTCTTCTTACTGCAGCCTGGAAAAAGTGCTTTTTTTTTCCTTCATCTTGATTCTAACTCACCAGCGATGCCATTGCCTTTTCTCCAATTATAGATCTCAGCTCTACTCTCATCCCTTATGATGAAGATGAGGGGGAGGAAGAAGATGAAGAGGAGACATATGATGACATTGAGGGGGTAACAGGTCCTGCCGCTGCCCAGGAATCACACCATCACAAACAGGGAGGGCAGGAGCCGGAGGGAATTGATGAGGAGATCTATGAGGAGTTGCCAGGTAAAATAAGTTGCATTCAAAAATACACAAAAACACAAAGCAGCCACACATCCACAGAAACGCCACAAATGGAGAGGAGACAATGCAAGCCAGCTGTACACAAACGCCCCCAGATACTCAGTCAGACAAATAGACACTGCCTCGCCCTCTCTGTCTTACACACTTAAAGCCTAAGGGATTGTCGGAGCAGGGTATATTTGTGATGATCTCTGCTGGCTGTGAAATTTGTGTTGCCAGGTACCTCCCTATCTCCTACACTCACAGACTGATCACTCATTGTAAATCAAGCAACACTAATAAGCTTGTCAGGAGTAAGGTGGCTCTGGCAGAATCATGCAGTGCGACACGAGTGAGATTCTCCATGAAGCCAATGTTTTCACTGCTCTCCTTTTGTTAGAGATTAGAAAATATTACTTTAGTTACATTGTTGAAATCAGTGAGAACTCTGTAGTTTGCAAATTCTCTGTCATAGATGCCTAATTAGTTAATGTTACTAGATGTTACTAGGCAACTAATAGTCTGAATTTCGATCCACTAAACAGAGATTTTGCTAAAATTGCCTAGCAACAGCAAATTAGTTGAAAGAAAGTGAAAACTTAATCTATTGTGGCTTAAAATAGTCCAGAAGCTCTTAATGTCCCATCCCTAATAGATATTGGAGTTTGATTGAGAATATTAAAGTCCCATGGACAGTGCCAGTGTGAGTCCCGACTAAAGAGAACACAGTCACATGTGTCAGCGGGGCTACAAGATCCCGAGAAGGACAAAAGGGGTGATCTGATCTTTTCAGGGCCGTCGTCCATCACTCTTTCTATTAAATAAGATACATCAAGATTCTGTTTCACTCTGTGAGTACATTACCTTTGCCAAAATCACTGGTGAGAGGGGAATCAGTCTTCAAACTGTCATGCTGGCGTTCAAAGCCATCTGGGAAGAGGTACAGATCCTGACCACAGATGGCATATCGAATGACAGGCTCTTTCGTTCACTTTCTCACCCCTTCACTTATCAATCATTTCCACCTCTCTTTGCTCACTTTTAGATGTACTTTTATTTTTAGATTAAACAACAAAGTCAGTGTAAACACTAAGTTTTTATTAAATTTTTTTTTTTTTTTGTTTTATTGACTCTGTCAGTTTGTCAGACTGTTTGCAGTGTTAGATCAATGCTTGAAACAATTATGGTTGAGCATAAATAAATTGTGTCTTTACTATTGATGTAGACGGTTTTCTTATTACTTTTCAATGCTGTATTCAATAAGGCCTGCTGGCCTACTGTTATAAAAAAATGCTACTAAATGCTAAAGATAATGAAAATTAGTGAACGGTTTGACTCGGAAGCCACTCATACTACAAGGATTACCTATGATTTTTTTTTATGATTTTCAAGCATTGTTAAAGTGCTTCCTTGCCTATTTTTCTATTTTTGTAAGAGGCAAGTTGCAGCTACAGTGCTTATGTTAAGCATAATTGTATATTTTATTTATGGTCCTATTGAAAAGTTTTCAATCCCGATGGCATGCATGAGCTCCAGTGTGCATGTAGATATATATATATATTCCACATGTATCCTGCTGTGGGTGTGTGTGTGTGCGTGTTGCTTTCTCTATTCCTGGAAGTAGAGGCGCAGGTTGAGCTGGAAGGTGGATTGTGTTGCTGGGTTGTGGCATTGCTGTCAGCCTGGTAGTGTTAAGGATGGATGTGGGAGACAGAGGGCAGGCATATCACAGTGTCACCTCTCAGACCACCGGGAACCACGCCCATAGTCAATGACACGTCCACTGTGCACAGCCCTTTTTCTGCAGCATTTACCACCCGCGTCATAAAATAAACCTATTGAGTCCCATTTAATAATACAGCTGAGATTCATAAAAATAATCACACTCATGATAAGCTAAAATGTATATTTGCCACATAATAATTTGCAATATAGCATGTTTCAATTTTAGTTTTTATATTTTTTTAAATTAGATTTAAAAAATTGTTGGTAATATTAAAGCTTTTCACATTAAAATACTATTTTTGTTTATTTTTTCCAGAGGATGATTTTACAGAACCAGCAGAAAACAGGGACAATTCACCAGGTAATGTTATTTTCCAGTTTTTTTTTCACTGTAGTTTTCAAACATCATTGATGTTCATTGTCTGTATTTAATTTTGCACTCTCATTCAGTGTCGTCATCAGATTATGCTAACTACTACCAGGGTTTATGGGACTGTGCAGCCGATGAGCCGGACGAGTTGGCTTTCCAAAGAGGGGATCTCATCTACATTATTAGCAAGGTCAGCATCTTTAACAGCAGAAATAATCCTACAAGTTAAGTGTATAAACTTTGCCCAGAATTATGTGTTTTTGGACGCAGCTTAAAATAACAATCATTAAAGGGAAACGTTTCTGTTTGCACTTTGACTCACAGACACAATTACATGAGTCAAATGTGACGCACAAGTGCAAAATGTGTAATTATTTAATGGTTAACAACATCTACTCTAGTAATCACTTCACCCTCATTTGCTTACCCTGAACATGCTGATTCTAAAATGTCTACATTTCTCTCTGCTCACCACTTGTATCCTGATGCAGCAGAGAAGCACCGATAGTGGCATTGTCTATTTCCTAGGCCACTAGGGTGAAGTGCCATTCAGGCGCTGCGTAATGGTGCTGTTGTTCATTACAGAGCCTCTATCACTGGGGTTAATTGAGTAGGCAGCCATGCGAGGTTCTTCCTTTCTGTTTGACATAAACTGCAGGTGAAGCCATCCTGCATCTCTGCCGTTTTCTATAAATCCATTTCCCCTTGTGTTTTATGGCCATCATGTAGTTACATGCAGAGTATCCACCAGTAAAATGCCACCCCACTGGAAATCAATGTCTTGTAATTTGGACACTTTTACGCTGTTGCATACACAGACTTGTTACTAGACTGCTGTTATTGGTTGGTTTAAAATTGAATCATCAGGAGCTGTGTTTAGGCCAAATTATGTGACGAATGGAGAGAGAAAGAGATTAGAGATTTTAGCCATTTTGCAGTAATTACATGACTGAGGTGCTAAAAATATTTTCTTCATGATTTATTATTATTATGTGTTCTTTCTAGACAGTTACAAGAATTATACAGATGTTTTATATATCCTACTATGTTTTAAATTTCTTTTACAGCTAAAGTAGCTGGATAAATATGCATCTTTTGTTGAAATCAGCAGATATGGCTCAGGTTAAACAGAAACAGAGAAGATGGACTTTTAATTGAGACAGTGTTGGCAGTGCCAGATTATTGAAATGCCACTGTTGGCTGTCTGTGTGTGTGGTTGACAGTGTTCGAGGGTAACACGTTCATTTTGTGAGGAAGGTAATCCTTTGCCTCGTTACTTTTTCAAATCAGTAACACGTAAATTTATGAAAAACTAGCTTCATCCAGCTTGCTACAGTGGACACCTGTGTGACCTGTTGTGGGTGTGTGTAGAGCTCCTGTGTGGGTGCGAGGAAGACAAGCTGATGACATGGAGATTAATCTGTGAGTCTAGCAAGAGCACAGAGCTGAAACCTTTTCCTCTCTGCAGTGGTGCAAAGCATACGTTTTGTGAAGCTGCACAAACCTTAATCGAGTGAATGCATTATGTTCACTGTTGCAGCTGAGGTTGCACATAAGGTTATTGCTGCACTGTCTTTTGTTTTCAGAAGAGCCTCTGTTCAAAGTAGCTGATTGGAGTCTCTAGTGCCTGTGACAGTTCTCTATTGAACATTTTCATTGTCACTACAAAAGCATGCAACATGTTATAGGCTATGTGTTAAATTCCTGTTTCCACTAAACTGGTTGTGAAAGTATAACTGAATGAAGCACTGTCATTATTGAGCTGCGGTCTACTGTAGCTGCAGTGGGCTATAGGCCACACACACACAGATTTTAGTAACGCACAAATACTCTAACACTACCCAACACTGGTGAAACAGCCATACCTATATTTCACAAACTCATTACAAAGGCACCATACTTTGCTACAAACAAAAATGACCTGGCTTTAAGCAGCAGATCCACCTCCAACAGACTTTACGCTGTTGGCCATATCACCTTTCACTGTATGGATCGCATTACTGCTTCTCTGGAAACCTTAAAAGCAAACTAAGGCCAGGTTTGAAGTAAGGGATGGTTGTAGTAGCTTACATTAATGACACAGATTACTCTTGTTTTGTTAAGCTGTTCATGAAAGTCATAACACAGTGACAGGGTACAAGAGAGGATTCTAACTTTTCTCTAATAGATCTAAAGCAAGGGTCTAGTCGTAAATTATTTAACGTGTGGGGGCGGCTGTGGGTTGTTTAAGTTTTTGTGAAGACACGACTCCACCCGTGTCCCATTTTTTGCCCAAATAGCATCGCATTTCCCTCATGAATAGCATTATTTGGATTATAGCCTGTAATCGGCTATTCATTTTAATGAGCCCTTTGGGAGGGCTTCCCTGTGTCGCACACATGCAAGGCCCAATAGTGTTCAGTTTTACGGGGGATTCCTGAGAACCCTGACCTCGATGAGTGAAATACGGGCCCTTGGCTAGAACTCAAGTCTGTCGCTTAACTGGGGACCCAGACACATGAAATGGCCGTAATAAAACCAGAGCCCATAAATTCTGATAGAGGGTGGGAGGCCTGGTTGTCTGTGCTGTTATGTCAACACTGACCATAATTACAAGGTAATAAGGACACGCTCTAAGTGCTAAATCAATGGTGCTAACAAACTGTTATTTTTAAAGCTAGGATGTGATTGACTGCTGAAGTGCAGAATGGGATAGCCACAGGCATGGTGTCATATGGCTGTGAACTGAGGAGAACATGCCGATTGTATAAAAGGCCCTCATCCATCAATATTGATCTCTCACTTACTGTAAAGTGGGGGCATTTTTACTGTATTTGTATTTTTTTTCCCTTGTGTCTTTTGCTGTCAGTGTGTACATGAATGCGTGGCTGTGCATATCTCTGTATCACTGACAAAGTAAATAAATTAGGAACCTCACAACTCATATGAATCCCATTAGTTCAATAGAATTAATCTTGTAGTGTGCCTCTGCTGCTGGTTTCAGCGATGCCTAACTCCACAAAGCTTGATGCCAATGCTCAGCTGCTGATACATGAGGTAGAAACACACCATGAAATCTGTCTTGTGAATTCTGCTCTGACATTTCATTTCAGAGAGCTTGCATTTTTCTAATGCACATTATGGCTTTTCTATGACAAATAAGCTTGCTTTTCTTTGCACTGTCACAATCCCAAATTTTTTATTATGTTATGAGTTGTTACAATCAGACTCAGCAACATTTCCTGATACATGTCAATGCTTGTCAGAATTTATACTCTTATGAGCTCTTCTCTCTATAGAACAGAATGTACATGTCACTGACTTAACCATGAGGCTACCCTACATTCTTGCCCTGTAATTTATGTAAGGCAAATCAAAAGACATGGGCTCTACAGGTCAGCTGTCACATTCCTGTATTCCCACAGGCACTCATGGAGAACGGCAGGATGGAGTGGGAAGAGATTTATGGCACAAACTCGTCCAGGGTCCTTAAAACTCTGGCAAGCGATGCTGCCATTTCTCCCTCTTTCCCTCTCTCCATCGTCCCGCTCAGCTCTCTTCCTCCTCTGTTTGCTGTCCAACCAAAACTCAGAGAGAGGGAGATGGGCCAGCCAATCCTGTATGGCTCCTAAAGTACAGTCACATCACATATGCAGCCTAAGTAAGAAAGCCTGCTAGACACAATGACAACATGGACACCACTGACACCTTGTGGTAGTTTTTAACAGTGAATACCCCACACAAACTAGAGGAAAAGTGTTTATTTGTTTTTTTTTTAATCCTTGCACCTAATACTGACTTGGAGGCTGTGAAACAACATTGCCCAATGCACATTGTATCAATAACATTTGTATTATAATTAGATTAATCATTCAAGCTACCTGAGTGTCTCTTGAGGGTAGGTTAGTTTTAAAAGCCACTGTGGCCCGCTGTCCACAGGTCAAAGAGTGAATGGCTGAAGAAAGGGAAGAGTTAAACAATTAGATGGGAAAAGTCAAGCAAAAGAGACAAAGGAGGGGTGTCCCTTATTCCCATTGTGTGGACTCTCCCTCCTCACAACCATTTAAAGACCCCTGACTGCTATTGTAGCCATAGACACCAAGACGCTATAGACAAGTAAGACATCCTATTTACCACCCAAAGTAGCAGGGGGTGAGTCTGGGGTTTGGGGTCATAGAGGAGGCAGCGGTCATCCCCCGGTCAACTACAGTAGGTCATTATTCAGCTCAAGCCAATAGTCCAGAACCGCGTCCGAGCAACCCACCCCCAATCCATTCTGCTTAATTATTATAAATGAGGGGTGGCGTAAACAGCCATCATTACAGACACTCAGTGGCATACACAAATCCACTTTAAATTGCTATTAAGTTAAGGAGCTATCTGTAATCCCAAGCGTGCATTAGAATGGAGCAAGTAGGTTTTCTTTTTATTACATCTCATCGTCCCAGAGATATTTTCAAACGTTCTCCTGCTCTGTCATGTTTCCAATTTGAAACCAATTCACTGATTTAATTAAAAGACCACTCGGAAAAAATGGACACTAAGTAGTAATTTCAGTCTCTAGGTTGTCCAGAACTATCATCTTTACTTCGAGATTGAGTTTGACAAGAAGTCCTATAGTTTAATCTCCCAAAATAACCGTTTTCTTCCATTTTTACTTATTGTAAGAGCTGTATACCTGTATGAGAACCAAGGAGGACTCGCTAACCTGACTGTAGGTAACTGATAGTGGTGTCAAATGGAGTAGTTCATATTTCTTCATTAAAAAGACCAGAGTTAGGAGAATTGTGAAGCTGCAGTGTTGTGGATGACTATGTAGATGAGAAAAGGTAGAGGCAGGAGAGAGCAATTGCAGGGCATTGAGAACAGATGCAAGAGAGGATGCGAGTTAAAAAAAAAAAGGCTGTTACAGAAGAGATGGAAAGAGAGGAATCGGAGGAACGGAGGGGGTTGAAAATAGGGAGGACAGGGGGAGGATGGGGAGGGAGAGATTGTAACACCCAGGCGGCGGGTTCAGCGGCAGGGCAATGAGAGACTTCCTGCGCTCCATCACGCCCAAGGCCTGCCTCAGTCAGCTGGTGGCCGAGGAAAGATGCCTCATGTGTCAGGCTTATTAGCACTCCCCCTAGTTTGTATGCATTTGGGATTGTGTCTGTGTGTACGTCATTTGGGATTATGTGTTTCAGGATATAGTAGAAGGAGACAAAAAATCAAGAGACTTGTAAGCTGCCATTTTCTGAAAAAACAAAACATGTGTTTAAACGCATGTCATGCCTGACACAACAACTGCTTCAGTGCTTACTTTTCTCTGCATCCAACCAACCTCGACTCACCTTCTCCCGCTCCAGGCTCGAGAAGCTGTCAATCTGTCCTCCAGGTCGGGAGCGTGAGCGATGTGCCTATCAGAATGCCACCATTAGCCAGCCCCCTGAGTGGTAAATAAACGATCGCGCTGGTACACTGCAGGTGTTGTCATGGCAACCCACTCTCGGTGCCAGCCCCGCCCACACTCACTCCACGCTCTCTCGGCGGAGGAGTCACCGGGAGGTCAACGAGCCGACGCTCCACATCCGCCACGATACGGCGCTGTTTGTCTCCTGTGCCATCAGTTTGATATTCAGCCAACAGAGTCTGATGTGTGTCACCTCTCCCAGTTCATTCACCACTGACACTGAACCCTGGCTCTGCTCTGTAATGACAAGTTTACAAACTCCAAAAAGTGTTTTGAGCCTCTTGACTTCCTCACTCAAGACCATTTTTCATGTAGACTCCAATAAAGCACTCTTTTTGGGTAAATGCTAAACAACTTCATCTCCTTATTCTATAGCGTTATTGTCAATTTCTTGTTTAGATCATTTGAGATGACGCCACCTCAAAATGAATCAAGACAAAAAGAAGAAGAAAACAAACAGAAGGAACAGGCCATAAGGAGTTAGCATAGTTTTTGTCATTTGGATAATTTACTCTCGCCGTCTCTTGGAATGTCCCTATTACAGCAGGTGTACTCTGGATGAACCCATTCCAAGTATGAGAAGATGGACTCGGCACGCCTGACAGACTCCCACCGCCATTGGCACCCACTCTGTGATGTAGCAGTTGTATTAAAATGGCGGCGCTGATAATCCAAAAGACCTTTCTCAGGGAGAATTTGAGACCGACTGCACAGATGGGCCGCGGAGATAAATAAAATTCTCTGTCACTATGGTTGGTCGAATAGTATTGCGACGCCCCCAAGGGAGAGAAAACTGTTCCACTGCCTCTCTCTGATGCCTCCCCCGTCCGTCTGTCTCTCCTTTCTCCTCTGTTCATATTCTCTCCAATGAGTAGCTTTGCGCAACCAGGCCTTTCCTTCTAAAGTCTTATGGGGAGCATAAAAAGACCATTTCCTCTCTTGGACTTACTCTCCGTTGCATTATAAACTTGAACATACACTCAGTTTGTCAGCGAGCCAAACAAAGTGGACCATCACCCCCAGAAGTGTCTGTGGGGTTCAACGGGGAAAACAATGAGGCCTAGGTGGACAATTGACTTACTGTGACTACCAATTCATGTTTTTAGAGCACTTGAGCCCTGACATTGTTTCAGTTGATCCATTGCCGATGACCTAACACTCAGAGGCAGCATGTCCTTTTTTTTTTTTTAAGTCTCAACCTTATAGTTTGGCACCTACCTACCTGGGTCAAAATTATTATTATGACATATTTGCTGACAGATGTGTGGTTGTACACAGCAGTGTGTCGTTAGTGTGTGGCTGTACATTTCATCGACTCGCAGTGCAGATATAAAATGTTCACAGGGCCATTCTCAATCTGTTGGGAACAGAAGAGAGACGAGTGGCCGCGCTGATGGCCTCAAACATTGATCTATTGAAGATCTCGTTAGAGCTGGGATCAGATGGTCGTAAGGTGGATGATGAGCAGAAATGTTAGTCGCATACAAAGCAAATGGTTCAAACTGTTTGATCATTTAAGTAAAAATGCGGAGTGGTTATGCCAATTTTCCACTCATAAATGAAAGATGATGATTTTAAAAATTCTGTTAAACCATTACCTTAAATTACCTTAAATTACCTTAAATTACTTGTGCCCTGTGGAGAGTGTAAAGACAAAGGAAAGTAAAGCCCTTTGAGGCAGATGTTTTTGTTCCAACATTTTACACATTGTATTAAATATTAAATATCATTAAAAAAAGTAATTGAAATTTATATTAAATTAACGTTAAGTAAGGAATACAAAAATGACATTTTCTAATATATTTTATTCTACATTATGTTTGTTTAATTAATGCCTGTTTTTATTAAACTATTCTTGAAAAAGAAATTGTTGTCAATCCAAAGTACATATTTCACTTCAGTCTTTAAAGTGTTTAAGACAAAATATAATTTCTTGATATATTATATTGTAGAATGTAAATAATATAAATATTTTCATACATTTTTATCTCTTGAGCAGCCAGACTAATTTATGCCAGTTGTTATTATATTGTGCAGTTATATTTATTTTGTTTATTTGCCAGACTTTACCAGTTAATGTGTAAATGTAGATTATTAACTTGAAAGTAGCTCCTTGTTTGAAAATAAACTTGAAATGATTGAGACCACGTGGAATAAAATTATTTTAATAGTAGTTCATGTGCCAATATTATAAGGTAATCACAAACACACCAGCTTTAAATCCTGCTTCATTTGCTCCGTTTAGTTGTTTGTGGATTCCTCTGAGACTCACTGTGTTTTATTTGCTCATTTTGGGGGCAGGAGTACAACATTCATGGCTGGTGGGTTGGCGAGCTGCACGGCACTGTGGGCATTGTCCCGAAGGACTTCCTGCACCCTGCCTACATCATCTGAGCTCCAACAGGTACAGAGGCACTCTCTTATCATCAGCATTATGGACCATTACTGCAGCCTAACTCGCAGAAACAGTCCCCCTGGTACTCATCCAGATTGCCATTGAAGTATATTCAGCCGTTGACCTGCCATTTATGGCATCTGCTGGCTGGAAGAAGTACTGCATTACACTGTCTAAATGAAGCAATAGGCAATGGACGAGAATAAATATGTGCAACAAAAGCATGTTTACAGCATCAGTTGTCCTATTTAAGAAAATGATTCTCTTATACAGTTAGATAAAGCTTAAAATGAGAAGTAAATTATTAATACATGATTTTATACATGATGTTTTTACAGAGTTATTGCCAGTGGTGCAATAGACATAAATTTCAGTCTTGTCAAATAATCAGTGTAATTTAAAAAGCAGACATAAGATGGGGCCATAATTAGCTATATAATGTAAATCAGCTGCAGTAATAATTATTCATGTGCAGACCATTATTTTATTGTGTTAAATTAAATTTCTTTGTGGTCTAACGCAAAATTTATGTAGAAACTGTGACTGTTTATCAGACACTCAATCTTAATGTGGCTTTATTGAAATAAAAAATACTTTATTTCAAAAGTAGACAAGCTGTTCATTATTTTTTAACTTCATTTATTTCTGAAAAATGTAATCATTTACAGAAAACGACATTGTTTTCCGTTGTAATTAGTGTGTGGTATAATGGCTAGTCTACTTCTATTGCTGTCCACTAGAGGGCAGGATAGCCAAGGTATGTTGACTTTAAATGTATGAGGTGCAGTGGATACCAACCAGTAATAACCAGATAAATGAAAATAAATAAAATAACATAAAAATAATAAAATAAAAAAACACTTTCACTAATGACAAAAACAACTTATTCAAATAAATTAGAGTGTGTCTGTTTACATCATCAGGGTTTTATTACCTTCTTACAGTTCCATGTGAGAAAATAGTTACCGTCAAAAGGCAAACCCAGCATGTGTCCATTCAAGAGCATTTTTAATCATTTACAGTTAACAGCTAGATGATAAAACTCAACATCTTCACATAACAGAAATACAGTGTAGTCACAATCATGATGGATTCATTTAACAATCCAAATGTAAATTAATATTTTGACCACCAAAAATAAATTAAACTACACGTTTATTGTGCCATTTCTCTTTAAAACTGGCACAATAAACTATAGGTCCCTTTTCAATCCAGTGCATTTAAATGAGGATATTGGAGTTTGCAGAAACGTAACTATAAATATGAATGTTAGCTTTTACAGGGCACTAAAACCTTTAGTGTTACTGAAACCTACACAACCACGTGATATGAAACCATGACAGGAGAGTAATGCTACACTAATGATGAGTCACTACTGATGATATTTAAAAAATAAATTAGAAATTAAATTCATGTGACAGAAATGTAAAATTAAAGATCACAAGACCAGCAATGTGTCCCTGTCTATTGGAAACTTTGTGTGGGTTTGCATGTATTTTGTTTTTCAGTAGTAAGTAAAGAACTCATTAGTCTGGAGCATAACAAAATAACCTGTGCTTTGTTTCTTAACAGATTGACCTGAACTATTCAATCCAAATAACTACTCAACTAAATGGTTTCAACTTTGTTTTTAAATCCTAAATTATGTGTGAAATTACTAAACCATTACAAGCAACTTTTATTTTCAGCTTCTTGCATTTAAAATTAGAATAGTCCCTATGCATCGAGGCACTGCTCTTGGTCCTTTATTGAACATATTAATAAAAGCAGTGTCTGTATTGTTTACCTGAGTGTATTTTAATCAGCCTCAATTACATCTTAAAATGAATGAGTAAAATGTATACCATTATCTATGACAAACAGTTAAAAGATGGTGGTACTTTGAAAAACTCAATAAGCCTCTGTCCTTGACTGACATTCCCAGTGTAGGGCATCAACATAAGGTAAATAATGAGCAGATTAGGAATGAAACAACTGCTATGAGTTTGATGTAAAGTGTCTTTGGCAGAGGACAACCCCACTATCCATTTTTCTGGCTCAGTGCGAGTGCAGCTGCCCTTGTGAGGCCTATGTGGTTTCACTGCTGCCATTCAGATTGGTTCAACTAATGGACATCCACTCATGGCTCTTCTCTGAGGCATCCAAAGACACAGAGGACAGGACTTCCTACTCTGTTAATCTATTGTCGACTAGTTCAGGCACACAGCTGGTCTCTAAGATGCTAAAGTCACTATTTTCAGTGAAATCTCCTGCAGCCTCTGGCTCAGTGGACTTCATATTACTGCTTTTAGTCAACTCCCTGATGTTGTTTTGGTCGTTTGTTCCCCTGATTGTCTCCATTTCCTCCTGGACGCTGCCTACAATAGAAATGCTCTCTTTTTCTAGAGGACACCCATTCATGTGTAGCTTGAAAATGCTAGAGGCATCTGCTTTGGACCAGTGGTTGACCTTTTTGGGACAAATCTTAATGTCATCGTTTGCAGCCTGCATCATGTCAGCTTCATCAAAAACACTTTTCTCATCACTGACGTTAACAATGCTCTCATTTGAGGATCGTAGTGACTGTCTGTCTTCATCAGCAAAGTCAGTGTTACTAATTTTTACAGAATCTGTTTCCTTAATTTGGTCCAGATTAGTGTTTCTATGTTGCACCAACTCACTTGGACAAACATCTGCCGCATCTTCATTGTGCATAGATTGTTTGTTGTTGACAGTTAGCTCATTTGAGTTATCTTCATTACTCTTTTTATCTGAAAATCTAGATGTAATCACCTCTGGGCAACTGTGACCGGTTTCCTGGATATGCCCATTAGCCTTCTCAGTACTTTCATCTTCGTCCTGTGAGTCCAGGTGGCCCTCTAAAACCTCTTCCATAAAGCCATCATCTTTAGAGATAACATTACCTACAGTAACTACAGATTCCACACAGGTTTCTGTCCTCGTCTCTACATCACTGCCCAAATCGTCTGAATTAGAAACACTACTAGTCTCTTGTTCTGTTTGTACTATTGTGTTCTCCTCAATCGTTGTCTCCACAGTTTCCTCAAATCTAGGTTCGGTGGGTGAATGCAGCTCCACTGTTGCCTCTATTACACAGCTAAGCACAGGCGACTCGCTGAAACTCTCAGGGCTTGGGTTGTCACCCAAAAAAAAGCTGACACGTTTAGTGCCACAGTTCTCAACAATAGCTTCTAGATGGTTGCTCGTCTGCTTGGCTCGTAAAGAGATGGAATTCGAGTTTGTGAGCAGGGGTTCAGCGGTGTCTTCATTTGTTAAATCATCCACTGGGTCAGATGCAGCGCCTAAAGGCCCTTTATTTTGTAGGAATGGTTGATGTGCAGGGCTGTGCAAAGAGAATACATGTACACATTAATACATGCAAGTACATTAATGAACAGCGAGCATGTTTTAAAGGTCACCTATTCTTTATTTTTTTACTTTATTAAGTTGGATCCTATTTAATCATATAAAAGGTCTACACGATTACAAAGCTGCAGCCAAGAAAAGCATGTTTCTATTAAAGATTGTAATTTCCACATCACATATAGTAATTGTTCCATTTTTTGTTTTTGTCCAGCAAGAAACACACTTGGGCGCAAAACAATAGAGAGTGGTCCCACTGACTATCCAGAGTATGTTTACATGCACAGCTTAGGCTGTCTAACTGGACTTCTGTTTCTATCCAAGTTTACATGAACGAAAGAGAATCTAGCTATGGAGTCCACAGCACCTTACTCAGGCTACGGAGGCTACTGCATTCATCTGGTCTAGTATTAGAAAAGAATGTAGTAGGTCACTAGGGTCAAGCTTTTCAATTCCCAGGGTAAGCACTTTATTTGACCAGCTTCATACCTTTCTATCGACTCATAAGACACTGTTAAGCTCCTCTCCTTCACGAGGTCTTCCTCTTGGGCCTGAGCATAACCCCGGTTGGATGAGGCGTAAGTCAGGATGGCATCCATCACAGTGTAAGGGGTGTGACCCTGCACACAGTCCTGTATGTGACCGACTGGCAGCTGAGTCTGCAGAAAGAGGTGGAGCTGGCTGTCTGACAGACATACTGTCATGTGCACCACTCTGTCACAAGAACAAATGAAACACAAGCATAAGAAATACTTTTAAAGCAGAATCCCTGGGTTGCATAATCAGTTATCAATTTCAAGATTTCACTCTTGAATAACAGATATTTAATGTATCAATTATGTAATAAATAACTTTAATTGAAATGACAAATGCCAGTGATGATTATTATAGTTATATTTTACAACATTATAAGAAAACAAGCTTTAGTGTGATTATATGGTCTTTGTTGTTTCCTTTATGGAGGTGTAATGCATACTGTACTAGTCATAATACTATGTCTTTCTTTTCCTTCATTTTGTTTAAAGGCCTGAGAACTGACTTGTCCAAGAAGCTCTGAAGACCTTTCCTTCTTCTTTCAATAAAGTCATCGTTGCAAAAGGAGAACAAGGACTTTCCAGGAAGGTCTGGAACTGGCCTAAAGTGAAGAAAAAAAGTCTGTTTGACCTTTTTACTGTAAATTGCATCTAATGTACAAACATTAGTCCAAACACCCCAAATGCACCTACACTAAACCAGAATTCTTCTGCAGCTTCTTCTTGAGCCAGACAAATTCACTGTAGCGACGACGAACACATGATGTTTTGGCTGTGAAGGCCTTACTGTTGGTCTGCAAATTAAAAAAAGATTATTTGTGTGCAAAGGTTCTATTAAATACAATTTTATAGAGTACTGAGTTTAGTGAGTTTAAATGAGCTTGTGAAATAATGGCAGGACTAGCACATGATCACATGTTATGACATTTCTGCACAACGGGCCTCCTTTTGATATGGTTAATAAAATTTGTAGCTGCATTTGTATGTTTTCCTGCCATAAAACAAGATTAAAGGATAAAATCTTTCATAGGACTCATTGCTTACTTTTCCTACTTTGGTTATTGTCATACACTTGTTATGACATACGTGTTGTGCTCTTGTCTAAACAGCTTGAACTTTAGTGCTGACACAGCACTGAAAAACACTGTGGTTCTTGGGAAACATCTATTCCCAGCACAAAAAAATGTAAAGAATCTAGCATGCTTTGTTTTACAAAAAACGTATTAAGTCTAGTTATGCAATGTAATGTGACTGCCATCCAAACTATGGGTCCTGGCAGTAAGTATATAGTTCTAACCAGCATCAGTGAAGTTAGTTTTTTTTTGTATTTCATTCATTTATTCATTTTCTACCGCTTTGTCCCGTTAGGGGTCGCGGGTGACTGGAGCCTATCCCAGCAGCTTTGGGCCTGAGACAGGGAACACCCTGGACAGTGGCCAGTTAGTCGCAGGGCTGACATTTAGAGACAGACAGTGACAGACAACCATTCACTCTCACATTCATTCACTAAGGACACTTTAGAGTTTCCAATTGACCTAAACATGCATGTGTTTGGACGGTTTTTAGTATTTTAATGCACAAAAACACCTCAGGCCTAGTCCACACGGACACGGGTATTTTTATAACCGGAGTTTTTCCTCCTGCGTTTTAAAAAAATCCCGTCCACAAACGTTCGGTTTTAATGAAATCTGCGTCTACATGAAAACGCAAAAACCCGCTATCAAGCGCTGTCAAGAGCATGCCACACCAGCAGGCAGCGATATCACCCTAATCGTAAAGGCATGTTGGCCAATCAGAAGTTGTCAACAAAGCAGTCAGTGGCGCACAATCTGACGTCAAACACAGCGGATAACGGCGCACACTCTGACGTCGCAAGGCAAAAACACCGGTTTTACTGTCCACACGACAACGCTGCAACCGGTAATAAAGGTAATCAACCTTACCTGTAATCTGTAATCACAGGTGAGGATGCTTGTAATCAGTGTGTGTGTGTGTGTATAAAAGGTCAGTGAGTTTCTGGGCTCCTGACCCTTGCATCTTTTATCCAGTGCTGCACTGACGTTTCTGTATTTTGAGTAAGGTGAAAAGCAAAAGAATTGTCAAGGGCTCGGTGGGAAAAGGTAATTGAGCTGTATAAAACAGGAAAGGGATCTAAAATGATATCCAAGGAATTGACAATGCCAATCAGCAGTGTTCAAACTCTAATTAAGAAGTGGAAAATAAAAAAGTCAGGTAGACCAACAAAAATTTCAGCCACAACTGCCAGGAAAATTGTTCGGGATGCAAAGAAAAACCCACAAATAACTTCGGCTGAAATACAGGACACAAAAAAGTTTCAAGATGCACAATAAGGAGGCACTTGAAGTTGAACTTGAGGCTACAGTATACCATCTGAGAAAATAAAGAGCCTCATCTACAACTAACACAACTATCGGCCCAAATCAAACCTGCAATTTTTAGAGAAAGTCATTGGAAAAGTCGTATGTTAGCAACTTAATGACTTTCTTTTGCTTAACAACTGCTTTGATCCTTTTCAGTCAGGATCCAGGCCCCGTCACAGCACTGAGACTGCACTTATCAAAGTCACAAATGACATCCGTCTGAACACCGACGCAGGCAAAGTCTCTGTCCTAGTTCTGTTGGACTTGAGTGCTGTGTTTGACACAGTGGACCATGGAATCCTGTCACAAAGATTAGAGGAATGAATAGGCATCTCTGGAACTGCCCTTAAATGGTTTCAGTCCTGCATACTTGTCTCTCAAAACGAGGGTTAAGCCAGCTGCAGCTTATTCAAAACGCGGCTGCTCGGGTTCCAACCAAAATCAGGAAGTACAACCACATAACGCCAGTTTTAAAATCTCTGCAATCTCTGCCTGTTGCTCAGAGAATAAACTTTAAAACAGCACTGCTTGTTTACAAGTCTCTTAATGGTTTAGCACCAGAATGTATTTCTGACATGCTTGTTGCTTATAAACCTCCTCGGACTCTGAGAACATCTGGGACAGGCCTTCTGCTCGTGCCCAGAGTTAGAACTAAACATAGTGAAGCAGCGTTTAAGTTTCATGCAGCAAAAATCTAGAACTACCTCCTAGATGAAGTAAAACAAGCCTCAACTTTAACAATGTTCAATGTACATCACAAATTAAAGTGTTTTTATCTGCACTCTTCTTTAAAAATATTTTAATTTTTCTTATGTTTCTTAATCTAAATCTTGTAAATTGTCTTTTATTCCTGTAAAGCACTTTGAATTACCCAGTGTTTGAATTGTGTTATATAAATAAAATTGCCTTGCCATGCCTTGCCACAAAATACTTCAAGCTGTCATTGATGTTAAAGGTGGCAATACACAGTATTAAGAACTGGAGTTCTTAATACTTTGTTCTTAATAATGTGTATTAAGAACACAGTATTAAGAACTTTTAACTTTTGATCAGGGTCATTTGGGTAGTTTCTGTTGTCATTATGATTTAAAAAGAGTAAACACAGTTGTTTGACAATGGCTTCACCCAATCACTAACTATGAGTGTAGGGCGGCAGTAGCTCAGTGGTAGAGCGGCCGTCCTTCAATCGGAAGGTAGTAGGATCGATTCCCACAGTTCATACTGTCGTTGTGTCCTTGGGCAAGACACTTAACCCACCTTGCCTCCAGTGACTGTAACACTGGTAATGTAATGTAATGTAATGTAAGTCGCTTTGGATAAAAGCGTCTGCTAAATGAATAAATGTAAATGTAAATGAGTGTAAAAAAGTTTTTAGTGTTATCACTCATATTCTCTGAAAAATGTCCCAAAAAAAAAAATTTCAAATTCTGACAGGGTACAACTGTATATAGTGCATAGCATTTAGTGCATAGCGTTTAGTGCAGCGTAGTACTTACATGCAGAAAGATTTTATAATCCACATATGAATTCCATGAACCTTCATTTTGAATGCGGGGATCTTGAACTCGCACAGCAACAAACTCCTGACAGATAAAACAAAAAGCCAAGTCTTTAAAATGTGCAGAGATGAATGTCCTCCTGTTATGCTACATTGTATTATCATCAGATTAAGAGGTAATTATAGAGGAACTAAAAGGCTCTTGTCACAAGACAAGTTCCTCATGCTTTTAAACACGTCAGTGGAGGCTATGTTCTATTGCATTTGACAAGTTTACTTAAGAGTAAGACTTGATTTTATAATACAGTGGGTTCTGTGTACTTACATCCTCTTCGTAATTCTGGATCATCCTATCAAATGCTGGACTGCACTGACAACATCTGGAAAACAAAGAAACACATTAGCCAAGATGACACTCATGAATAAAGGGGAAATTGTTCAGCAAAATTCAGATGAATCATTTTCCCTTTCATGAAACACACAAAAAACTCTATACGTAATTTTTAGATCTGTACATTTTTTATTTTGGGGATATCGACTACATTGGTGTGTAAACCAAGTCAATGCATATGTTTGTTAGATATGTTTACATTTGATTTTGTATTTAATAGACATTTTTGAAATTGTCTCATTACTTCTAGTGCTATGGTACATAAAGCTACAACAAAGTTTTAAGTTGTCTCTCTAACAGCAGGCCTTCTAATGACAGACAGATATTTACTAAGGTTTTCTGTGTTTAGTGAAACTTACCCAACAAAAGCTTTATTATAAACATCTATCAATTTCTGTGCTTCCTGATGGTTAGATGGAGCCATTTGTGTAGTTGGTCACAAGACTGATAGTGGTGGAATTTTTCTACAGGGGCAGATTTATACCTAAGATCTATTTATAACTTTAAAAAACGATTTGCATTACACTTTAATATTCATGTTTTACTTTCAGTTTCAATATGACTTTATCAATCCCCAAGTGTAAATTCAGTAACGTACATTTTAACAAACATTTTCTACAGGAAACATACACATTTGCTTGCATACATACAATCTAGAACAAATGTTTTATTTTTATTAATTTGACGTTAATTTTTTTACACTAGCTAAACAGAATGAGACAATGAGAATAAAGAGAGTTGAAGCGGAGCAAACCAACCCATGGTGGGAGTCGAACCCGGATCCGAATTGTTGTGTCGTACGCACTTTACACGGTAGCACCGCAATCGTTGAATTAACATCAAATCAAACTAATTTAACATTGATTGATGTAACGCTGTTTTAAAAGTGCCAATAAAATAGTACCATTACTGTCAACTGTCACCACAAAGTAACAATGAAAAAACACTATGAGTGGCACGCAAAAGGTAAACAGGTTTCTTACCAATTATGTTCCCAGTCTCTAAGTTTGATTGTTAAAGTAATGGTCCTTACATAACATGAGGCTAAACTAACCGCTGGTTTCTCTGGACATATTGGTCAGTCTACACTTGAACTTTTTTTGTCTAGAATGAGCTCACCACGACACACACACCACCTCAGCTAAAAAAAAAACAAGCTCGATACCCATCCCACGCAAGAATTACTTACTTTTTAGAGCCACGCCTTTTCCTAAAGCAGTACCATCCAGACTCCTGCTGTAACGGGTGCCTTCTTTGTTATTTTTATACTTATATCTAAGAAAAACACCCCAAATGCAACAGACTTGTTTATCACAGCTGCTCCTGTCTCCATTTCGCAAGTCACAAGCGCACCAGCTACGTCATAGCAAATACGTCACGTGACTGCCAACGTTAGGAGAACTTCCGGCGATGAGCGTGCAGTAAAACAAGATATGGAGTCTTTTCTGTCACCATGGCAACTGGTTCTTCAAATACTAATAAAAGCCATTATACAGGCATCAAGTTATTATAATTTAACATTTTCCCATTGTCAATGCAGTATTAAATACACATTTTCAATATCAATACAACACAACAGATTTCCAAATAAATTTTGTTCTTTGCTTATTATGGGTGTTCAGTACTTCCCCATTATTTTATTTTGTATAGCTAAATGATGCAAATATTTTTTGTAAGGCAAAGAATTACGGTTATTTGTGTCCGTAGTAGATAAGTCAATCTGTGAACATGTCTCTGGCCTAGGCATCAAAGGTCTATGACTCACCAGGAAAAAAAAAACATCCAAAGCAGTAAAATGAGGACACTGACGCTCTTTACACATGAAAAGATGGCTAATTTTATTGTCAATCATGCGTAATAGACTAATTTCAAACGTTGTATTATTATGGAATCGCTGCCATGCTCCAGTCCGGGTTTTACATTTCTTGTGCTTCCATGGATATATAAATGACATGCGCCCACACCTCTCTCCGTGTTTCTCCTCATCCATATTGTTTAGCAGTCTGTGAACCTGTGCGGCCATCGAGACTGTACACTTTTCTTCCCCCAGAAGCAGACGAAGGAATAGAAACGACACATTTTCTGTTGTTAAGCTTTGTCTTTTGATAACACATCCATACAAACAACGACGTAAAATCAATATTGCAATAAATTGCTTATATCGGACCGGGGTGAACTTTAAAAACCGTTATATTTTTAAACCATCGGTGAGTTTGATTTTACCTTGCCTGCTCCCTCCTCCTAACGTGTTGTTTCAAGGACCATTTGATTGTGCAATAGCCGCTTGGTAGCTCGTAGATCAGATGCCTTTTAAATTATGCTAAAACCCGGGGGCTTTATGCAATCCCTTATAGATGTCAAAGCTTTTGCGTCAAACCATAATTAGTCATAGGATTTATTATCGACAGACACTTAACGGGTAGCGTCGGTTGCTAAAGCAATATGGAGGAGATGTCAGCTAACACTAGCCACTCAATGAGGGTCTCTCTTTCGCGGCATTGTTGCTGGATTATTCTTTTCTTGGGGCAGTTATCATTACGTCAAAGCACATGAGGGCTATTTTGAAACGCTTTACGATTGCTTTGATAGCAGACATTTTTTGTATGCATCAGTAATATTTTAAATAACATTATTCTAAGCTCGCCAGGTGTTGCAAACCACTGCCCCTCTGCTGCTGTTGATGCTGGGACATTACGTTCCCGCTCTACCTCAACCTTTTTTCTTTTTGTTTTGCAAATCTTCTCTGGATTGTTGTTTATCTTATGTTGTTATTGGTCATGGATAGTGCATTTTCCCATGCTCCAATGGAAATCAACCCACGCCAGGGTTTACATTGTATAAAAGTACAGTACATGGGCAACTTTTTAGGAGGCAACGTAGAGCCAGCAGAGTTTAAAAGTGGGTGTCAAACTCAACTCCACTGAGGGTCGTGCTTAACTATACATTAGATTAGGCCAAAGATATTGTCAATTTACCTAATGTTTTTAAACTAGCCTGTATTTAACGCATACAAAAGTAGCTCAGCATTTAGTTTCGGAAATTATTACTATTGTTTATAGATAAGGACATTTTAATGAGTTACACAGATTTCAGCATCTCTTATATTTATCCACAAAGTAGTCCAGTTGTTAATAAATTATCAATATAATTTTATAGCAGTGTGGTTTGGATTTAAAATTTTCTCTGTAACAAATTTTCCCTCCAGGGCTTGAGTTTGGCACAAAGACCCAACAATTGACAGTCATTTTTTTTTTCCAAGATCTATAACATGAGCTGGTAATTCACATTGCCTTGTATTGTTGCCCATGTATTTTTTCTATAAATCCCATCATCCAATGCTGTTTTCTCCTCTCTACTACATTGCTTCCATCCATTGCTACAATCTTGATGTTGACCAGGAAGCTGCTGGTCGCCTGATGAGTATGAGCCTGACTACAGAACCCCCTAACGATGCTCCCACTGTTACAGAAGGTTTAAAATATTATTATTTCCTAACATAAATTTCTCTGTATGACTTGTACTTGTGCGGTAAGGTGTACATTATGTCAAACGCATACTCTAGTTTTGTCTAAAAAGTTGCTCTGAATGTTTGTAATCCATTTAAAACTGTCCCATTGACTTATGAACAACCAGGTTCTTAAATGGTGCCCATAAAAATCCGGAAGATTTTACATTTCAGTTTTAACCTGTCTATGTAGGTCGTTTAAGAGTTGGTAACAATTTGTGAATGAATTCTTCTTTAGAAAGCAAAATGGCAACGGCCGAGAAGAAGGAGAAGAAGGCAGATGATGTAGCGGAGGAGGAAGAGGAAGAAGAAGAATACGTGGTGGAGAAGGTCCTGAATCGGCGGGTTGTTAAAGGAAGAGTAGAGTACCTCCTCAAATGGAAAGGATTCTCGAAGTGAGTCTTTTAAAAGTCGTCAAAGTCAAAAGTCAAATTTATTTCTATAGCACATTTACAGATGGCTGAGCCACACCAAGTGCTTCACAATAAAGTGCTAAGTGCTAACAAAGGAAGACAAAGAAGAAGAAATAATAATTATAATATATAAACAGATTAAAATAAAATGAAAAGGGCAACAATACAAATAACTGCAGGAGTTAAAATAATGTAAAAGAACATTTGAATAATAGCCAGGGGTCACTATATACTGGCACTTAAAAAAGAGACACTAATCAAAGGCAAGAGAAAAGAGGTGAGTCTTCAAAAGAGACTTAAAAATAGAGACTTGTCAGTAAGTGTCGCTAAAGATGCTTTGTGTAGAATTTTGAAGTATACATTAGAACAAAATGAAACAAATCAGTCAAAACTTTGTAAACCACTAGAACAGCTCATAAGCTGCGGTGTAAAAAATGAGTATGTCTCTAAACACTGCTCTTCATGTTTTTCATCTGTTTGTGTGTAACTTGGTCTGTCACCGCAGTGAGCGTGAGAATGTAAGGGCTGAACAAAAGTGTGGCAATCTGTTAAAAAGATGTGATATCGCTCATGATGGCATCAGATAAAACCAACAGGTTTTACAAATTTGTCAAAAGTAGGACTAGAAATGATGAACAGCATTATTAAAGCCCCATTTATACAGATATAATAAAGATCAGCTAAAAAAAACGTTTTAGTGTTTAGTTTATCTTTAAAGTAACACTCTTTGCATTTGTCTACCTACATTTAAAGCTGCATAGAACCATGGAAGTATTATTAGACAGGGATCCTGAATATCATGACTGCTGCTCATTAGTTTTGGTTTCAGGGTTTATTTCTCCATTAAGCACCCCATAGAGCAGGCGCACTACAGCCCACACCCATGCAGTCTTATGATTTCCCTGTTGTCACGTGTTGAATAATTGATTCTTTCGGTTCTGACCCTTGGGCTTGAAGGCAGGACGGTTAGTGATTTCATAAAAAATATATTTCTTAGCAAATTTGAGGATTTTTTAAACTGAAAAAGTGCATGATATGAAAACGCTGTCCACTTTACAACAAAGTAAATGGAGTCATTATTTCCCCTACTTTCTGTTTCTACAACTCTCAGAGCAGTAGACAATGGGAATTTTTTTTTTGAGCACAGGTGTTTAAAACATTTGTTTCCGAATTTAAATGTCATCATCTAACTGATTTCTAATAAGTTTGCTCATAGACAACCGTGTCCCTAAAGGGCTACCATACGTGCTTATACCTTTATAAAAAAAAAAAAAAAAGAGAAAAAGGTGGACGTAATGTGATTTTGCCAAAACTACACACTGCACTTTTAGTACAATTTTGAGCAAATAACTAAAGACTCGGTTCTGCTATGTTTATGTAACTATTCCTCCAGTGAAGACAACACGTGGGAACCTGAAGACAACTTGGACTGCCCAGATCTCATTGCAGAGTTCCTTCAGTCTCAAAAGACAGCACAAGATGTTAAAAGGAAGGCGGGCGGAGAAGGAGAAAGCGATGAAAGCAAATCAAAGAAGAAGAAAGATGATGCAAGTCTCAGTCACTATTCTTGAAACTTCTGCGACAATACGTGTTTATACTTAAAACTTATAATATACAAAATGTCTTCAAATTATAGGCAGCAAATTATATGCTATGGTTTATAAATACAGCTCACAAATAAAATACTTAAAATTGTGCTTTGTCTGACTTGAGGTTGTTTGTGTTATCAGACAGAGAAGCTAAGGGGCTTTGCTCGAGGTCTGGACCCTGAAAGGATCATTGGTGCAACAGATTCAACAGGAGAACTCATGTTCCTTATGAAATGGTCAGTCACAAACATCAGCTTAAATAAACATTGGAGTGAAGTTGGATGATGTGATTTTATTTGTGAAAAAAATAAATTTTGTATTAAATATCTTTTTTTATTGTAGGAAAAATTCTGATGAAGCAGACCTTGTCCCAGCAAAGGAGGCAAATGTGAAGTGTCCGCAGGTTGTTATTTCATTCTACGAAGAACGACTTACTTGGCACTCGTACCCAACCGAAGACGAGAAAAAGGATGATAAGAACTAACCCAGGGAAAAGGGGCAGGGGGAGAAAAAAAATGTAGTTTTGAACTTCGTTGTACTTTGAGAGGGAGGGTTGGATCAGGTCGGGGCAGCCTAGTGACAAGCAAGACACCATTTGTCTTTTGGTGTAGTATAACTCATTTGATTCTGCTTTTACCTGAATTATATCTAAATGTGTATATGCTTCGGATTTGCTTGACACAGGCCTAAAGAAATGTAAAGATGCAGTGTTAATTTTCAGTATCCATCCCATTAAGAATTGCTTGGCCTCTTCAGTATCTTGTTCTCTTTGGTCCAGTGCTTATCATCTTGCTATGACATTGTAGCAGTGAGGTGATGTTTTTATATTTTTTTCTATGAGTGTGCCATTTTAAATTCTGTTCTCTATTGGTCCGGTGATTTGAGGGCAATACTGTGTCCATCTTAGCCTTTTTTGTAGGACTTGTGTATATGGTTATAAACTGTACTTGATTTGTCCATTAGTAATCTTAGTGTTTTTACACAACAAACATGTCTTGCTTGTCTGTTTTGGAAAATAAACCACTTTTGTTACAGCCGTTTCTTGCTGTTTGATGACTACAAGCAGGATTGGAGGGTTATTTTTAAAAAGTGGTTAATCCTTTAGTCAAATGACATTTAGCTATAAATTATGCATTATTTGCTACTAACATAATAATAATTTTAGAGAATTTGTGTTTCTTAGACACTTATACTCTTAGTACTTGCAGTACTTAGACACAAATATTGTCCTTTTAAAATTAAACACAAGCCTAATTCTCTATTACCAATTTTCTGAGCTTTGTTCAAATATTTCCCAATTTTTATCAAATAATCCTAGGCAACTTTAATATTCCTGTAGACAATAAAAAAGACCATGAATGAACTCGACTATGTCACTCAGTGGACCCACCTACAGCTGAGGCCACACCCTGGACCTGAATGGGACTCAATATCATCATTTCATCAATTTAAGATATTACAGTATGAGATCAGTTTCATTTATTCCTCTACACCTAACCGGAACACAGACAATTAAGATGTGATATATAAACACATCCAACAGTTTAGATAATTTATTAAATCGTTTAATAAAATCATACATACTCCTTTCACAACTTTACTTGTTGGTCTAGTAAATAATTTTAATTTAAAAGTTACAATTCAACATTGCCCCACTAAAAATCAAATTCATCTCCGACCTAACTCAAAAGCACCTGTAAACAAACAAACAACAACAAAAAGGTTCCATGTCCACTACAACATTTACAAAGATTGTTTCACCAACTAAAACAAGGCAATAACAACTGCCAGACAATCATTCTGATTTACAGGCAATAATATGTTACTTAACCATCCTATGGATTCTGCAAAGTCCTCAACTTGTTATCTTGACCCACAACCTTATTGAAAACAGTCTGTCACTGCCTCAGCCCATGGTTTTTAGTTAACTGCTCTCTGCAGCAGTGTGTGTTTTCGTGCGCCCTCAAAACAGCTGTTTAACCCCACTGCTAAAAAAGCATAAATGTGCCCTGCTCATTTTTAGCAACTACAGACCAATCTGTAATTTTTCGATCTTCAGCAAAATCCTAGAAATAAATTGTGTACAATCCACTGAATAATTACATGAAGACAAACAACCTATATGATGTTTTTTTAATCTGGCATTAGATACAACGGTATTTGACACTGTTGCTCATCAGCTCCTGCTCGGCAGACTTCAGATCAGAGTGGGACTGTTTGGTCATGTTTTAAACTGGCTTTCATCCTCGGAGAGGGGTGCCTGTGACCTGCGGAGTTCCACCAAGCGCTATCCTTGGAACACTTTTATTCAATACAGACGTGGACAAAAATGTTGGTACCCTTCGGTCAATGAAAGAAAAACTCACAATGGTCACAGAAAAAACTTTCAAAACATTGCTTTCAAAACTTCAAAACTTTTATTCTGACAAAAGTAATAATAAATAAAAATTCTATGAATGTTAACCAATGAAAGTCAGACAATGAAAGTTGATTTTCAACCATGACATGTTAATTCAAGGTGTGTGCACTCATTAGCATCACAGGTGTACGATCTTGTAATCAGTCAGTGGGCCTATTTATAGGGCTTCAGGTAGTCACTGTGTTGTCTGGTGACATGGTGTGTACCACACTCAACATGGATCAGAGGAAGCGAAGGAAAGAGTTGTCGCAGAAGAATAGAAAGAAAATTATAGACAAGCATGATAAAGGTAAAGGCTATAAGACCATCTCCAAGCAGCTAGATGTTCCTGTGACTACAGTTGCACATATTATTCAGAAATTTAAGATCCATGGGAGGAGCAGACGTCTCATTGACAGTTACAGGAATCGTCTGATTGCAGTGATAGCCTCAAAAGGTTGTGCAACAAAATATTAAGTTAGGGGTACCAACAATTTTGTCCAGGCCTGTTCCATGAGTTTATTATTTAAAATAATTCCATTGAAGCATGGTTGAAAAGCAATGTCTGACTTTCATTGGTTAACATTCATAGAATTTTTATTTATTACTTTTGTCAGAATAAAGTTTTTTCTGTGACCATTGAGTTTTTCTTTCATTGACCGAAGGGTACCAACAATTTTGTCCACGTGTGTATATGGTATATATGCTTCCACTTTATATATCCGTCTCTCCTGATGAATCTAAAGCCTGTAGAAACATTAACTAAATGCCTAAGAACATAAACACTTGGATGAACCAAAATTTCTTTCAAAGACATTCACACATGTTAAGCGTAGAATTATTTTAAATGTCTCCAAAGGAACTAGTCTCCTTGTTGCACTTCAGGTCTAGTTCAAAGCAGGTGACATTGCTTATTATGCTTCCAAAAAATGAAACTTCCAGTTCCAGTCAGTATTAGGTATATTACATTAAATGTTTAATTTATATTTTTTCTCCCATCATTTGCTTCTATAGTTTGCATTTGTTGCCAACAAACAGTTCCCTTTTTCTTTGTTACTTCTTTACCATATTGAATACTTTTTCTTCTTCACTATACCACAATTCTGTTTTGTACGTGACTGAAAACTATCAAAAAGTATGGTACTGGTTATGCCTGTATTTAAAAACTAGAAACATGACCTGTGCGTAAATGTTAGTGTAAACATGTCTAATTATGACATTAAAACTTGTAAACATGACTTAAAACCTTGTGAGATATAAAAATCATAATTCCTGTGCAGAGAAAAATGGGCTGCAGCTGCAGATACCAAAGCCAACTAAAAAAAAAAAACGTTTTGCCAAAAATAAAAATCCTTTTCTAATTGTGTACTACTTTTAAATAAAGTAAAGCAATCCCTGTTTGTAACCATAATCTTATAATTCTCTCTGTACTGCAGTGGGATTCGTACTACTTTGTTTTGTATACTAACATGCAACCTGTTACCCCCTATGAGTACATGGAGAGCAGTTAATTGTAACAAAAACCTCACCCTATCCCTTTACACCAATCATGACTAGAGCACAAGAGTCACAGTTGAAAATAAAAACACTTTATTAATCAATAAAAACAATTCTTGATTGCCAGCAAATATCTCAAAACAGTGAACTACATCCAAACTGAAAGCAGAGGGTGAGACATTTATGACATACCACATAAATGAAGACAAACATGAAAATATTTACATGAGTCAAGACCAAAAGTGCACTAAGTAGCAGTACTAATAGGTGTTACACTGAAGTGAATGTTAACCAGTTTCATGCCTGAATATTACATATAATGAAGGGGTATCTTCTTTTGAAACAAGACATCTTAAAGTTGCAGAGTCTGTTCAGCCTTTTGTAAATATTGTAGCCTAACTGCTATTTCAGCTGCATCGACTGACCTATTTTAAAGGGTGATGAAGTACACATACCAACAAACTTTACTCAGACAAGTAATAGCACTTCTACTTTGAGAACAAGCTTCTCAAAACCTTTTTAAGTGAATTAAATAAGAGTGTGACATAAAAGGCATTCAAATCAAAGTGGCCACAAAAACACATTCTGCTAACTGTCAATTCACACATTCAAACAAACTTCTTGGCCCACTTTGTCAAAACACACAACGTAAAAACATAAAGCACATATCATTGAAGCCAACCGCTTGGCTTTACAGCAGTTAAAAATGTTAAATTACCTCAAGTGGCTTTCATCTGGGTTACAATGGCAAATAATCGTTATCGCTTTACCAGCTGAGCCTGTAATGCTTTAAAAGAGCAGGACAAGACAAAAACCCCATATATAATATGGCCAATCCTGATGACCGCAGTCGAGTAAACTGGAGCTCCGGGCCCATCACTAAAATACCTCATGTGATCACAGGCTAGGCTCAAATGTTTTAAAACAACAACGATTGTGTAGACTTGCATAAAGCTGATGTGGCTAGATCTAAAACCTTGATTATACTACAGATTATGAACATTTAATAAGAGCTATCCCAATTGCAGTTCCTGTATTTAAAACTGCAGCGAAGGAATAGCAACAGACGGCAAAATGCATGTAGCCAAGCCTTTAAAAGACAAATTACAGTGCTATGTATAATTAGAAGTTGATACATTTTGCAACGCAGTGTGCCTCCTTTCTATAACATCCATCTGTCCCACTTGCAGTACTAAACCTTTACAGACTAACCCTCCTCGTCAGCGGCCGGCCCACAAACATGTTCAGACTCAGGCTCTCGGTTCAACGTCCTACAAACCCTAATCTCTTCAGGACTTGTCACTGACAAACTGAAATTTGCACAGTATTGGAGTGCTGTCTTTGACAACTTTGGGTTAGTATATGGCATCCTAAATGATGGACTTCCTTTAGCCTTTGGTATCTAAACTCACAGCCACAAATGCCTGAAGCTTGGGGACATGGCCACTCTTAAAGCCACTAAAATGTCTTCAGTGATCAGAAGGTCCTGTAAATCATTACCTCCAGTGCATAGTAATCCAACCGTTCATTGAGACTGTTCCTTCGCTCCCACTTTTTTTGTCGAAATAACAATGAATCTTCTTCATTAGTGGTTTGGTGCAAATGGATCAAGAGCAGCTAAAATTTACTAATAGCTCATTTGATGTCCTTTTAAATCTTTCTTCCCGTTGCTTATTGTTTTCCCCTATCTTAAGAATGACACATGTGTACTCAAACGTAGAGTCACTTCTGCTTTTAAGTTGTTTCCAAGAAATAAATGCAGGAAAGACTGAAAAGGGAAAAACTAATGCAAGAAGAGCAGTCAACATTGCCATTTTCTACTCACCAGGATCTTCTTAAAAAGGAAAAAAGGACAACTCTTGCATCTGCAGAAATTCTCATTTACTTTGCAAAGAGATAAATAAACAGCAATTTGTCTCTCACTTCTTTTTGTCTTTTTGTTTTTTCTCAGGCTTACGACTCTGCTCAGAATTTGTCACGCCGCGAGGCATGATTAGCACACTGCCGTCGCTGCCATACTGGAGCGTGTACTCACTGGGGGAGTAGGGCCGGCCCTCCTCATCCCGTAGTTGATTAAAAACCTCTTGATACAGGCCGTGCATTTTCTGTTTCATCTGGCGAATCGAGCGGATGAACTCCATCTTCTCCTTCAGCAGACGGGCCTTGTCACGCCTCAGGTCTTGAACATTCTGCTCCAGGTTTATAATGGTGTCCAGTTTACGTTTCCGGCAGTTCTGAGCTGCCATCTTGTTCTTGCCCCGCCTCCTGATGTCCCGGATGAGGGCCAGCTGGGCTTCACTCAAGTGATGTTTGGCTAAAAGCTCATTGAATTCCTCAACGGGCAAATTAATGATCTTTTCATTGGAAAAGGGGATTTTCATTGCACGGGCTCGCCGTTCATCCCGACTCGAGTGCTTATCGAGCAAGTCCTGAGTCGGCTGAAGCTTAGAGTTGTGTTTGTCTCGAATGGTTTTCTTTCCGGTTAAAATGGGGAGCTCGGGTTGCTCTGAAAAAGCAGAAGACAGGGGCAGATTGTAAGTGTGATTGTGGCTGATGCTGTCGAGCTGGGGCAAGCTGTGGAACTGGGAGGGGTCCTGGTAGCTCATGCGACACAGCTTGCTGAATCCGGGCTGGTAACCCCCAATGGCACCTTCCTCCGTCTCTACAGCTGCCACCTCAGAGTCAGTGCTGTAGCCCACTGCTCCCTCCTCAGAGAAAGTAGCAGAGGTTGAAGAAGATGATGCAGCAGAAGAGCAGGATGTCTCAGAGCTGCTGGGAGAGGCAGGGCTGTGACTCGAGTCCAAGGACAGACCCGAATCTGAGTCAAGCTCATCTTCTAACTGGGATGCTTGGGCCTGGCTAAAGCCTTCCTCCATTGCAAGGTCCAACAAGCTAATCTCGTCAAGCATGGACTCCTCCAGCAGGGCGCTGAATGGATCGGGCAGGATGGGCGTGGATGTTATGTTGTTACTGGAGCTGTTTATGTGCGGTGGCAGAAACATACCGGTTAGGTTTGTGGCTCCAAATGTCGAGTTTATGTTGGTGCTGTTGCTTGAGGCCAGTCTGAGCATGGTGGGAGGTGGGGTAGTGCTAACAGAGTCAAACTGTGGATTAAAAATTTGGGGGAAGTTTTGGCTGCAGCTCGGGAGAGAGGCCTGGTGAAGGCTGACATCTTGGTTTACGGGCGTTGAGCGAGCAGCATTCCCAAAGTTACCTACATTATTTGGCTCAGTTGTCCCACTTGAGCCACTGACATTAGTGGAGTTGTTATGGACTTCAGTGGCATTTACATCCATTGCCTATAAGACAAAAAAGGGATGTTAAGACACAATGGAGACCTTCAGTCAAATATAGTGATAGATGAGTACATACTTGGAGCTCCATTATGGCCATAATGTCCTGCCACTGCTGTTCCAGGTCTAACTGTGGCTCAGCCTGGGGCAGTTGTGACAGCACAGGGACGCTCAGAGATGTGGAGGGGGCTTCTTCATTGGAAACTGCTATTTCTGTTGTGACAACTGGGGCTGGAAACTAAATGGCCATGCCAAACTTATTAGAGGACAGTTAATGCACTGGCATTTTACTTAACATACAGTATAGTCAAAATTTACAGTTTACAAAATTTACAGGCATAATTTACAGTTTGCTGTTTTTACCTCTGATTCTTCTCCAAATGGGAAAGTAGCCTCCAACAGCCTCAGGCATTCTTGAAGAGAGAGTGAAGTCTGGGATCCTGGGATCTAACAAAATAAGTGCATCAATTAAACCTTTTATTACTTTATTGTATAGACTTTATTAATCCCCAAGGAGAAATTGAATAGTTAGTTCTCTTCAAATAAATTAAAAAGCAGATTAACTAATTTAGACTTCATCTGCCATAGACTAATTAAACAGTCTTATAGCAGACGGGGAAAAAGGAGTTCTTGTGGCGTTCCGTCCTGCAAATCTCTGATCTCAGCTCTGCACTCTGTTGTTAAGAAGCCTAATGGAGATGGATGGTTCATGTTGTTCAGTAAAGCATCCACCCTGTTGTATGTCTGTTGCTCCACTACTTCAACCAGAGTTGTGCAGGGACGCTGGGTCTGTAACCTGGAAACAGTTCTGTGGATGATGTCATAGGCAGGATCTGGTACAGCTTTTGGTTGAATATAAAAGGTAGCCATGACGACGTGCAAGAACTTCCTTGGGAAAAAGTATGGTCTCAGTTCCACTGCCACAGTTCCACATCCTGACAACAAGTCTTCTCTTTAAAACTCCAACATGCCCTAAATAGCACAGTGTTTCTTCAGAATTTGTTTGTTTTTTTTTTTTTACATACAGTGCAGGCCCTCCTCCTTTACTTCTCCCACTTGAGGCATCTCTATCTAATCTTATTAGTGTGAATCCATTTAAGTCCACAGATGAACAGGACTAACCAGGACTCAGTGAGAACCAAAAAGCTGCTGTCACGAAAGAATTTGTTGTTTTTCAGAAGACCCTAGTTCATCAATCATATCTGTCAAAGAGTTCACTATTTCCATTAAAATCCTTGGCAAAAACGGCTTGTACCTCCACTTCCTGTTCTTCCTTTGCTTCCCAGATCTTCAGCCTCTGTATCTCCTCTGGAACCAGATGACGAACACCATAGACACACCTTCCTCGTAGATCTAGTCGATTTTTTTTCTTGCGTTAATGATCTTGGTTGTAGCATCCATTAAAAATAGTAAAAAAAATATATAAAAAATCTCCAACAAATGATCAAAATTGAGCGCAAATTTGAAGAGCTCCTAACATTCATTCATTTAAACATGAAGTATGAAGTAATTTGACATGTATTTTGTACTACCCATTGATAGTGGACTCTATTCCAAAATAATCATGTAAATCTCAAAAACTGATGGGTCTCTTTTCTTATGTGTAACATTAATCGTAGTACACACGTGGTTAAAGCCTTTGAGTCCACTAACCTGCTCAGGAATGCTCTCTCCTGTCTCGCCGTCGACAGGCTGAGCCCCTTGTGAGTTGACTCCATTTCTCCAGCTCTCCTGCTGCTCTGTCCTGTCCTTGTTCTCCTGCGGGCTGGGCTTTTCCTCCTCGGACTCCTTCTGTCGGTTGCTGTAGTTGAACACTTCCCTTCCTGCACCAAGGTCAATGTCTTGACGCCAAAGAATGTCTATTAAATCAATGTCCTAGACAAAAAATAACAGAGGTACATAAATAATTGTTTATTTTTTTCTGTTTTTACATTATCTTCACCAGCCATTCCCACACTAAAATCAAAACGTTGAGAAACACCCGATCTTAAATTTTCACTCACTATGAAATAAAAGACTAAGTGAAGTATTTCCCTGAAAATGTTATTCAAAAAAACAAAAACAAATAGTGCCTTGTTTCTACCCCAAAAATGCTTTCAAAGCCAAACCTGCACTGATTATAGTCCACAGTGAGCCTATCTGGACCCTGAGTATATAACTGAACATACTTGTGTGTAAAACTAAATGTATTTTTATGAACTCAATATAGACAACTTCTGGCGGGCAACCTGCAGTGCCCTTGTAGTCTACAGTTTGGGAAACACTGGATTATAAAATAGTAACATTATTTTACATTTACATATTTGGTATAACACTTAATATTGTTTAGCTATTTTCGAAGCATGTGGTTTGGTTGATTTTGATTTTTGGAACAGGAAGAAGGGGATCATGTAATTTAAAAGGTAGTCAGATGATGAAACCGGGACATAAACACTTAGACATGGTGGTCACCATTTGATCATATGAGAAAGGTCTAAATTTAACAGTGACTATGTAAAATTTGTATCTGTATCAACAATCTCAAAACACTTTTTATTAGCTATCTCCAAGATCTTTTCTACAGATTAGCAAATGGTTATTTTGTGAATGAATGCAAATATTGTTGACACAAGACTAGAGCTGTGTCAATGCGTTGCTTATGTGCGTTTGAGTTCGCCTGGCAATGCAAATAAAATAAAATAAAAATAAATAGGTTCACCTTGCCATGCCCCTATATGCATAAATGCACAGTAGGCACACTTTCTTACTAACAAGATGGGGAATAATCTGATATGGACAGACAAGCTTATTTCGTAATGAGTTTTAGTTTACTACATTTAAAATTCTTCTGGTATTTATTTATTGAGTACAAAGCGTCACACGTGGCGCTGTTCTCTTTTTGCTCTGAGACGAGCCGAGAGGAGCTGACCTGGAACTGTGCGCGCACAGTGCACACACAGAGCTGCGGGCAGACTAACAGAGCAGAGCAGAGTCAGATGAAATTAAAATGGAGCGCAATATATTCAGCTGTTCGGTCCGTTTTTAAAGTTGCTCAGAAAGTAGCCTGCTAGCGAACTAAAGGAAAGAGAACTCCATGAGCAACAGTTTGTTGGTGTTTCACAAACTCCTCCCTCCTCCTATGAGCTGTAGTAATACTACTGTAGTTTTATTAATTCAAATTAAACACATAGGCTATGCCAACCCAAACCCTGGTTTGTTAAATGAAGGTAGAGCTGTGAAGGTATCATCACAAATTAAATCCTGATATAAATATTGAATATAGAATTATCCCTATTGATATTGTAGGTCTGCAGTTCAGCTTAGTAAGCAGAGAAAATAAAAGAATTTAAATGGTAAATGGCATAGATTTTATGTAGCGCTTTTTCACCTACTAGGCACTCAAAGCGCTTTACATTAAGCTTTCATTCACACACATACATTCGTCACAGCTGGAACTCCAATGGAGGCAAGGAAGGTTAAGTTTCTTGCCCAAGGACACAACAACAGTATGAACTGTGGGGAGCGGGCTTTGAACCGCCAACCTTCCGGTTACCACTGAGCCCCAAATATTTTGAATGCATTTAGTCTCTGCCGTAAGAAATTTTAGACTGTGTTAGATAAATTATTATTACTTTTATCTCTCCCTGCTCCCAAACCCCCTATAACAGGTCATGTGACCTTTGGCCAACATGCTAAGGCACTTGGCCTAGAAGAAAAACTTCAAATTGGTTTTAACATCACATTAATTTTGTTAAATGCAATAAATTCTGGTGTAGTATAATCGCACAACAAAAAGTAGTCATCGTGACAAGCCCAGCTGCTAACACAAGAGCTTTCTTTCTTATGGCCTTCATATTAATATATAAGAAACCATTGCCCTACTGTGTACATTACATTTGTGCTGAATTTAGTTTGTTTTACTCTTTTCTTGCTCCTTCTGTAGTGCATTAATTGTTTTAAGGAAAGTTAAAGAATTTTTTTCATGCCCTTAACACATTTCATGTGCTTAATAAAGAATGTTTATCTTTTTTACAATATACTATGTACTGTTTATTGTGTTTTACAATAATAGTTTATTTAAAAAAATAGATTAACTGAAAAAAATTGAAAAAATAATTGATAGATTAATTGATTAAAAAAATACATTAGTTGCAGCGCTACAGAAGACACTGCTTCTGGAGCAATTAAATGAAGCTTAAATGCTGACGGTTTACAGTGAGACATGTAACCTATGCTTAAAAAACATAGAATGCAGACATATCTCTGCTTTGTAACTATTACAAGTTGATTTTATCCACTCAGAAGGTAGACCCCAGCAAAAAGGCTGTCTGTGTTCACTCTTCAGAGTTCAGACAATGTTTGTCCAGGAGGAAACAAGCACCAAAGAAGCTGTATTTAACTCTACAATAGAGTATAAGATAAATAGGCAACTGCTCACCATTAGTTTTAGTTTAATGTTGAAATGTGATACCAAAAAACGAAATAAACAAACAGAGATTTTCAGGGACCACACACTTGAACCGAAGGGGTAAGATAATTTACCATACTGCAGTGTGGCTGTGAGAGAGCTGCAAAATGTTACTTGAAATTAAGACTTGTTTTATGTCCCTTTAATCCTGAACTTGTTAACAAACCAAGAAAGTTTGTAGGTTTGTTTTCTTCTAAGAAAGTTTTGTAAAATGTCCGTTTGCTAATGTTAGCGTGACATTGACAGGTCACATTTAGTCATTTAACAGCTTTTTTATCCAAAGCGTCTGCTTTGGTCACAGTCTCGTATTTGCAGAACTTTTAAAACCTTCAGTGTCTTATGTCTGTGAGCTGGAACTAAGGAAACAGCACCTGATACTGTTCAGAGCAAGTCAAAATACTGAATATGCTGTATGATAATAACGGATATATTATTAGACTTTATTGTAATATTATGTAAAAATATATACATTATAAACTATATGAGCTCATGTAAGCCTATATTATAAAGACTTGTAGGCTATATGTTATATTTTATAAACCTTATTATTATAGATCTTATTATACATCTATGCCCCTAAAGGTGCAGTGTTCCATTTGTTAGGGGTAGCCTATAATCTCAACCCTACCCCTTATTTTGGTATTTTGGGCCAAGGGGTAAGGCTACGGGCAAGAGGTAAGTTAGATAATTGGAATTGGGCCTAGGTGTGTTATTATACTGGGAGCATAACACAGCACCAAGTACCTCTTTGGTGAGGTCGTCACCGCCATCTCGATTGCCTTGCTCCTGGTTTCCCTCTGAGGCCACGGCTCCCAGGGTGCTCTCTGCTTCATTCAGGTTGTATGTGGATTCAGGTGCTCCACTTCCTCCCCTCATGGCCGGGGTAACGTCAGGGTTGTTTGTGTTGTCTAGGCCGGCCCCATTGTCCAGGGTAATAGTAGGGCTGGGCTGGCTGCTGGCGGACACCACAGTCTCGGAGTCACGATGCACTAACCAGGTGTTGAGCTCAGTAGTGGGCACAAAAAGGCAATCCAGCTGCCGCACCTGGTTCAAAAGCCGTCGAGCGGTAAAGAAATGATCCAGGTCCACACTTTTTGGATGGATGCCATAGCCGTCCAGTGTGTTGCGAAGGTTGTGAAACTGTGTTTGAGTGTAGGCTGAGCTAGGGCCCAGGATGATCTCTCTCAGTGGGGGCAGCTGATTGCTTAGATATGTGTCAAAGTCCACCCGTACCCCAATAAGACTCAGAAGGATGGTGAACTGAATCAGGCCCTCTGTGAAGTACTTTTTCAGGTAAAGCATTTCTTTACAAAGGAACAAAAAGTGAAAGTAAAAAACAAAAATAAAAAAAGGGCCTAATACGTTGGATTACTACTTTTGTATTACTACTAGAATACAGAGGCGAACACATGAATGTAGAAATACTTTAAGATAGTAGGGTAAAAGGGCATTCAACAAAACAGTGTAAATTGCATCTGTATAGATGGTCCACGTTTACGTGTCCTCTTCCGTTGATGATGAAAATGTTGTTCTTTATCAGATGTTCCTCTTCCTATACCTAGCAAGGTAAAAAAAGACATTATGGTTCAATGTCAATTGCATATCTAAGCTAAACATAGCAAAAATAGAACTTTGAACTCTCAAAGAACAAACCTACTAGCCTTTACATTATGTCCATGTAAAATAATAAAGATAGTCACTTGCTAGAACTGCTGCTAGTCCATCCTAGAGAGATTTGATAACGGTCCATCACTTGCAGTACAATCTTAGGAGTTCAGCAGACTACAGATAGCACAAAGCTCAGGCATCACCCCACCCTTGATAGGACTTCTACTTCGCGAGCTGCTGGGAGCTGCTGAAGGTGAAAGAGGGAGTCTGGAAAGCTCGGAGGCTAGCATCGCACTGACAGAAGCGTTGGGTGACAGAAGAGTCCCTCCCTCTTCACAGCTGCGCCTATCTTCGTCCTTATGACGTTAGCCTTTAGCCACCTTCTATTCTATTGCTTGTTATGACACAACTATATGAACACTATTATAAAACATGCAGTATTTAAAGCATCAAGCGTCCTAACATCAGCTAGTACGCATCCATAGTTTAATTATTTTTAGGAGCCAAGTATTACTACTTGTATTTCTTGACTCTCTACTTCCGTTGTTGCTAACACCAAGCAATCTCCCTAGCAACAAGTGGAGCAACGATGAGTGACAGGTCTAAGATCCAATCGTGGGCTGCAACTACTTCAACGACACATGACCCCAGTAACAGAAACCCAATGAAACTCAAAAGTGGGTGGGGCTTAGCGAAAATGCTAAACTACTGGAACTCTGAGGGTGTACACTGACTGTACTAGCTTTGAAAGCTACTCGCTACTAACCACCTGCACACCCAGAAAATCCAAAAATAAGAAAAAATACCCACAATTTTAAGTCATTATGTCTACTCTTTTACATAAATGGCTGTCCTTTCCTCTGTGTGACTGCACACGTTAGTTTATAAATCAGAAGTGAAATGTCGCCTTAACGCTACGCATTAACATTGATTGAAAACAGCTTTATTTATACTTACGCATTAAGGTTTTGCTGCTGTCTCCTCATTCCAACAGTCTACATCACTCGGGAACAACAATTTAGTCTTGTTTCATTAGGCATTACACATTTCTGCCTGATAAAGCACTCACAACCCTTTCTTCATTGAATGGCCCACCATGACTTGCAGAATTGCTAGCTGGCCGGGCTGCTAGCATAGCAGCGCCGTTTGACACAAAAACACGCTTTCACACAGAGCATGCGTAGAACATTCTAGTGGCAAGCTTTCATCAGCCGCAAAAATCCCCTGCTGATAATAATAGTACCGTATAAATGCCAACAATGCGCGGTAGAAACTCTATGCACTTTTTTCTGGACACAGTGTTGGAAATACATATATGTATATATATGTAGTTAGCTAAAACAAACTCTAATTTCAACAACTATTTTAATGTATTTTGTGTTATGCTTAGTTTTTAAGTATCACCCCACCAAACCCATCGTTAATGAAGATCTAGTGCAAAGCCTAAAATATTCATTGCTTTAAAGCGCAGGGTTCTTAGAATGACCCTCCAGAAAGCTAGAAAATGTTTACAATGTTCTCTAATTATTTTGTTATATTTGTTGGGAATTCTTTATATTTTTCATTATTTTAGTATGGATATTAAAATCAAGATCATTTACAAAACTACTTATCACAGCTACTTGATCTGTGAGTAAGGATGGCGTTGGTTATGTGGTTCCAGAAACATAAGGAGGATTTTTAGAGGCTGCGATTAGTGTATACTAAACAACTTGGACCATCCCTAAATTTGACTTTTGAACAATAGAGGGCAACCAGTAGACGTCCGAGATCAGTGTGCAGCAGGATGGAACGCCACAAAAACTCCTTCCAGACTGCCATAAGACTGCACAATCAATCATTCTATGGAAGATGAAGTCTGAGGCACTTCATTTGAAGATACCTAACAACTGAATTTCCTCATGTGGATTACCTAAAACATCCTCGGCCAACTCCGGCTTTTCTGTTTGGAGTCTGCATGTCCGCCCCGTGTTACTGTGGGTTATCTACAGGTATTCTGGCTTTCTCCCACCGCCCAAAGACATGCATATATAGGTCAATTGGAAATTCTAAAGTGTCCCTATGAATGAATGGTTGTTTGTCAATGTTTGTCACTAAGTGTTAGCCCTGCGACTAGCTGGCCACTGTCCAGGGGATACCCCGCCTAAGGCCTAAAGTTGCTGGGTTAGGCTCCAGTCACCCGCAACTCCTAACAGGAATAAGCGGAAGAAATTGAATGCTGCGTCACAGAATGAATTGAATTAGTAAGTCTAAAAATGCCAGTAAATGCAAAAAATATACATTAAATAGTAATTTTATTTCTGTATTAACCAGACAATGAACAACATAATGTTATACAAATATGTAAATGTAAAGTCCTCTATATGTTAACACCCATTAAGTTGACAGGTCTGTTTTGGTATCGCTTTGAAATGTCTGCTTCAATCTGCAAAAGTAAAACATTACAGTTAGATTGCCTTCAAATTGTATGAACCAAAATAAATAAATAAAAAAAATTATAAACATCATACTAGTTTCTGTAGTTCTTTTGTACATCCTTCCAGGAGATCAACACGAGGCTCCAGTCTGGACTGCTCTTCTAGTGCTTCCTGTCTTTTTTCAGCCATTGTGGCACTTTTCAGTACCAAAATTTCTGCCTGTTTAAGCTTCTGTCTAAGCATCTCTGTCACACGTTCCACATACCTATATTCAATAAATATGTGCAAATAATTTATAGTAAATTTTTTGGTTTTATCTGGTCAAATTAAAAACCTAAATATAATTTATAGGATTAATTCTCAAAGTTCTAAAAGTTTAAAAAACATTATCCATCATTAACAGGTCCATACCTTGGGGAGGCCTGTATCATGAAGAGGTGCTGCATTCGGAGAGAAGTAAGCCTGCCAAGGAGACTGCGCACCTCTGATAGCATTTTTTGGACATGTTCACAAGTTTGGCCTTGGATCACAGACGGTGCCAGTTGAAATTGACTCATGGCTACTACATCTCCCTCTTCGCTCATCTCAGTGAGACGATGAGCTAGGAATACCTCCACCTATGCAACAAATAAAACCAGAAAATAATAAATATTAATAAATATCTTACTATAAATATCTTCTCCTACAGAGAAATAAAAATTCTCACAAATGTTTTTATTTTTGTAAAAAAAAAAAAAAAAAATTAAAAAAGAAGCAAAATAAGTGTTGAGTGTCAATAAACGCACAGGCCTATCTAGTGAAGAAATGTTTACCTCCATTAATTCATCAATGAACTGGCTGCGGGATTGCGAGTTCTCCAGTATAGAAAAGGCATCTTCACCTCTTGCCACACCATCAGGACCTGCACAATGATACACAAAAGTTTACCAAACACCAAACTGTGCAGTTAATTTGATGGGAGGCTGAAGGTAGTAAAGATAGTTACAGTCTATGCCTGTATCCACAATTTCTATTGGAGCAGGTTCATCGTCACCCCAGTCAATACCTTCTGCACCTGTGTCCTGATAAGTAAATTATATAAAATTAGCTCTAAGAAATAAGAAATGTATAAAAGATATGACACAACAGGGGGCTCTTACCCCAGAGGTAGACTGAAGACTAATACCCCAGTCAATTCCATCCTCAACCTTAATGCCATAGTTTAGACCCTGAGTGTCTGTGGTTGTGCCAAAGTCTCCCCAGTCAATCTGTAAGGGGCAAATAGAGTAAATTATTAAACAAACACTTGTTTTGCAAAACACAATGTATTTATAGGTATAAAAAGATTAAATAAAGAATATAATGAGAAACTTACTGTATCTTCTGTCACTGTCTCTAGAGGAGTGTCTTCCACAACTGGCCTCTCAACAACTGTGGGAGCATTACCAGTTCTCCACTCATAAAACGTTGCGTTTCCACTCTTCTGGACAAATGTCAGCATGGGCAGTACGGGTTCAGACCTATGTAAAATTATATATATTCTTGGTAAATAGTTACAATGGCACAACAAAGACTAACATCATCTACACTAACATTAACATATCACTACTGCAGAGCTTTGCATACAATTTGGTAGATATATATGGCATGGACAATATTATATTTATGAACTTTGGTCTTGATTCCAAAAAAAGAAAAATCACATTCAGTCATTGGGCTGATATAATATGTTTAGATGAGGAAGATGTATTTCTACTATACTTACCAATCACATACAAAGTTTGTGAAAGCAGTGTAAAGTTGAATTTGCTCATCTAACTTTGCTGCATCCTTTCCAACTTCATCAAGTACTGCTGGTAAATCTTTGACAAGTGCCTGCAGCTCACGAGCAACATTTTCTCCCTAGAAAAGAAAAACACCAATGAATCAGCACAGTCTCTGCTTGGGATTTTAACACATTGCTGCTGGTACTTATGTCCCTTGGACTTACTGTAATGCCGTACTGTTTGCATGCAGTATAATAACGTTCCCTTAAGTTTGAAGCCGAGCTCTGACACTCGACTTCCCGTCTGCTCAGCTCTTGCTGCTGCTGCTGAGCTTTGGCCACCTGCTTCTTCAGAGCTGGACCTTCATAGCTGACATTTCGACTCAGCAAACTGGCCAATTCCACTAGGATCCAAAAACAATGATTTTTTTTAACCAAGTTGAATAATAAATACATATAAATAATAATCATACAGTACTGGGCCAGTTGATTTATGCCAATAAAAGAGATTTACCAAGATAAACACTGTCTGTCTCATAAAGGGACAGAATCTCTTGCCAATCCTGCAACAAAGATATTTTTTAATTATTACTACATCTCATAATAGGATAGTAATAACAGCTTACTCTAGTTTTCTCATTACCTTCATTCTCTGAGATGAATATCTGCCAAAGATGTTCTTAGATGAAGCCTCTGTTCCTTTTAGGATTTCCACAATTCTTAAGCAGTGAAAGTAGTGAATATCTACAAACAAAAATCCCCAAATCAAGTGTGAGTTTTATTGTGCACCTAAACAAAAGGGCCAGAATTGCTTTATACGTTTAATTACAAAAGAAACAATATTGCTTCACATTAAGCTACCAGTTCTAACAACTGTTATATTTATAAAACATACATGAACCAGAGAGAAGCTCCTTGATCTCCTCATTCTCTGGCATATCCTGGATGGAAACATTGATCTTCTCTCTTATTACATTTACTGCACTTTGCCATTTCAAACTGCAGTGGCGTCTGTCCACCAGCCAGTCTGTGGATATGAATACATTACAATCAAGTGGGAAAGATGACACTTGATAAAACGTGAACAGACTGTTGTGTGTGAATGTTATGAATATTGTGTCTTACCTACAAGCTTACTGGTTTGGATATCAATGGGAAGATTTTGTATATTCTGTTATAAATAATAAAACAAGTGGTGAAGGTTGTAGTCTACACAGCGTTTCATTTTCGGAAGAAACTAAATAATGACTTCAGCAGATAGTAAAAAAGTGGCACGTAGGTCACAAATCAAATTAAACATCGTTGTCAGAGAGCACATTTTAAAGGAGTTTATACATTGCACTGTAAAGTGGACTTTGTCTATGACAGTTAGCTTAGCTCACTAGCTAACCATAATCCGATGAACATAAAGTTTTGCACTCTTACCTCCATATTTTCTCTATAATTGTATAATTAACGTGGTTTAATGCAGCCACGGTTGCATTATATGCCTTTTTAATCTGTTCAGGACTATTCACTATATTCACTCCAGCTGCTTCCCACTGTTTATGACACGTTACGGGAAAAAAAGCCAATGGGATAAGGCCTTGTTAGAAACTGACCAATGGTAAGTTACCTTACTGGAGGCTGCAGCTGATTGGACAAAAATGCCGTTCATGAGTCGTGGTTAAAACAATAACGGTTTGTTTGTCGCTAGAGGGCGCCCTCACCCCAGTAGTTGATTTGAGCACACGGTAGATATATTGTGGGCTCTGACTGACTGTAAAAGCTTTAAAGCAACTCTGTATTATCTGTATCATAAATTTGTTTTTTTATTCCTCAATACAATTAGACATAATAATTACGTAACAACAATAGGATAGCATACTAAAGCCTAATATCAAAACTATTAGGCTACTTAGCATCCACTTATTGTTATTTTATATTGTTTATTAACCTTTGTGTGGTGAGACATTTTGTCTTTTCAAGTTTTTTGTCTCTCGTGACCTATTTTCAGGTCATTTGAATGTTAACCAAACTTGCAAACTGAGTGTCCAGTGTGTGATTCACATAGCCCATGCAAAACATTAGGCGCTTTCCTTATTCATCCTCCCCTTTGACTGTCTCTGTTCTTTGTCTGTAGCTTAGTAGTAATAGCTGCGAGTTATATAACAAGAGAAAGAAAAGTCAAATACAGGATTTCTTTCTTCTGTGGCCAAATTCCATGTTTACACGTGACTGGTTTTAAAGTAAAACTAATAAAAGGAATTTATTTGCAGTTTGGAGAGCTCCCCGCCTTTCAAAAGGACAAGTTCACATTAACTTTGCTGTCAGTAATCTTGATGTGGACTGGGCTGGCCTACAGAAATGTCTCACTAAATCACATGGTTGCAACATTAACTGCTAAGCACTTAGCTGGGCGGGCTTTGAGGTGTGTGTTTGAGGAGGGAGTGTGCTGTACATGAGCAGAACAGGGAAAAGGTGAGACAGAGGCACCGGGGAAGGGATGCTGGTCAATCACCTGAGAAGAAGAATAAAACTTCAAAAGGGTGTACAACCTGGGAGCATGGCAGAACGGTCTTGTGCTTGAATCTTCCAGTGCCACCTCTTCTTTGTCAAGGTAAGAATAATGTCAGATCAACAAGTTTATTAGTTTATTAGATGTTATTTCAGGTTTAAGGCTAGTAGTTTGAGGCATAGTCATTCAGTTGGAGTCATTTAAGAGTGATGTGATTTCCAAAACATTTTTGATTTATGAATAATATATATATATATATATATATATATATATATATATAAATATTCATATTCCCCAAACTGATTATAAGGTTTGTTAACACAACTGGTCAAAAGGTTGTTTATTTAAAAGTTTGTAACTTTAAAATGGGACAAAGATGCACCACAAAGTTACACCATATAAAAATCCATTTTACCTTGCTTCTATGGGTCATGTAGTGCTATTGGCACAGGGTATGAAACATGAGATTCTAATGAACTTGTGACTTCATTATATGTCCCTCTTGTCCTTGTACTCTCCTCTTCAGGCTCAAACATTGTGCCCCTAAATGGTGTTCCATCCAGTTAGTGATTTCCAAATGTGCCCACAGTGTTATTTTGCCGCTATAAATTGTGAAGTTTTGCTCTCTGTGGCTCACCCTCACATAACAAAATACATAGTAACTTATTAAAGAGAACTATGAGGGCCTCCTTTAAGTCAACATGGTTTTTTGTCTCAAAGGTCACATCTAAGTCAAACAAAAGAAATATGTGTGCATATTATATCACTATCTTTTTTAACATGCCCTAAAAGTGCTGTTGTGGCCATTGTTGTTGCCTGTTCTGCAGAAACTGCTTAATGGAAAGACAGCAACACTATGCAAATGTTTGTAAATGTTTGTTGTCGGGCAAAGCTTTCTTCCAAGTCAAAAGCTTTACTCTTGAAAAAGCAATAAAATAATTTCATATCAAGCTCTTAAAGCATAAAATTATAAAATGCATCAGGAAGTAAACCCTGCTGTACCATAAAATTAACCACTGGTCAACAAACTTCATCTTTATGTGAGCCAAAATCATGTCTAAATACACCTCATTAGAAAACAAAAACTTGGATTTAGATCAAGGTTTTCACAGAGCAGATTCTATTCAAACACCTGGAGGCTACTGTTAGGATTTATTTTCAATCTTGCATGAAATCAGGGAGTTCAGATAAGAGTGTTCCTGCAAAGGGCATGTGTATTTGCATAGGTGCTACATGATAAAGTGACCTCACAAAAGGGATTCATGCTGGTTCTTACTTGTCAGCATTAACCACAATGTTTGATGTCTGTCTGCTTTTAAAAATCCTGTTTTTAAAAATGTGTTTTCATTTTACCTTTACTAGATTTTTTGAGTTATAGGGTTTTATATTACATGTATTATGCAGGTGTCTGAGACAAACATTTGATTCTAAATACAAAAAATGTGTTTATTTTCTATACAACATGTTTCTATTACTATGACAAGTTTGTAGGCAACCAGATCCTTAAAACAAAAGCTTGATTCCTCATCAGTTTAAGATCTTCTTTCTGAGTTCATATATCAGAGCTGGTGAGGGACAGTGGATAGTCTACCTTATTAATTTATCAGCTGAGCTGAGGTGTCAGGTTTTCATTCCCCATTAGGCTACACCTTGTAATTATGGAGATACGCCATGGCCACAACTGTGTCAGTTACTGTTGCGGCTGGTTTCTAAGGATAGGTCTGAAAGTTCTGCCATCTATAGACAGTATGACATTTTTTGTTCTACTGGGGTTCAATTCTAAGATTAAATTAATTGTATTTAGGAAGTGTGCTAAAGTAGTACGCTTTAGATCAGATTTGAGAAAACATGTAATAATTATTTTTCAAGTTGAATTTTTTACTGTTTGTTTTGATTAATGTTTTTTGTTGTTTTCCATTTATGCAAGTCCGGCTAGCTATTAAAAGAAAGGAAATCTTTAAATTAAAGACAGAACATATTATCTTGTTTTGTGGCGTATTGGCGCCCAGCCCTAGTATTGGTCATATCTTAGTCTTAACTATGTGATCTGTGGCTCTTAGGTCAGGCAGTTTCTGTTGGTGCCATGGCGGATGCAAGCTGGTGGAAGCTGACCTTCTCTCGCAAGAAGAAATCTGAACCCAAGGTCTTGTATGAGATCCCAGCCGAGCATGGCAGTAATACTGGAAACAAAGGACATTCAAGCAATAATCCTCCCCAAGACCATATGGACAGCCAGTTCAATGCCAGACTGGAGAAGATTGTAGATAAATCTGCTACAAAGGGTCGCCATGTCAAGGTGTCCCACTCAGGCCGCTTTAAGGAGAAAAAGAAGGTCCGTGCCACTCTGGCAGAGAACCCTGCTCTGTTTGGTGAGCACAACGCAATTGATGAGAACCACAAAAACAACAAACAGACTGACAAATAACATACAACAGACTTCATGATCATCATAAAGATGTCACGTCTGACAATATAAAAGATAAAGCACATCCATGGTGACAAGCTGCAACATGGGTAAACACTCGTTGCTATGCGCCCCACCTAAGCAGATACTGTAACTAACAGACTCTTACTCACACCGACACAAGCAACTGATATGAGCTCACCACCATTAAGCATTCACTGAAGTCACAGGAAGCTAAAGCCAGCAATGCCCTATGAATTTTGTATGGGTTTTATTTTTAAAACCTAAAAGCTTGTAACATTTTGTGATGTCTGTTCTGTAACTTGAATTTTTGGTAACATGAAGGTAAAGGCCTAGATTTATAACATTGATGTTGATTTTTTTTAAATTGCCGACAATCTTTTAAAAAAAGCTAGCTTTTTGTATGCATTTTACAATCAGCAAAACACAATGTTTTTATGAGGAAAGATACAAAGATGTTTCCTAATGACTTTATTAAGATTGTAGATACTGAAAACATAGTAGATATTGAATTGTTATCTAAAATAAAATATATATTTTCAAAAATACAAATGCAATTTGTTACAATAAATGATTAATTATTATGTAAAGTCTTTTGTATTAGTTCTAAGAGTTTGTATAGGTTCCTAAAAAGTAACCTAAAGGTAACTGTTAAATCTAACATGGTAACCCAGTCACATTAGTCATTTTATAGCCTCTTTTGCCGTCATGGCTACAGTAAGGGGACACTGATATTTGATACCTGTCTACCATAGTCACTTACTTCTAATGTATTTATGTATTAAAACAACACAAGCAACTGATATGAGACAACAACCACAGCAGAATATATATTTCACTAGTGATCTCTACATTAGTGATGCTATTTTCACAAAATTGAATAAATTTAACTTTATTACAGGCACTATTATACATATATTTTAAACTGACTTCGACACACAAAATACGTTATGTTTATACAATTCCACGATTAGCTCTTCTTAAACTGTGTTAGAAAGCTACTGGATTTAAGACTACAAAACTACTACAAGAACACTTAAAATAAACTTCAAAGGAATAAGCCTGCATTATTGAAATAAGGTTACCATTGGACTCTGACTCTACCATCTTGGCCATTTTTACCTGTCATTATGTAACTTAATTGTTGATGTGGATTATGATCTGTACACTCCCTGCAAACTTTAACCACAGCAGGTTTTGTCATTTATACTGTTTGAAAGAGCTGTACAGTGCAGTCAGATGTTGAAAAATGAGCAATGTAAGAATATATAGACAGCACAGTAATGTCTGGCCACAGCACTAATCTACACCAATTACTTCCTATTAGGTGAGCAAGTACTGTCAGTTATTTTCCTCATCAAGAAAAAAATAGTTTTTTTAAGGAGACAGACGTTGATAGACCCAGCCTCCCTCTGCAAGGTGCTGAAACTCTTCCAGTTTTTCGCCACTCTTTAGCTTTGTGAAGACAATACGGTCATGTAGTCTGTTGGTCTGACCCTGCCAGAACTCTATCAGGTAAGGTTTGACAATATAGCCTCCCCTGTTGGCAGAAAGAGCAACAGTCAAAATTTGACTTTTAACCATAAAACACAGCAAGGCTTACCAATAGTCAGGCATTGGCACCTCTTTGTCCTTATACTTCTCCAACAATTCAGCATTTTTCTGTCTAAGATACTGAAAAAACAGTGTAAAAGTTGATTACTTGGACATTTATTAATAGACATTCAATTATTATAGTCTTGGCACTTACATCTCTGTTAGGAACTGGTGTGCTCTGTCTGCTCACAAGAGCCCCAATCTGGCTGCTCTTTGGTCGTAAATGGAAATAGTCACAAGAGCTCTGGTTTGGGATCTTTTCCACATTTCCTTCAATACGAATCTGCAACCAGTGTGTAGCTGTCTTTTAGTCATTTAGTCATTTGTCAATATGTCTGTAACATGTGAACCTTTTTGGTGTCCTGTTTGCACTGAATTAAGCTGTTGCTAGCTTTAATTAGCTCATACTATATATGAACGACAAGATTGTTTATATCCTCAAATATTCTCCATGTTATGCATTTAGTAGAGTGTAATTTTGTGGAAAAAGTCATTGCTCTTCTGCACAGCTTATCATATTAGACATGTCATGGTTTTACCTGTCTGTTGAGAGGTTCCCAGTAAAACATGAGGCATGCATATGGATTGCTCTCCTGCAAACAAAAGAAACCATAAGGAAGGCTTATAATGATGCCTGCCCTATAATAATATTAGAGACAGTGCACACACCAATTCAGTACCCTTTCGGCTCTCATAGTTGGTAAAGAAGCGGAAGCCTTCATTGTTGAAACCTTTTAGAAGGATGATACGGGCAGATGGACGTCCATCCCTAAATAGACAATAGACAAAAGTACTGTTCAACACAGTAAATAAATATTTGTTCTGCACTTGCAGGTTATTCTTCTTACTTTGTGGCAGTGGCTAAGCACATAGCATTTGCCTCTCCAATTTCAGGGCACTTTGTGGCTTCATTAAACCAGTTTTCAAACTGCTTAATTGGATCCAGAGATGCAAGCTGGTCCTCCTCAAAGCACTACAGCAAAACCATAAATAATGGCAACAAAAAATGTATTTATACAAACATAAGCAATATGACTGCATAAAGCATTCTTTCCGTAAAAGACAATAATGACAGTTTTTTTGGATGATTAGAAGATTGTTCCTTATGTTTTGTAAGTAGCCTACAAAATGTGTGAGCCTAAAATTGAGTAAACATGGAATCGCCAACTATTTTGATATAATATTAATATTAACCACTATTGCAAAAACAACCACAAATCCCTGCCTGTGATCTCATTTAAAGGAATGCATATTTGCTGTTGAGGTCAAATAAGGTCTAACACAGCTAGATACCTTTTGATCTGGACTTAAAGACAAATATGTTATCTAATCGCAATTTAGATATACATAACAGTTATGAAATAGTTAAGTTATATAACTTAAATAATACAAAGGTCGAGAGTTTATAATGATACTCACGTCCTCATCTTCTTTATATTTTTTCCTCATGTTGCTCAGGTCCATAGCTGTAGGGTGACAAGTAGATTTTGTGCAAAAGGTCTGTGAATAAACGCCTCGTTCACAGACTTTCAGAGAGCTGGACGAGTGCAGATTTTTGCCAAATATACTGATCGTCCTGAACAACTTGCTACTGAGTATGCGCCTCATGTCGCTTGTCAACCGAAAACTGACGTCAGCGCGCATGCCTTACATACAATATTAACAAACATAAGACAAGTTTTGTAACTAAAGCAAATATTGGTTAAATGTTTCTTTAATCAACTGTTTACCCCAGTTGATATACAAAAGAGGCTTTGGTTAGGTATATAAATAACAAATATAGAAAACTCATGGAGGAGGGACCTGGTGACAACTTCCTGATTTTTTTTTTCTGTCAAAGATGGCGGCGACCTTGTGTTCCAAATTATTGCCGAAACAGGGTAATGTACAATTAAATAGTCAGTCTTGTCTTCAGTTTCCATTTAGGTTTGTGCATATATCAGTTTGCTCACCATTCATTTGCTGTGTGAAACGCTTTAATATAAATTGTGCTTTGCATTTGTATCTGCCGGTGTTAGCATGGCACTGTTAGCTGCAGCCTATGAAATGAGAATTTAGTTTCTCTAATAGTACTGCAGCATTTTAGAGAGTTGGTGTAAAGCGAGCAAACAGTCCGTTTATCATCGGGTATACAGATTTTTTTTTAATTGATGGCCCATCCAGAGAAACACACAAGAAGATTTGTATTTATTTTGTAGGTGATTTGTGTAGTTGATTCTGATATTAAATAAGGACAGACTCCAAACTTAAAAACTGCTTCCTTTCTACATGATCTCAAAGATAATTTAATTTTGCTAAAATAATATTGCTGAATACTACTGTAATTAAAAGTCATCTCTGTCTTTTGCCAGGATGGCTTCCCCTGACGCAGAGCGTACGGCACGGTTCCAAAGCCGTGACTCGTCACAGGAGACCCATGCACTTCCTCAAACAGAAACTTATGGCTGTAACTGCGTACATGCCTCCTAAGCCTGCTGCTCCTCCGGGAGCGTATAAGTCCCAGACTGAACATGTGACTGAGGTAATTGACCAAGTCTCTGTCATACGGAAAGTTTTAAAATGGTTGGGTATTTAAGTAAAACATTTTTTTGTTAATCATAATTGTTCTTTTTTGTTGTTTGGTTAGATTTTCATCCACACCTGTGTATTTAATGTCCAGTATTTTATTTTTTTAGGAAACTGGTTTGATGTTAATCAAGAAGAAACAGTTAAAGAGTGTTTTCCAGAATAATAAGATGATAGCTGTGGCTCAAAACAGTGCCAGCAATGTTAAAGACATGTTGATTTTCAAGCAACGGCTTCATAAACATGAGATCAGTGTAAATTTTTTTCCCAACGAGGTAAGTATTGCATGCAACAACTCTGATTGTTGTTATAAATTAATTAATTTGTACACAAACTTGGTGTGAATTGTAAAAAAAATTTTTTTTTCAGGTGGTGCGGTCCTTTTTAAACGAGAGTATTTACTGCAACATGGCTCCTCTGTTCATTGGTCCCACAGTGCTGCTTGTTAGTAAAGAGCCAAAGTTAAAGGAGTTGTTGAAGACTCTGAGGGCCAACCCACAAATGACACTCTTAGGTACGTTCTCTCTACACAGGGATTAATTATTTTGGGCATATTGTTTTTGACACAAACAAATGATTAACCCTTTCATATTCTTCGTATTTTTGAATTATCTCTTTACAGGAGGCTGTGTGGAGGACACATTACTGAGTGCACAGGGTCTAGTGAGCTACTCCAAGCTGCCATCACTGACTGTTGTTCAGGGGGAGCTGGTGAGCGGGCTCACCATGCTGACCTCCCAAACAGCTTCAATGCTTCAGCGGCACCCAACTCGCCTATCAGCCCTGCTGCAGCAGTACATCAAGCAGCAGAGTGAAGACAGCTGCACAGAGGCAGATTCTAAGGCTGTGGAGGCATCATAAAGACTCAAAGAACAATATTGAACTGTCGCTCAACAGAAAATACAAATGCATTTTTGAGCTGCGGGTTGTGGAAGGCCTAAGGCTGGTCTTCTGCCAGTTGTCAGACTTGAACAGTTTCGGATGGATCTCTAGGACTCTAAAATGGACAGTGCAGCAAAGTGTCAACAAATAAATGCTATTTAAGGATATTGTTTTAAATTGATTACATACTCTGTTTCTTTGGCCTTTTCTATGCTGAGTCAGGTCTTTAGGATCATAATGATTTAGTTAGTATTAAAAGATTGTAAGTAATATAACATGATCTGGATGATTATTAACACTGTTGCACAGTGCCAGCTGCACAAGAAGCATTAAGTGGCACAGATCCTTATACTTTAATCAGATTACAGCATGTTAAGTTAGTTTGGGTTTGTCTTATATGTGGGTTACTGACCAATTTAGATTTATTATGGCCTGCTGTTCCAATACAGACATTATTGTACTTTGGATGGTCTGTGTTAATTATAGCTAAATAATAGTGTAATAGTAGGCTATTGTTGGGACAACAAATATTTTCATTCTAACTTATGCATTCATTTATAATAAAACAGGCCTGCCATTTAGTCCCATTAAAACAAAATCTTCAATATTTGTATAACATCCACAGACACTGTATGCAGACTCAGAAGACGGTGCCTGATTTAGACCATGTGTAATTCCCGTTAATGCGGATAATGCTCAGGACACATTGCGCGCTGCCTGCGACGCACAGCTCTCCTTGGATTTGGAGGGTGTTCATGTCACCCACCAGAAGGGAGGCCGCGGCCACCGAGATTACCACGGCAGAGCAAGACCTTATTGGCGGATTCAACATGTAGCTCGACTCTTTCGGATTTTAACGGTGCCGTGATTTTGAAAACTAGACTATGCTGCTCGGAGGTACATTACAGGTAGGCCCTACGTTTTCGCAGATTTAAAACTTCGCCTTGATTAATTCCTTAATTGTTCCAGGGGCTATCTGACATTAGAAATATGCCCCAAACTTTAATATCTGTTTCAACGGCTAGCTTGGGATCGTTAGCCTGTATACAGCTATTCTAGAGCGTAACCGTTCAAACTTTATGGTCGTTTTTTTTTGTAATTAGCCTGCTAATTAGACATTTACTAATTAGGGATTTAAATATTTTGTGTTATAATACAACCAGAACTTGCAGCGGAAAGACTATGTAATATAATTAAAAACTAATCTAAACTTCGTTCAGATTGATTTTGTGCTCGACTTTGAGCAAAGCAAGCTCAGAGCGTCTTGCAAATCCTTTCATCCTGTTTCCACCATGCGCTTTCATCACCAGAGAGGTCAGAGACTGTCATTCCCTCCTCGATCCTTACATAATCACTGCGCTGCCTTAACTTGGCCTGGCATAAGGATCAGTCAATAAAGAAGTAATGCACACAGCTTTTGTTTCTAATAGTTTCTAATACCTTCATTTATGGTGGTCTTGTAAAGAATTTTACTTTACTTGTGTCAGGATTGTTCCCATTTCATCTCTATTTTAGATCATGTTTGTTGACTATGGAATTTTGAATTACTCATGATTATCTTTGTACTGTGTAACCTAAATATAGATTTTTTTTACATAACTGAAATCTAGTTCTATCATTTACTAGAAAAACAGACTCTTTAAGATCCATAACTAACTGTGTCCTGATGTAACTGTGGACAATCTCTGTGTCACCCTCTTTGTCATGTTACTTCTCAAGTGGTGAGATGCTATACATAAACAACCCATGAAAAACCAATTAAGCAGTAGTTGGTAATCCTCCCCCTCACAGGCTGCTGTGGCCACACTTTCATATGGCACTTTTAGCACTCTGGGACAATCATACACTCTTTTCACTGAAGAGGCTGATTAATAGTACAATATCAATTAAGGCAATAACACAACACCACAAAACAGTTGCCATTTTCTTAAAGCCCATTGAAACAGTATCAAGTTTTTATAATAATGAAAAATATGCACAGAAGTCAATATTCTGACCTTAAAAACCTCATGTAGGATATGGGTCCTTCAGGTCTTGTTAGTGACAGCCTTGTACTTAGCTTCTATCTCTAACCTCTTTTAGGTAAATGGATTACACCGCATTTGATCATCTCCTGCTTTCAAATGTCTATTTACCACTTTCAGTCTGTTGTCTTTTAATGTGTATACTTTGGTCTTTTCTGTTAAATTCATGTTTTTATGTTGTACCAACAATAATTTTGTGAGTACAAATTTTAGCAGATTGATTCTAATCTTCTAAAACTTTGATTTTGCAGAGGGCTTGTGGTGGTCTGTGGAATAAACTAATAATCCCAACCCAAACTAAAGTCTGAGGTGTGTAAATGCTCAATAATGAACTCTTACGGCTCTTCACTCAACCGCAGCCATTCGTTGGCAAGTGGCCTGGAGAAGACATCGGCCACTTGGAACAAGCCCTCCCACTCCCGCAGCAGTAGCACAGCGTCGTCTCTCCACTCCAGGCAGGTCAGTCACTGGTCAGTCACTGGCAGGACCACTTACATTAGAAAGCATCTATTGGGGGTGAACTGCACAAACATTATGAATTATAAGTATAAAATGATCAGTCCTTTTTAATTTTGTATTTATTGTTTTAAATAGATTATGTTAGACCATAGCAGTCTTGTTGTTAAAAACATCAAATAACATGCTAAGCACCCCCAAATGTGGGTGCTGATTTGGAATTTAATAAAAGGATAATAAAGGAATAATAAAAATAAAAATATTAAATACTGTATAAAAATATATAAAATACTGTACATACCATCTATACTTTTCTCCCTAATGTGTTATCTGCAGATCATTAAAGACTGGGAGGTGATTGATGATCTTCAAGTTGAAATGCAAACAGCGGGTGACAATCCTCAAGACATGACTATTCCAGGCATCTGTGAGGGATACCTCCTCAAGAAAAGAAAATGGCCCCTGAAGGGCTGGCACAAGGTGAGAAATATGTCTGTTTGGGTCACTTGTAAGCTTTATAAAAACACAGTTTAATCTTTTTTTCAGAGGTATTTTTTCTTAGAAACTGGGATATTGCGATACTCCAAAAATCATCAAGATGTAAGTAAGCAGTACATTTACTTGTGTGGGTTAACTAATGTAGTTCCTTCTAATAGTGATCTGCAGATCATTAAAGAGGAAGACTGAGGATCTCTAGATGCAAAAATGCTGTTATGTCAATCAAGCATGAAAATTCCTAATCTTGACTTAGAAAATGGCCCCTGAACTGGTGATATTCTCTCACTTGAAGGTAATTTATACTATGCAACTTCAGGAAATATATCTCTAGATGTATAGCCTAATTTGCTGTTGTGGGTTAATCAATGTAAAAAATCTTTTTTTTATTGACACAAGCAATGAACTGTTTTACATTCTCTACCACATGAAGGTAATTTATACTATGCAACTTCAGGAAATATATTTGACTGTATATAATTATATAATTTGTAACCAAATTCTTTTTTTTTAAGCACTGCACTACAACAAAATTACAAGAAAATGAATGCTTATGTTCAAAGTGGCTTCCTCCAAACATTGACCAACAGCACTGCACTCGGCCAAAATATAACAAATGGAGTCGCAGTGAGTATCTAAACAGCAGTCAAGCATAAGTCTACACATTTACAGCATGAAAGCTTTTAATAAATCATCTTCGTTGTTGTTTTTACAATGCAGAGCTCCACAGGCCTGACTTTTACAGCACCCGGAAAACCACCTTCAGCCAACACAGCCGTGAACAGCAAAGTGTCGGCCTGGCTCCAGCAAACCCGTGACCCTGAAAGCTGTGCTCAGGGTACAGACCATAATTTGTGTCACCCATCAAAAAATGAATAAAATTATGTTTTTAAATTGACATATAGTGCTGTTTTAATCCAGAGTTGAGCCGTTGCCATTTGGAGCTTTCAGAGTTAAACCGTTTGATCCAGAGGCTGCAAACACTGGAAACTGGCCAAGTTTTCAACAATGGAGATCTGCAGCGCATCATCAGCATGCAGGTAGGCCTTGACTGTCAGGTGATTAAATAACAGTTAATAGTAGATAATAAAACAACACAGTTTATAATATTTAATAATTATGTGCACAGAATTTGTCCCTTGAGAAACCCAAAAAGCCAAAGTCAGGAAAAATGTGGGTTCACTCTCGCACACTGTCAAGAGTAGAGACCTTAGGAATGGTAAGTAATATTATAAATTGTCAAAACAATATCGTTTTATTATTCAATCTGCATTAAACATCTGGTAGAATTTCTGTATAATTAACATTTCTGCAGTTTAATATTTAAATATAAGCGCTGAGCATATTTACCTTTTGAACATGCCATAACATTGGGACCTTTATTTAATCTAAAGCCTATTCGTGGGATTCCTAAATCGGTGAGTAACCAGACAAAAACAATTTATTTTTCATTTTTGCAGCATTACTATATTATATTATTTGAGTATTGCCATGGTGTTACTTGTGTACTTTCCATGATGGTACTAATATAATTTAGATGGAGATGTACTTATGTAAATTGCAGAGTAAATTTGATAAAGTAATGTATACATAAACTTTCCAGTTGATCCCAATGAATGCTAATCCTTAGTTACAGCCGTAGTATTTGCATCCATGTTTCTGGCTAGTGTTAGTGGATCATATTCCTTTTCTTCATATTACACAGCTTTCCTCACTTACTCATGACACACAGAACATTTTACCCCAATGAAGCCACGTAATGTAAGTAATGTCCACGGTTAACCAAGTGGGATGCAAGAAAAGAGTGTTGTGTTACAAGTGGCAGAGCACACCCAGCTTTTATTAAGGGAATGAAGATTAGCACAACGCTATTCCTTATTTATTCTGGCATACCTTAAAAAAAGGGATGGTTTTACCACAGTTTAAAGGGTCAATGTGTATACTGTCATCTGGTGGTGAGGAACAAAATTACCTTTAGTGTCAAAACCACAAACGGTATAATCCTGTGTGATGCTGCGTAAATAATTTATTATTTTACTGTATTGAATTGTGTGCGTTAAAAGAAATCTACTGCTGAAGTTAATCTCTCAAGTAATGCTTAACAGCGAACAACAAACTAGTAAATAATATAACATTGTTTTTTTTTTCATTTTAGCTGTCCTCTAGCCATCTGAGCAGTTCATGTCACCTCGATGCATCCGTTCCCTCTATTCCCGACTATGTATACTCACAGCTGGCTCCTCCCTCTGTCATATCAACTGAGGGCAAGAAAATCCAGCAAGACATCTGCACTATGTCCCTACGAGGTTAGAACCACATGCATAACATTTGGTATCTGTTGTTGTCATAATTTAATACATGCTTTGTGTTAAACTATTTTATTTTATTGTATTGCAATTCCCAGAAGCCAGACAATTGCAATTGTGATTCAAATAAAATGTATTATTACCTTTTACATTAGGGCACCAAGAGTAAACCAACATTCAAATGTCTAATGCGGCTTTTTCCTGATTCCCAATTTCCCATCAGTCCTTGCTTCCCTAAAGTCTATCCATGAGACCCTTTCTCAGGAGCGTCAGAAGCTTCAGGAAGTGTGGGAAACAAACTTCAACCAGTCGAATGCAATACCCGATGTAAGACTGATGTCTTTCTGTGTCATTGTGCTCCAGAAGCGTATCCCTTGTAGTTTCATTTACCTCTTCATTTTTCTTTCTACCCCCTCTATAGTTGGAGGCTGTGAGATCTTCATCCCAAGGGCCTCCATCAGTCACAGATTCAGCAGCAGAGTATTTTGATGCCAGTGACAATCTTCTTTGTGGCAGTTCCTCTGAGGTGACGGATGAATCGGGACTCAGTGATGGAAGCACCACAAACTCTGAGCCAGAGGAAGGACATGGTGTGTGGAACAATGAACCACTATCAGTTATCCTTCTATATCTACCCACAGTGCTAAACTAAATTAACTTCCCATTTTATTTTTGGTGCAGTATCAGCCACACGTAAATATCATGCCAGCATTTCCAGGACTCCCAACAGTGTTGGTCCCAAAAGCACTGGACGCCGGACTAAGCTGCCTGCTTACTGTCCAGACAACAGTCATGTGGGCCTCATGGCCATCCTGTACAACAACATAGGCAAGCATTTGAATCTACAGCTAAATCTACATATATAGGTCTTTTGTGGTCACGTTTGGTTGTTTTTTGCTGTGCTTGTGAATTTAGGTAAGGACTTGGCTCGAGTGTCGATGCCCGCTGCTCTCAATGAACCTGTGAATCTGCTGCAGAGGCTGTGTGAAGAGCTGGAGTACAGTGAGCTGCTGGACACGGCTGCCAACACACCAGACCCTTACCAGAGGATGGTAATGATCACCAGAGAGACATTATGTCCTGTGGATAGGTTAAATGTGACTTAACAATTCACACAAAAAAAAAATTCTTGTGAATGTGCAGCTGAATGAATTTAAGCCATTTTAAAGATAAAAAAATATAAAATATGTTATCAAAACTGACTTTTGTTTGTTTTTTGCAGCTTTACATTGCTGCCTTTGCCATCTCCGGTTATGCCACTGCTACGTTCAGAAACCGCTATAAGCCGTTTAACCCAGTGCTGGGTGAGACTTTTGAGTGTATTCGAGAAGACCGCGGCTTCAAATTCATCAGTGAACAGGTATCTCTACAATGAGCCTCAACACCAAAAGTAAATTATTTAATTCAGCCCTTCATCGCTCCCTCTGGGACAATTAAGATTAATTATACAGATACAATTGTAGCTGAATAAGATTGACTCAAGAGGTTTTGTTTAAGTTAAACCCTGCTTAAAGCATGTTTGTAATTTTAAAAATGAAATGCAATACCCTGATGATGTCATAGTTTCAATTCTTTTCTCATTCCAGGTTTGCCACCACCCCCATTTCAGCCTGTCATGCTGAGTCAGACAACTTCTGCTTCTGGCAAGGTGAGCCCTTTTTTATTACTTCCTCCTGTAGTTAATAAAGGCTAAAGGCTAAAACCTTTGCTGCCTGTTTATTTCCTTACAACAGACCAAAGATGGAAAAACAAGTTCTGGGGAAAGTCCCTGGAGATTATGCCCACAGGGATGGTGAATGTCACACTACCAAGGTAATCCTTTTATTACATATTTGTCTGATGAATGACCAGTAAATCTGTTACACAAAACTAAATCCACTTACAAAGACCGTTTAAATGAAATAATGATTGTGATGATTTTATTTATAAGGTATGGAGACCATTATGAGTGGAACAAGGCTGTTACCTGCATCCATAATGTCTTCAGTCAGCAGCGTTACCTGGAGCATTATGGAGAGGTCACCATTCAAAACCTTAAAAGCAACGTTTGCATCTGCAAGATTACATTTGTCAAGGTGAATAAGAGAGTAAAACATACTGTTAATAGGCATCTGTGTAATTCAAGTATGTCAACAAGTGTGTTAGACATAAACTGACAGTGTTTTGTGTTTGTAGTCTCGATATTGGGGTTCAGACACAAACAAGAACGAGGTGCAGGGCACAGTGTTGGATGAAAGTGGGAGTGTCATTCATCGATTTGGAGGTCTGTGGCACGAAGGCATCTTCTGTGACACTCTGCCCACTCCCAAATGCATCTGGAAGCCAAGTGAGTAGCTAAATATAACATTTTACTTTGGATTTTTCAACTAGTCTATTAAGTTCCAAATAAGTGAATGTCAGGTTTGTCCAGTGGTTGATCTGAGAAGCTTCTTTCTCCCCACAGACCCCCAGCCGAAGGATTACCTCTTGTACTATGGCTTCTCTTCTTTTGCCATGGAGATGAATGAACTCCCCCCCGACCTGGAGCCTTTCCTGCCTCCAACCGACTCAAGACTGCGGCCAGACCAAAGGTTAGTACCTCTGTTTGGACCTGTCAGTTAAGACAAATATATTTGGTAAGGCACTAAACCTAAGAAGTATAGTTACTAAAAAATGTATCATATTTTAAGTATGAGTTGATTTTTTTCCATTGTAAACAGAATGTTGGAAGAGGGCCTGGTGGACAAAGTAGACAGAAAAAAAGATGAGATCGAAGAACTTCAGAGGCTGCGGAGGAAGGAGCTTGCCAAAAAGGGTGAAGAACATGTTCCACGATTTTTCAAGTAAGTTGAAAAATAAGTTAAAAACATGTAGAACAATAATATTGTATTTGTTTGTATTTACCCAGTTTTTATTTACTCTTCTCTATATTATTCTCTACATTATGGCTAGAAATTAAGTATTCTTACCATTTGCTGTTAAAATAATAGTCATTTATTCTACAGGAAAACCAAAGACTCCTGTGGACGGGATGTATGGCTGACAAATGGAGCTTACTGGGTTCTCAGGGAGGATCCGGGTTTTGCAAATTTAGAAAACTTAAAACTTTGGTGATGCTATAAACCCCAAATCCTTTGGGATGTTTATATACAGACAGCATTCATGAACCACTCAGGATATGAATGGTGATTGTGCTCATTTGTTTTAAGACTATTGTCACTACGATACTGTACACCCATGACTGGCTCATGGGGATTATCTGCTAGTCAGATCAAAAAGTTATATCAAGTTACTCAGCAAGCATAATAAAAAGGAAAGACTCCCATTGTCTTGAAGGTTTGTCATGTCTGTTGCTTTGTTTTAGCTGACATTTATAAAGACATCGTCATACATTGTCCTACTATCTGGCACATTGCATTTACACAATACTCTGGTTTCACTCACCAACATCAAAACATGCTATAGTCTCCATTAGTGATGAGACTGGGGTACCTTGGTGCCCCCTGGTGGCTTCTTCCAACAGTAAATTTTCCCAGGGATAACAAAGTATTATAATAATAATTGATTCATTCATTCATTTTCTACCACTTTGTCCCTTTAGGGGTCGCGGGTGACTGGAGCCTATCCCAGCAGCTTTGGGCCTGAGGTGGGGTACACCCTGGACAGTGGCCAGTTAGTCGCAGGGCTGACATTTAGACATAGACAATGACAGACAACCATTCACTCTCACATTCATTCACTAGGGACACTTTAGAGGTGCCAATTAACCTATAAATGCATGTCTTTGGACGGTGGGAGGAAGCCGGAGTACCTGGAGAGAACACGTGGAGGACATGCAGACTCTTCACAGAAAGACCGGAGTCGGCCGAGAATGTTTGAGTCGGCCGGGTTTTGAACTCATGACCTTCTTGCTGTGAGGCAGGAGTGCTAACCACTCTGCCACGCGCACCCCTAATAATAATAATAATGAGCTAGTTAGCTCAACTGGTAAGGACAAGACCTTTCACACGGGGGACCCAGGTTTGAATCCCCTTTGGGGCGCTATCCAGTGTGGGTCCTCAGGCAAGACCCTTCGCGTTTGTATACATGTATGTATGTATACATACAAATCTGTTTCAAGAAAATGCACTTTCATTTATTACAATTCACATTTTAGAGAGCACATCCAAAGTTATTTTGGTAATTTTTTTATTTGTATTAATAAAAACAACAGTACAATATACAATTATGACACCTTTAATAAATAACAGTTTTCACCTCAAAATTTGTAATTTTAACTATACAAATGCAGAAAATTTTAATTTTCTTGTGTGATACAATTTTTCCCCGATATTTTACTGCATTCCTGAATGATCAGGTCTCGTCTGCTTTTAGTGGGACTTTTTAATTTAAGCAGAAGTGATCTCTTGTCTTTAACAGGGCACATATATCACACACTCAAAAATAACATGCACATATTTTCATCAGTGTCCTCTGATTATCTTTTGTTTTAATAATTTACAGTAAAATGCCCTGAAATAAACAGCTTTTTCTTGAAATTAGAAAATAGGGAGACAAAGAAAGACAAGGAGGGATTGGGTGTTTAACATCACATACTGGGTTCTCTTTGTTTTGGCTCAGTTGGACGATTGCTTGTAATATCAAATATAACCAGCAGGGGGCACTTGGCATTTAAAAAGTAGCATGACACACTGCGCACATAAAATAATCGACATAAATGACTTTAGCTCCTCATTTTTCAATTGGTTGATTGCACTTTACTCAAGTTTTAATTCATTTCCAATAATGTTATATGACCAATAATAAATAATAAAATACATTTTGACACATTTTCGAGGACTCATCATACTATATACCATTCTCAGCATTGAATTGCCACATAATGAATATCATTAATTATTCATTAGACACATCTGTCTCACTGATGGTTTTCCATCAATGCAGTTTTCCTAAAAAAGATTTACATTTACAGCACCTGCTTCATATTGATTGTCTTTATACATCATAACGTTTATTTTTATCTCTGGCTTTTGTCCCCAGCAAAACTTTATTGTGTGAGCAGAGCCGATCCTATGTGTTCTGTTGCCCCCAGTGATGTCTGGGTCCATTAGCACACCTGCAGAGAATGAGGGGCAGTGCTCTGATCAGGGCAGACTCAAGCCTCACTCTTTATTTCTGTCACAACGCTGGGAACCAGCCCTCTGTCAACCACCTTCACCGCATGATGGGCCTAGAGACTACAAGGGGAAATGTAGACTGTCTGTCTGGTCACTTTGTGCTTCCTGTTTTCTGGTTTGAGGGCGACAGTGCCTTGTCTATTTACCTACAGATGCAGCCCCTTTGAATAACCCACTTTAACAGACCTACCTGCTGCACAGCAGGTGCTGCATCACACAACTGCTTGAGTAGATTCCCGACTATAATCAAATCTATGCTTACATTATGCATCTCTTTAAAACAAGGGCAAAATTCACAACAGGAAACTCACTTGGTCTATAGGAAACCCACATGACAACTATTGGTGACTTTTTTCTGCTGTCAACAGCCTGTACTTTTATTATATGTCTTTCATGTTAGTGATGTGTAGCTTTGATTATTTCTTTGTTTTAAAGTGCAAACAGACAGATGGTCAAATCATCATTCAACATACAACTTTTTCTAAGTCCAATCAGATACTTAATCATAGGAAGTAATTAATATTACAGGCTTTTAAGAACTGTTGGCCAGAAATTACATGTAGATATAGTGAATACATATTATTGGGTGCCTTCAAACTATGTCCTTAGAAAACTTCTTGTATTCGTTTTGGGGCCTTCTACTTTCAACTTGTGGTGCGTTTTCCAAACCACTAGTGGGAGCTATACGCAATATATTGTAGGATGGAGAAGAGAAGTGATATGCCCTACTGCTGCTAAAAAACTGAGGAAATGAATGCAAGCATATTGTGGTAGTCAACGTTGAATAAGTGTGAATGGTTATGAGTGAGAAAGACAGCCTACAGAGTGAGAAAGACAGAGAGAATTTGATGCAGAAAGAACAGACAATCCCCTCGGGCTACTGTCACTAAGGAGATATGCAGATCATTTTTTATAATCTACAGATGTTTGAAAAGTCACAGGTTGGTATGTCAGCCTGGTGTGTATGTGCCTCTAGGACAGTGCAGCAGGACCAGTCACATTTACTTGGGCTCTTTTTGTAAACTCACTTTGACATCAACCTTGAAACTTCCTTCTGTTATCAATTTACACTTTGAGAAAGGACTTTTTAGACTCCAGTGAGGTAAAGAAGTAGTTATATGGTTCATGGTCTGTGTGGATAAACTAATATGCCAATGTAAAAATGTAGAAACAGGGTAGACACCTTACTACTAGACTGTGTTGACTGATGTGTTGACTGATGTGTTGACTGATGTTTGAGGTCCTCAGTGGGTGTAATACCCGTAATAGTCTGCATTACTGTTGTTGTCCTCGCCTGTGCGTGGCGGTGGGGAGTTTTCAGAACTTGATGTGTAAGGTGACACCCTCCGTTTCTTATTGTCCGAGAGTCCACTTTCAAACAGGCCAGAGTCAGCTGAGTCCGCCGATTTCACAGAGGCCGGTTCGAGCCATGTGTCCTCTCCCACTGCGCCATCTTTAGACTTGTCCTGTTGCAGGGGAGGTGGGAGGGGCTCTAGGAGTGACGGAGGGTGGAGTCTGGGGTTGCCAGGCGACGTGGAAGAAGAAGAGGACGAGGAAGAGGATGACATGGGTCTGAACCAGCCTAAAGGTTTACTTGGATGACTAAAAAACTGAGGTGATGGTCGACTTGTTCCCCAGCTTGGTGTGCCGCCACTTGAGACAGAAACACTGCTTGTTCCAAAGGTGTGGTCGGGGTAGTAGCTGAGAGCGTGGTGAGCGGACGTCTGCAGGGGGAAAGGCTTGTAAAAACCATTTCCAGAAAAGTCCCCTTCGTAAGAGGAAGTGAAGTCAAGGCGGTTTGGGTTTACACCTTGATACCAGCGGCTGTGAGGACCTGGGCTAGAGACAGGGTCCTTGTGCTGCTGACCCACGCCTATAGTGTCCCGAGTGTAGAAGCGGCTCTGGGACAAAGGGCTCATGTATTGCTCCGTGAGGTATCCCTGGGGTAGCAGCTACCCGGCAACAACTGCTGGCCCTCCGTGGGGGACGGGGTGAGACGGTCAGACTCGGGAGGGGCGTATAACCTGTAAGCAGAAGAGCAGAAGGGGGGTTGAAAGGGTGTTAGAAAAAGAGGAAAAGAAGGTGTTACTTCCTGCGCAAACCTCAAACTATCTTTTAAACATCTAGCAGTTCTTGACACCTTGCTAAACATACTGCCATTATGAAGAGCAGAGACATACAATACAAAGTCAAAGGAGAAGTAGTTAAGCGACTAAATGTTTGAATACAAGCTCTTTACTCTTTATTGATCAAAATATTTGCCTTTTAAATTTCTTTTTTATCAAAAAACACATCATTCATTAATTATTTTAGATTACTTACGTGTCATAATTGTCACGGAAACCTTTAGCAAAGGGGTTATGGTCTATTTTCAGCTGAGTGATCTGTGTAATAGGAATAGGAGGAGGGTAATGACAGAACGTAGGCATAGGAAAAAAGAGAGGGAGTGAGTTAACCACATAGAAGAAACAAGAGAGGTCACTGAGCAATAATTAATGATGATACTATGCTATTTCTGTCTTGGATGTTTTACATAATGTCATATTTGAACTGACGTGTAGGTTATCGTTTATAAATAGACACTTTTTAATCTGATTGTTGGCACACAGTAGTTCTTAGGTGAGAAGGACATGGTCTCCTAGTTTCAACCAAAGATTCTCTGTAAACAGTACCAGGGTTAGTTACGGTGAGGCGACTCATCTGAACCCACTGTATGTACTTGAAGTCAGCCAACACAGACAGTAGAAGATAGAAATGTATGTAGCATTAACCACAGCCTCTGTCTGAACACAGCAAAGACATGAATCACTGAACTTTAACATCATTAAGATAAGTCATTTAAGGCCGCTGTTACATCAAACAATAATAGAAGAGACATTCATTTCTACTCATCTTTAGTCAAAACATTCACATGTTGTAATTTACGGTATTAAAAAGGTCGGTGTACTGGCAGGATACGTCAGTTCAATATATATTATGTACTCCTTGCTTAAGTACTTGTACACATGAAGAAATCTGCCAAATATATGAGTAGTGCCAAATATAAAAGTAGTGTAGTTTTACGCACACTACTCAATGTATCCTGCCTCTGATGTGGCTGAAGTGACTTACATCTGCGTTTTGATAAGCAGTGACAGCAATAAACTGAGTCTCAGGGAAGACAAAGGTCTGGGCTTTGGAAGAGTGGAAGGGGTCCTCGGAGCCATCTTCTTTTACCTCCGCGATGTGCAGACGAGGCTGGTATTTATGGAGCGACTGGAGGACTATCATCTGTTTATGGTCCAAAAAAAAAAGAAAAATCACATGTGTGAAGACTTGCTGGTTGATTTTTTTTTATGAAAAGTTATCCCAAAGCAGAAAAGACCATTACCTGTGCAACATTATTGGTGCTGCCTTTGTTGTTGGTAAGCTTAAGTTTGCTGAAAGACACCTCTTGTCTCATCCAGTGAGCTCCTGTGTTGGGAGAGTCGGGGTGCATGTACATCCTGTTTCCTGGGAAAACACGTTAAACACAAGTTCAACCAAAGATCTATTATTCAGATGCTGGTGATATTGTTTCTATCTTTTCATTGACTTTTAAATACAATATGAAACATATCTGTGTTACCACAATGACCTGCTAACCCATAACCTATTTAAATCACTACATTATGCTACTATTAGGAGTAATTGTAAAGTTGTTTACCACAGTTTCCCCCAACACCTGAAAAGTGTGATAACACCTTTTTTTACTATTACATTTGTATATTTGTGGTTAAAAATAACAGGCATCACATTTTGGTTTACCTGTGTTACCACAATTTCATTCTTAGGTGTGAAAAGAAAGATTCTTCCTTTTCAAATCCACAATTTTAGAGATTTTGTCTAATCTAATACTGTATGTGACATAACACAAATTGTAGAGTTTTTGCCAAATTAACAACAAACAAAATAATAATAACACACATATATATATACACATGGATACATAAATTATTCTGCTTTATTAATGCTTATTATTTTATGTTTGTTTAATAGAACAATATACTAAGATGCATGCTAGCACAATAAATCCCAAGAAGCCAGGTGGCTCTCCTGCCAGCCAACCCAGTGTTGTTTCAACTTGGTTAAAGCTATTGGACAACATTTGGAGTGATTATACCGTACCTGGCATGTTGCCCTCTGCTTTGCCGCACTGGACCCACTTTCCGCCCTGGTACCTCCAGTGGTGCTGATCGGCCAGGATCACATCCACGTAGACATTGTAGTGGGCTGAGGGGTCTAAAGCGCTGATGTTGAAGCTCAAGAAGGGGAACATCCTCCTGCAACAAGGCACACAGTGAAAGCATTTTGTCAATGTTTTATTTAGACAACATATATTACTCATAGGCAGATGGAGGAAAATGTAAGCAACATAAACAGATGTATATATATATATATATATATATATATATATATATATATATATATATTTTTATATATTTAACTGTATTGCAATCATTTATTTTTTCAGTGAATAAAACAAGTACCATTCACTCCATCGCTTTTATTCAACGTACACAATTTATATCTTTGCTTAAGGCTACATAAAATGATTTCATATGCACATGTTTTAACAACAAGAGATTTTATTGCAGGGTCTGTTTGGCTACACCAGCTGAAGAATCAGAGTACAGGACAGGATGTTGGGGGCAGGGTGACAGGGGCGAGTGCAGGTGAATTTTTAATGCTTCTCTTAATAAAAGATGTCAGCACCATTTTCTGATTGGAGCGTTACATGCTGAACTTATTTTGATCACAGACGCCTTCAGTGAGAAGAGGTGACCAGGAGGTCAGCTCGTCCTGAGGGAGCACAGCTGGGAGGCACGGCTTTAGGGTTAAACGCAGACATAAAACACAGATACAAACAGTGCAAAGCCACAAACACACAGAGAGTTTCCGTTTTTTATATCTTCCATCTATAGAGAAACACATAGACACTATAGACACTATAATAAAATACATATTGACTTGTGCTACACTAGACCTACATGAAGCCATAATGAAACAGGGAAAAACGTTTAACATTTGACCCAACTGTTTTTTTCTTTAAACATAAAATATACTGTGCTTCTGAACAAAACGCAATCTTGAATAAACGCATAGTGATGCCCTTGAACCTGGTGTTGGTGTGTCCACCAAAATTAATGTCATTTTTATTCAGTGAGTTTTTCCTAAAGCGTTCTGGTCATTTAGTCGTAGAAAACAAGTGAGGTGTGTAAAGAGTGGAGCTGGAAGCTATTCAGCTAATACACTAAAAACACACCTGTAAGGCTTGTCCTGGTTAATAAGGGTTTATATGTCTTTAGTGGTGTGTGAGATTCCTAAAACATATCCCAAAAACAACATCACCTCAACAAAGACAAACATGTTTTTGGCAAAAAAGAGAAGTTAATAAAAAGAAAATGAATGCATTTATCATAATTTTTTATTTATCATCATAAATCATAAAACTGTGTCTGTCATGAAAGATTTTTTTTTTTCTTCACAGTATCAGTTTTATGAGCATTTTCTTTACATATTTTGTGACTTCTTTGGCAGACTGTTATTTATGAACACTGAAATATGGTTTAAAAAAACATGGTATTTCCTTTTACAGACAACATATAAAATCAGTGGTCCAGGGTTGTTTTGGGTTTAAATAAAGACTCCTTCGTGTTTCAGTTTTTAGGTCTATGCCCCACTCCACACACACACACACACACACACACACACACACACACACACACACACACACACACACACACACACACACACACACACACACACACACACACACACACACACACACACACGCACAGTATATCCCAGTGGTAAAACAAAACCCGTCATGAGCGTTCCCAGTTGGGTCTTTTTGGCTACACAGCGAGTCCGGTTTAACAATCAATCATAGTTCTCAGTGAAACACAATCACGGCTGCAGCTCTTTAGTGGCTCGCAAAGAACAGGTGAAAAGGCTCTTCTTCCACAGCTAACACAAGTGAAAGCAGAAACTAGGCCGCTCACTCGGCGCATGAATGGATTGACACACCTCAGTTGTTTGGATAGAAATCTTGAAGGCTGTCGTCCAGTTGTCAGCGCAATATTGACTGAGTTTTATCCTAAATACGAGCTTTTATAAGAAATCACAACTGTTCTGAGGGGAAATCAAACAAAACACAACACAGGGAGGTATTTGCATGTGTGGGTGGCTTTTGGGCTTTTGCTCATAAAGACACTTTCAAAAACCCAAAAGAAAAAAAGACTGCTAACGTGCAGGTACAAGCAGAGCAGTGGTTATGGTGGTAATGAAGCGCAGGAGTACAGTAGCTCTACAGTTTGACATGTTAGCGATGAGACACATGCAGCCACACACTTTTGTTTACTAGGCTAAATAACAAACAGTAGAAATAGAGGACTTGTTGCACTATTGCATTGCAACAGACTCACTCCTTGTCAGCCTGCCAAAGTAGTTCACTTTAGGTATCTATGTTTATGTCATGTTATTACTGTAGTCTTTTTCAGACGAAATAAAAAAACACTGGTGCAGTGAGCTGGCTGGTAATTCAGAGACAGACACGATGGTGGTGACATTTAAAATTTCAAAATAAGGTGTGTGGTGAGGGCAGAGGAGGGGCTTGCCTTTTGGCACAGATAGAGGGTGCAGAAGGGGAGACCATAGGGGAAACAGAGGTATGACAAAAGGGGAAAAGGATAGGGCACTGGGTGGAGAGGTGGGGTGGTGGTTCGTGGGTGGCTGTTCCACTGAAGAGAGAGCGAGAGAAGGGGATATTCACCAGGGAGAGGACTCTTCTACATGAGCGCACCAGCTGATTCATTCAGACAGGAGTTCAGGTCCAGTTTTTGTCACTAAGCGTACGCCTGATCGTCTGTGATAGAAACACGCCACTCTACAGCTGTTTCACACACTTGTGTTAGAAATGGAAATGGAAATGCTCCTAAAGATCCAGGATTTTACATTTCTGTTTCAAAGTTAGTGTTGGTCATGGTCTTGTCACTTCACTGTTATGTCATGTTTCAGCTGGGTTTTCTCATTAAACTGAAATGGATCTGTGAAATTTATGTGTGGCCTACGTTTTTTTCTTTGAGGCAAAAGCGGCAGTGTACATATCACTCAACCACAAATGATCACAGTACTTGTGCCCTGCTGAACCACTATTTTTATTAAAAGAAGTTATTTACATTATTAGAGGAAGAAGTGGTCAGAATTGATACTACACTTTCAGTAAAAAGCAGCAAAGGCATACCTTAACAGCTGTACAGGAAGTAACAAGTCATACATCACAAACCTTAAAATAGTGGCAGTTCTGCTTTCATCGAGTAAAGACTGAAGAGAACTTAATGCTTCCTCTGAAATGTTCTTCCTAAAACTTCATTTGAAGTTGATTTTTCTTTTCAGTTAAATTTAGATTGAGAGCATTATGTTTGTGACTAAAACGTTTGAAAGCACACCACACATATTATAATTTCTTTTATGACTCATAACGTACACATTTGGAAATAACCTATTTATTTAATCATATCATGGCTGTACAAATACTAATCTTCATGTATGTATTTATACCAGCCTGAAAGAAGATAGAGCAACATAAAACACTATGATTAAAGGTAAAACTGTAACTTTAAAAGTTCTATATAGGCTCCAGAGAGAGACCTACAGCATGAATCCTCAAGTGTGGCTCAGCAATGTTTTCTTGAAACAAGTGCAAAAGTGGTCAGCACTTCCGTAACAGACATGGTTTCAAGCGATGACAAATAATATTTTTGCACAATTTTTTACACCCTCTATTAATTTCAAACATCTGTCTAGACACACAGCTCAGGGCCATCTTGATGAACCATTGCCTTGATGCTTGCAGGGCTTTAAATAGCATTGTGTGTGGCTGATCTGAACTTATCGGCAAGCACAAAATCATGTTGAAAAGTGGAGATGCAGTTTCCCACTCTGCTGCAGCGGCCTGTGCACGGCTGTATAGATTTCAAAGCTCAGGTGTGGTTCATGAGCAAACATCTGAGAGATCTGTCAGGCTGTACGTACCCATCTACCCACCGTCTACCAGCACAGTGTAGGCTGAAAAACGTATAATAAAAAAAAAAAAAAAATCTTTTACTTCCTGCACTTCAAAGGCGCCTCACCTCAGCCTGGCCATCTAAAGGCTCCATGGTGTTTGACCCTTCTCCCCACTTTTCTCTACAGACTTTCTCTCACCCTTTCTGCTACATACCAGGTTTTGATTAACATTGCAGCCCTTCAGACTTCCCTCAGAAAATATTGTATGTTCAAACTCAAGATAAAATTTTAAGAAGCTGCTTGATTTTGGAGGTCTTTTTTTTCTTTTTTTTCTGCACAGACCTCCAAAGACAGCCCAGTAAACTCCAACTAAACAAACTTTACATTTGGGCTGAATTTTCTCATTAACACAAAAGGGAGACTGCATTTTTTATATTCAAAGGATGTGGAAATTCAGAAAGACAGCGTTTGTGGTTTTGCACAATGTGAAATAGAGCTTTAATTTTTGCAGGTGGAAGGATGACACCTCTGCACTCTTTCACCAATTGCGGGTGACTTTTGGCAGAGGCAGTGACAGATGTGTTTTGGATGAGGTGAGCTTCATTTAAAACCCTGTATTTGAATTTCCTTGTACATGAAAACACAAAGCAGAAACACACAGCATAGATAAAAACAAAAAGCAAAAAAACAAAAAACAAATGTAAACTCAGCCTGGTATCGCAATGGCTTACACATCTGTAAAACTTAAATGTTGATACAAAGCTTTGATCTTTTTAAGTCATAAAAAACAGTAGCCTGGGCTGCTGTAGATTCAAACTGTACGCCTGAACTTGAGGTTAAACTTATGATAAATTACATCAAACGGAGTTTTAATCATAGAACATAGATAATCGATCTGTAGGATTTTGTTTGTCTGTTGACTCTGGAGGCATTAGCGACGCGTCGCGTCTGTGGACATATCCGTGTCCGATAATGTGACAGCGCACTTGTCTTCTGAGCACAGATCCGCGCCATGAGAAGCCTATATGGCCTGAAACCTTCTGTCAACACACAAGCGTGGCGGTATTAGTGAATTAATCCTCATCGACGTGATGCGGCGGACGTAATGCTCGGTGACCCACGCGCAGGGCCCCGGCAGCGGCGTCTCTTTCTCTCTTTTTTTCTTCCTCCCTCCTCTTCCTCACAAGAGCCTTGTGCGCAGTGAAACTCCTGTTTCCCCCTGTGTTTAAATACAGCATGTGGCGCTAAGATTACTGAAATAAAAACGAAAGTAGTTATTTATAGAAAAAACATTTTTTTTAATGACATTTAGGGAGAAAAAGCGTGGTTGAATTTAGGGAAATGTTGCGTGGTTCGATTTATTTTTATAAATAAACAAACTGAGTGGTTTAATGGTTAATTATTGTTTTGGCTACTTTTTCGCTATATGACTAAAGGTCTGGCGTCTTTCCTGTGTAAAGCATTTATCATTTGTTTTATCAATTTATTTATTTATTTTTAACATGAAACAAAGTGTACTTGACATCCACCTATTCATAGTTTGCATAAACTTTGATTTGAAATTGACAGTAGACTAAACAGAATTAACATAATAATGACAAGTATTTATTGAAACATTATTGCGTTCCGGGGTAAGAGACAATATGTCCAGGGCGAGCGAAGACGCATGGGTTAATGCAGAATTGAAAAGGCCTAAACCTATAGAATGTGCCGTTATAGCACTGTTATAACAGTTGTCTGGTGAACGTGAGGGTCGCGAGGAGGTGGGCCGTAAATCTGAGATGTAAAGCAGAGGTGTAAAACTTTGTCTACAGCGTCATTTGATTTTCAGCCCCAAAAAAATGCTGCATTGAATACATATAACTATTGTGTAAAGATTTAACACATGGTCTTTTATAGCATGTGCCATAATAATAGCACTGTTTGGTATAAGTCTACAAAATAAAATGTGTGCTTCCACTGTTCTCAAAGGCAGTTTTCAACAACAACAACAACAATAATAATAATAATAATCAATGTCCACTCACTCTCCTTATGTGGGGGTCATTGCTGTAACCTGTAGTAAACACGAGCTAAGCAACAGTCAACTGAGCCCCACTTTACTAGAACACTTCAGACTTTCATTATTAATGGGAAAGTTTAACCCGTGGTTGTGCATAAACAATTTGGAGGCAATCTTTGAATTATTATTATTATTATATATAGAAAACCTGCATTGATATTTTTGTAGCATCACCAGTAGTTTGGTGTAGAGGCTGCTGTTGAAAAGAAAATAAATAAAAAATGACCAGTGCATTTCATTTTAATTTTGGGAGGAATACTAATTTGGTGGCAAAGACAAACTACTTTTAAAACTCCAATAAGTTATAAGCCTACCATCTATAGAAGATGCTCTACATTAATAATGCATATTGAATATTTTGTAAAACGGAAATCCTTCTTTAAATTACATTTGGGTCACACTTGGGGATAGCTCCTTTGAAAATCAAACTTAAGTACGAGAGTAAAAAAACTGTACACATCCGACCTCAAAAGTACACATGACAATAAACACTTTGAATCTTGAATCTTGAATCTTGAAAAGGAAGGCTCATTAAGTTCTAGTGTGTTTCCCTCTTACCTGCCCTGTTTGGTGATGATCATCTCGGTCTGAAACTTGTGGAACTTGGCCCACAGCGGGTAGTTATTGAGCAGAGCCTGGGTCTTGCCACAGACCTGGAGCCCAGGTAAAGGGTACAACGGCGACCGCTGGTAGCTGTGCTGGAAACCCGCGGAGTAATTTTCAGGAGAGGAAGGGTGGTACACGTCTTTACCACTCGTTGAAAAGCCATCTCCCGGCGGCGGCGCTGGGATGTATCCCTGCGCGTGTCCGGTCATCCCACTCCTGCGCACCTCTCCGTACGGACAGCTGCTCAGGGGCTGAGGGTAAAACCTGGTGGGCTGCGCTCCGTAGCCACCCACCGTCTGTTCAGTGTGGAAGGGCAAAGTCAAAGCGTCCTGTCCGCCTTGAACACCGTCCGTGTAGTAAAAGCGCGGCTCCTGAATGCCCATTTTAAACTCGTTTAGGTCCTTCCCGCCGCGGTGCAGGTGAATGTCAGCAGGGCTCTTCCCGAAAGTTTGTGTTTCAGTCCCATTCAACATGCTGAGGTAGAGGTTCCCTCCTATGCCGCCCATTTGCAGCTTCGCCTCACCTCTGTCACTAATGTCATAGGTCTATCGTCCAGTTGAACAGACACAGAGAAGACACTGGGGGACTTTGATGTCACTATAAACGCCTCGCTGTCACAGACATACGGTGTTCTTCAGCGTTCAGTTTAAACACAACTTACACGTGGGAGCCTGATGTCAGATGGTAATTAACTCGACAGAGTTTTGAGAATGCGGTGAGTCTGATCCATGTCCCAGTGAGTGATATATACATTTGTGTGTGGTGATATTTTGGAGGTGTGTCCGCCTCTGAGCAGCGCAGTGATAGGCTCCAACTATGACAGAGCCAGCCCCGGTTCACTTCAGCACTAAACCTGTACCTAGGCGCACATACAACTTGTTTTAAAAATGAACTAATTGCCCATACACGTGTGTAAGTATTTAAAAGATGAGCAACATTAAAAAGATTATGGTGGGAGATGAGAGTTAAAAGGTTCTTGTTAAAGTAGCTGCGCACAAATTGACTCTAATTATATATCTTATCAAGTTAAATCAACGCCTTCCTGTGCTTATAGAAGATAACAAAAAAGCATCAGGGCTATAGCTTATGCTTATCTTTGTTAAAGTAAATGTTTATGATCATTATAGATGCGCGTAAAAGCCACTGATGACTAATTGATTAGTCGTCTATTTGTAATGTAATGTAATTCAGAACTCGTTTATTTATTCCTGTTAAAAATAATGAGTTGTATGACATTAAACAAAGACAAACAAAACGTAAAGTACCCCCAATGTATTTCCTACATTTCTCTTGATGACTTGCAGAGTTTTCTACAGGAGATAGGAAAGACGTCATTTCCAGTTTCATTATAAACAAACATTTGACCATTTTATAATACCACAGTGTAAAAAGGTTTTTAACAACTTACAAACTATCTACAAGGAGCAAGTTTTTTGATAAAAAAAAAAATCAAGTCAGATTTTGCTCAGTGTTGGCACCAGGACCAAGTTTCAGTTCTAGTCAAATACGCACTGGCCCACTTTTAAAAACTCTGTGTGATGTCAAAGCTGGCATCCACGTGTAAAACACTTTGTAACCAACCACAGAAACTGTCTTGGTTTGTGTGTCAGAGTGCATCTCAGCTCTTTAAGGCCTTTTAGCTTGTTTGTTTTGTCACTGGTGGCCTGGACAAGGAAATGAAAGAGATAGAGCTCTGGTATTAATACATGTGTTGGAAATATACACACGTACACATTAATAGCTGAAATCCCCCCGGTGCAGGTATGACATGGTTCTCTCCCTCCACACTGTCATTGCTCTAATCTCATTTCCTGTATCTCTCCTAGCAAGGTGAGCTCACAAGGGCAGCGGCTGAAGTCATCAGAGTTGACACTAGTGGTGAGAGGGCCACAGAGCGAGTGACACAACGGCCGCGCTCAGCCGGCCCAGACCCTTCTAGCTGGAGTCACATCTTCCACCCATTTACTCTGAGCCGGGGGCCATCACTTTGTGAGGCACAATCAACTCTCATTTGTTGCTGCTAGAGTCATTAGCAGGTCACACATAAAGCTCACCATCCAGGCTCTTAGTTAAACCTAAGAAGTCAACATCATAAAGCAGCTGAAATAGGCTGTGGAGAATCAAACCTCCACATGCAGCCTGCATTGTGAGTAAGTCAATCTGGGTTCGAGCAGGAGTTATAAATAGTGGATTGTAATCTCCCACATATTCAAAGACATGGGCAGCAGGGCTCCACTGCAACTGGACACTGATGTAAAATCTTGGTGGTTGTAAAAGAATGTAGTTAAAACAAGTGTACTCGTCTTGTATACAGCTCTTGTGGGCGGACGGATTTAGAAGTGATAGACGGTACATCAGCAGATGTCTTAGCTTGTCTTCATTAACACTAGCATCCTACCACTCAATTAAAAGATCTTCATCTTGTCATATAGTTACTTTATGTAGAGTCTGCAGTTAAAATCTTCTCACTGAATAATAAAGTACTTTTCCCAGTTGACAGCAGGTAGTTTACAACTTGTTCCACTGATTTGCACAGAAAATTCCACGACCCCACATTGTAATCCAAATGTGAGTTATTTGTTGGGCTATGTTCACTGTCTCAGGCTTATTGTAACTTACTGTAATTTATTCTTACGTGTTTGGATATTTCTCACAGCATTTATTCCAACACTAAAAATGTGAAGGGTATATTATATATATTTTACCACTTCCTTATGTTTTATGGTTTGCTGGGTCTCTAGGATGCACCCCTCAACCATAAATATCAGTGTCTTGACATTGCTCCGATGTGGGTGGGCTTGACATACCTGTCACAGTGTACACAAATCAAGTCAGAGTACAGGCTGAACTACAGTTTTCATTTCACGTGAACCCTAACATGAGCAGGCCGTTTAAAAATATGACATTATCATCACCTACTAGACACTTGCCATGAATCACATTTAAAGTCAAAATAATTAAGGCTTAGCTGTTTTTATGTTGATATTGTTTGTGGTAAAAATGTCTTATTAGAGATAAAACATGTGACATAAGGCAGATCTTGGAGCAGGTGTTTGGAAGCAGTGCGAAGCAGGAGTGAGGTGGTCCCTCATAACAACTGTGTAAACGGCCTGATTAGGCTGACTAAGCTGGAGCCCTTTCTCTACAATGAGTCCTTCATTGAACGCCTTCCTGTCTGAGGCACAGATTCATAATTAACACAACATATGTTTATTCAAATCTCTGCACGGGGTGTGAAAGAGGGCTTCAGGAGGCACCACCCATCGAGGCTGTGAAAACGGAGGGTGGTGGAATTAAGTGAGGAAAGGGGGAATGAAGAGATCCTGTGAACTAAGAGTGAGACAGAAAAGATAGCACTTAGTGCCCGGCGGAATTTGCACTCGATAGCTCATGAACTCTCGGTGAAGTGCAAATGTATTCCTCAGCAACCCCAGAAACAAACAAGCTGCCACTTCCTTTGCCTATAATTAGCTGGTAATCAATGCTGAGTGAGATTCTGTCCCGTCAGACCGTCTCAGCCATAGTGGGGCAACACTAGACCTTCAGCTGTACCCTCATTTCTCAGATGACAATCTAACAAAAAGAAACCCCTGTTCCCAAAGAATGTTTATTATCACTGTCTAAAAAGAAAAAAAGGCATAAACTGGAAGACCTAAGCAGATATTATGACAATTTATACTGAATTTTAGGATGATATCTTGTTTAAAAGTGAGGGGTTTAACTTAAGGATTAACTTTAAAGGCTTTCAGAAGTTGGGTTTTCTCATCACATTTCCAGCAGTGTGTTATTTTCATTAAACTCTCCATTGGCACATGTGGAGCTTTGACCCTTCAGGCACTTGTCACTTTCTCCCAAAGCATGTTTAAGAGGGGAGGAGTGTTATGGTGGAAGACTAATGGGACAGTGTGCACTCTCTAGCTGGCCTATGAACCTTTGTTAACCCCCATAAACATAAACAGGATGTGTGTAAGCTGTAGGTAACAGCAGCTACACCGACCCTAGTCCTACACTCTGGGGCCCTATAAACTACCACAATATTGATAAAAATATGTTGTTGTTTTTAATCTGTGGATGAAACACATTGGATGTTTGCATTGTTCAGAAACAATTGTTTCTGTCTGTCATGCCCCGCTGAGGTCATGCTTTTATTTCTACATTTCAGTTATTTCCTGTTTTTATTTTGTCACTCACCTTGTGTCTTGTTTCAGACTTCACTTCCTGATCCTTGTCTACCTGCCCGCCTGTGCGATTGCCTGCCCCACTTAAACGTGTTTCACCTGTGTCCAATTGTCTCACCCTCCCAGTGTGTACATATTCTCACCTCCTTCTCATTGTTCCCTGCCAGATCGCCTTGAACCCCAGTGTCAGCGGTCTAGCCTTTTCTTGTAACGCTCTTGGATTATAGTATTTTGACCTTGCCTACTTTTGACCTTGTGATTGCCTGCCGTTTTTTGGATCCCTCTGCCTGCTTAAACTCACCTGGGTTTTCCTGTGAGTTGCTGCGTTTGAGTTCTTCTTTTTGTGCCCTGATACTGTCCATAGACACTTGTCAGAAGGCTGAGATAAACTTTCAATGTCAAATTTAGAAGTATGAGGCATGTGTCATATTAAGTCATATAGATCATTTCAAAATACAATGTGCACACTTTCAACTAAACATGAAATACCTTAACATTAAGTGGTTATTATAAAAATTTAAGTCCATGATGATTTGCACAACTAAATTTAAACTTGAACTGCGCGCTGTCCGAGTGGTAGCCAAACTCTAAAATAAACCGGGATGTGGCTGAGGGCTAGTGTTGCTTTCAAAACCTTCCTTTAGTGTAATAGATGGTGCCCATGTAGGTTCATTCATGCTGGGTTGTGCATCTGGGGCTTGCAGATCCTTGGGAGGTCCCCACACATGAATACACTACACTGGCAGCTTTATGTTACTGGGACAGGCAGAGCAGAGCATAGCAATGACGAAACTGGGCAGCTGTGCATTTCCCTACATTCCTCTGGCTTGCTTCATGAATACAAATCACCCAACTGTACCCCCTTACCAATCCTAAACATTGTCTGGATTCACTTACAGGCTCTGTACTGTACCTCCCAGAATCCCCCCCATCTCCCTCCCTGCTCCCACCAACAGCACATTTACACACAGGCTCCCCATCCCACCAGCTGCATTAAGGAGTCATCACCCTTGTCAGGTTCAAGTTGACCCCTGTGCTGCTGTGAGGTCAGGTGGTCGACTGTCGCTGCTACTGTTTGGGGTTTGATTACAGAGCAATCAAAGAAGCTTTTATTAAGTAAATGAAATAAGGAACAACTGCAGTGAAGAGCTAATGTCTCACCCCACAAAATTTTGTCTACGGTCAAATTGTGCATATTGTTTCCATTGGCCAGTGTGGGTCATTTTGACATTTTGCCAAAGTCCTAAAAGCTTTCACATGAACCTGAGCTTATTGTAGAAGTCATTTCTAACATTAATAATGATCTGTATATAATTAATACACAAATGAATGACTTTCATTAAAAAGTGATTTTTAGTGATAACTCTTATGTTACATGGAAAATATTGTTTTTCTTCAGTGACTTATGGCTTGAGTTGCTTGTCTCTAGCAGCTGTCACTCTGGAAAACTTCTGTTCTAAAGCCTAATTATGAGACTATAAATCCTGCTGGACAAGGTGTCAGGTGCTGACTATTAAGCCAAGGATTTCCATGAGACATTGTAACCTAACCAGACAGACAAAGGCACGACCATTTAATTTGACTATAGGTTCAGAGCACCTCATGAGGTACAAACATGGGTCTGAACTTTCTGACCCTTTAATCGCCCTGACACATGAAAAATGAATTTTTTATCCTTGGTTATATTAGGTTACAATGACCATTGTTGGAATGTAAGGGATGTTGAAGACTATGAGCTCACACTTTTACTCAGTGAGCAGTGAATAATAACAAACTTGACCATCTGCTCTCCTCTGCTTTACCCTTTTCCCACTAATAGTGTAGAACTGAATGTTTTTAAATGGTGCTTGAACATTTTTTGGGTCAAATTGTGTACAAAAGGAACAATCTTTGCAAATTCTACAACATAAGCAATATATTATCATTGCAATGTCAGAATGCAGGTTGCACAATAACCAGTGGAGCTTACAAATCACCCTTTGGTGTAATAAATGGAGATTGTGAATGCAACACCAATGCATCTTGACAGTGGAGTTTACCATTAATCCGCTGGTCACCATAATCGTTAAAGCTTCTGTACATCTTCAAAGTTACATTCAACATGCATTGATCTCATCAACATAAACTTATGACAGTCTTTGCCTCTCAACTCTTTCCTGGGAGGTGCTGGTAGAAATGTACTTTTGAAGCAAATGTGATCTGAGCGCTGTATTAAAATAATCCTGCCTGTTTGCTTCCTAACAGGTTACAAGCTTGATGCTGCAGGCTTTGATATTACAATCACTGTAATAAAGCCAGGATTGATTGAATGATTGGCACTTGGACACATGTGCGGTGAATGACCTGAGCTGTGGTTTTAACCCAGCGATGGCTACAGTGTTCTAGGGAATGTGAAGCTGTGGAAAGTACACCAGCCTTGTGTGTTTGTGTGCCCTATATAAGTTGTACAGTCTGGTCTCCCTGTTTCCTTTGCTCCTGGGTGAGCGTTGGCATTTCTGTGCAATGTGTGTAACGTGAGTGTGTGTATTTGTGTACTCATGGCTTGAATGGCAGGAGGCAGAGGGGCACTGCGAGGGGTGGTCAAACACAAGTGAAGGTTGGTGCCGGGGTTGAGATCACACACGTTTATCTGGACACAGTGGCTTTAAGCAGTGTTTCAACTGACAACAGCTTGCCAACCAGAGCCACTAGCACCATCTAAGATCTCTGATTCATTTGGCCCTATCAGTCCACTGCCATCTCTATCAATCATTACAAATCATTTATTTTTAGTGGGATGTGGCCTCTCGCCTTCCTCGCTGCCCTTTTGCACCCCACAGGCCCCTGTGCCTCGCAGCCCCTCACTAATGAGTGTCAATCTGGAGGGCTGTGGCACTTTTACTGCAGACACCTCCCCTGACAAACGCAGGGCTTCAGTCAACATGAATCACACAAATAGACGCCAGCTAAAGTGACAGTCATGCCATGTCTGCCAAGGCCCCCACTCCTTTTCTCCAGAGCCTTTTTAAAAAGTTCCCTCGTCCAAGAATAAGAGCATTATCTTCTGTTGTTGTTTTAATAGATGCAGCTGATGGACAAACTCGCAAATGCAGTGGGTTTTCTTTTCTGTACTTATCCTTTTCTGTTCTAAGAGCCTGCACCCGTTTCTCTTCAAAGGAAAATCATTCATATGTTATGAAAGCAAACCAAACCACTTTGAAGGCCATTTTGTTACAGACTGCAAGACACCCTCCTCCACATCAACAGTGAAAAAGGGCATTTCCATTGTGTAAGGATTAAATTGCAGGGATACTACTTACATTTCTTGAAATGCTTTGATATGAAATGTCAATGTCAATTAAATAATTGTTCTTTTTGTGGTGCAAAGATCTCCCCAGAACAACACTTCCTCTTGTCTGGTTATGCTGTTTGGAATTAATCTGTTCAATCAGTAATAAGGTCAAGGTTCAGTCACCCAAACAAAATCACAAAGGCCCCTCTCCCCCTTTTAACTGTCCACAAGACATGACTATTTGAAGACATGGTTTGACCCATGACAGCTCTGTTTTGTCATGACAGCAACATTGTGTCATATACATGTGGGTTAACTCAATGGTGTTTTCTAGTAACCAGGCGGACGTCGGAGATCTATTCTGGAGGGTCAATGTGACAGCCGGCCAGCAACAGCAGCAGCAAGGGGAAGGAATGCTGTCTGTCTGAGGCCTGAGCAGAGTGATCGCTGATGCAGTCGGAGGAAGTGGAGATGGCCACGCTCCTGTTTCACGGCTGATGGAAGAAAGGCAGTAGAGGGAGAGGTGGGGACACAGTGCTGATGAACGAAGGGAAAGATGGAGTAGGAGTTAGTGAGAGGTAGCAGTGGTGTTGGAGCTGGGGGCGGAGGGGTGCTGAAGGCATTTGGTTTGGTGCCAGTCAAGCCAGCTTTTTGGCATGCCACATTCCTGGAGATCAACACCGCGGTATTTCCTTTCAGCCCCCAGCACACGTCCACTACACAGCAGTCTCCGCCACCACTAGCTCTGATTTTCTCCCACAAAATGTGTGTACAATCAAAACATATGGTCAGTCAATCAAAAAATGCATGTACTGTCTGTAAGCTGGAGCCTACACAGTCTCTGTTGTTAATGATGCTATGTTGTGAGAAAGAGTCAATATCTAAAGTGTAATTCTTATGCTTAGAAAAACGTTTGTTCTTAAAACCATCAGCAGGCACAAGGTTAGTAGCTCTGCCCATAAATCTTGACAGTCTAAAAGCAGTCTGTTACTGTTTATGTATTTGTAATAATGTCGCTTGACTTTTTTTTGGTAACACGGGGACCTACTAATGATGGAGATGACAGATCTGAAGTGACATGTCCAAGTGACATTTTAAACTTCACATTGCATTATGCTCCAAGAGTCTCATGTCAAATCTTGGCATTCGAGGCCCTTCAAATGAAGAAACTTTTTATTTATTATTATTATAATAAGCCCTGGGGGGAAATTTACTGATGGCAGCCACCACCAGGGGGCGCCCAGCATGTTTTGATGGTGGAGAAAACCGGAGTACTCAGAGGTAACCCACTTGAACATACAAACTCCACATAGAAAGGTCTCATCACACCCTGGACCCTCTTGCAGTAAGGCGACCGTTCTATCTACACCCCCTGCACCACTGCGCCGCCAGATTCTGGTTTAGTACAAACTGCTCCAAGGTTCAATTTCAAGTGTAACTTCTGAAAAGTCCCGTTAAATAAAATCCACTTAACTAGAGCAACAGTTGGCATTAAAACAGTTTGCACTTTACTAGGTGAAAGAAACTCAAAAACAGCTTAGCCAAATACATATAATACATCTACATTTAGTCATTTAGCAGACGCTTTTATCCAAAGCGACTTACATTCAACAGTGTTACATTTTAGTTGACGCTTTAATTTAAAGGGACTTACATTGAGGTTCCATTCACCAGTGTTACAGCTGGAACACCACTGTAGGCAAGGTGGGTTAAGTGTCTTGCCCAAGGACACAACGACAGTATGAACTGTGGGGAGAGCGGGAATCGAACCGCCTACCTTCTGGTTGAAGGACGACCACTCTACCACTGAGCCACTGCCGCCTTATTGTTCAAAATATTTAACCACAGCTCCCAAATTGATGGGTTAGAAATACTGGGTTTAAAACCTCCTACATTTAATAGTCCGACCCACTGTTTTCATTCGTCTTATATACACGCTGTACGTGGGGAATATTCGAACCTTGATATTAAAGTAAGTGCTACTCTGTGTAAATGAATGCCATTGTGTTTCAGAAAAGCCTGTATGTATTTTCCTGTTTGTGTGAGGCGGCACTGTGGACACCCTGTCAGCTCTGGTTAACCTGATGCTGAGTGGCCACACCTCGAGGCTCTGCTGGCCTGCGAGGCGGCCTCTCTCTCATCAGCAGCATTAGGCCGCAGTGTGTGATGGCTGCTGACCGCTGGCAGAGCCATGGCCGCAATGGTCTGTGCCGGTGTTGGCTCCAATAAAGCCAGGTCCCAGGCTCACTTTCTGCCAGCAGCAGCCCTCACTTTGCTGCTGTCAAAGAGTAAGTGGAGAGGGCAAAGATGGCACATTGGGTAATTGGTTTTGGGCGTCATCAAGGACACTCTGTTAAAATGCCCCATGTTTCTGAGTCACAGCTAATGGAGGAGATGTATGACAGGGAGCAAGTGTCAGAAAGTATGAACAAACTTTCTTTATTGTATGAGAATTAAAAGTAGTCTATATGGTCAGGCTTCTGGCTGTTTTAGTTTACTGTAGATGCTGTCCTGTGATTATAAACATTTTAGGTTTAGGTTTTTATTAAATTCGGTTTAGGTTTATCATTTCTTAATATAGAGATTTGCAATTGCAGCCGTTCAACAGCAACAGCAGGTGCACAACAGGGAGGAACAACCAGTCAAAGCCACCATCAGAAAGTGACCCCTGCCACAGAATAAAAACACTGAAACACCAGGGTTTAGGATCCTTGAAAATATGAAGTGACAAAGGGTGCCCTTTGTGTGGGAATTGACAGGATACAAGGCTGACACTGTGCACCCTCTAGGGGTTGATCAGCCTGGATCAAATGCCAAAACTAGGTCAGGGGGAAGACAGGGAGACACAGATATGAAATTACAGTTTACTGTTTTTAATGATAAACATCAACAGTCAACAACAGTCATCAATGGGTTTTGATTAACTTTAGTTTGGCAAGAAGACACCTGTCAATTAAATTTCAAATACTCTAATGAAGTTGTTTTTAAGTTGGTAAATGTTGTCTGAACATCCCAGAATTAAAATGTGTTTGTGGCCAGAGTAACTCAGGCTCAAGGGCTATTGTGAGGATGGAACATGCAAAGGATTTAGGTTAACTTGTGTTTATTCATATTTATTCTATTTCCGTTTATCATTAACTGTGATCACAAGAATCAGGTTTCAGTAACTATTTCATTTAGAAAGGTCTACTGCTCACCTTTTGTCACAAGTTGCCTGTAAACTTTTAATGTGGGATCACAACAAGATGAACAGCTGCAGTACCAACAAGCATGCTGCTGTCACCCTCCAGAGGAACAGGGGTCTGGCCAGTCCAGTCATACCGACCCTCCCTCTGGCCTTTGTTTGTCAGGAGATGACCCTTCCATTTAATTAATTAAAATTAGCACGTGTCCCCTTGGCATTGACTTGTTACGTCAGAAGGAATCAGCTTTTGTACTCGCGCAGCCCCCAGGGCTGCTGTTTCTAACGAGGCACAGGACCCTAATTAGAAGATAGAAGAAGAAGATAAAGAAGGTGGTTGGGGGTGTAAGGGACGACAGAGGAGAGAGGGGGTCTGAGCAGGGGGCACAGAGGGTCCTGCTGGGATAAACCAGCCCTGGAGGCAAGTGGGGTATTTATACGCTGGCCACCTAAACACACAGATGGGGGAGGTACATACTCATTCTGTCCCTATCCTTTTCCTCCGCTGTCTTTGCTTCTATCATCTCTGCTCCTACACAGATGTCACTTTGAAACAGGAAATATAATGTGGGCAGGATGTGCAGCAACAAACAGAAATAAACAAAAAAAAAAAAACAACAGTCCATTTCATCTTAGAATAACTTTTATTTTCTGACCTTTTTAGCCTTTAATTGATGGAGTTAGTTAGACAGGAAGGTGAGAGACAGGGGTATGACTTTCAGCATATGATTGGGGCACTTACGAATGTGGTACAATTTCTTTCACATGAGCCAACAGGTGTCACAATCCTGCTCCACTACAAGAGCAGGTGCACAACCTAACAAACAATAGATTAGAAAGAGAATACACCCAGATTTGTGTTGATGATTGTGGCAAGTTGTGTTTTGATGTAAGGGGTGGCTGCCAAAACACTTACAGTTAAACATTGGAGTTTACTGTATGCTAAGGTGGGTGCATTAAAAGACCCCACCCCTTTTAAATGTCAACATCCATGTTGGTCCAGTGTCATTTTCTGATCGCCTCAGTAGAAGAGGTCGGTGGGGACAGATGCTTGTGTTTGTTTGATGAGGGACCCAATGATAGCAGACAGGATGTGGGCTGTGAGTGGGAGCTGACTGACATGTGTCAGTGAGACAGTAAGACAGAGAAAGACACACATAGACTGGAGATGTTAAAGCTTCCTGAAAGTTGAAGAAGAAGCCTGTGCTGGAAGTGAAGACAAAAATGAGAAAGAGTGAGATGTTTGTTTCTACTGTACCTTTGTATTTTCTTGATGTAAGATGCTACATACATATTAAAGTGTGTACAGGTAATAAAGATGACTTATTATCCAATAAATGTAAGTAAAATAATTTTCTGGGAATTTTAGAACATTTTTATTTGTTCTAGAAAATGTTTTGACCAAATTAACCTAAAACCCTTATTTAGCTTGTGAATGCACACCCACACAGGTTATTGGTGAAAAAACATGAATATTGCAGCGTAAAACAAAGTCTTATCAGAATGAATCTTTGTAAATTATGATAAACAGGCAGATTAAATAAACACTTCCATTGTCAGACATGGGCAGACATGTAAGTGCATGTGTTGAAGCATGTGTGCATGGCTGGCGATGCTGTGAGGAACTCCTTGAGCCAGTCCCGATGTCTGTCAGCTGGCAACTATTCTCAATATAAGCACTCTAACTGCTCAGAAAATTACAGCTAACAATGATCACACTTGACACTAGCTGACATTACGGTGACACCACATAGCTTCTTGTGCCACCATCCTCAGCTCCCTACCCAACACCCTCCTCGGGATGTTGTGCCAGACCCCATTGACCAGAGCCTTGCCCCCGGTGACCGCTGCGTGCCCTCTGTTTGTTGTAGCTGTCCAAAGCAGAGATGTCACAAAGTTCAATCTGCTCTGGCATCGTTTTCTGCCACCCCCCATCTGTCAGCCAAACCGTTTGAACCATGATGTGCTCCATGTGTGTTTTGTGTAATCTGTGCTCAATGGGTGCATTTGTGTGTGTCTGTTTGTAAATATGGATGCATGTGTGTTAGGATTTCAAAACAAGAAAAAGGAACACAACAGAAAATGACTTAAGGCTTCAGAAAAAAGACAATAGCTGTAAATCTGTTAAATTTAGGTTGGAGGAGAACAAACTATTGCACATAGGAAGACTGAAAGAGATTGAAAAAGACTGAAGAAGTGTACTGTCCATGTTTCCTACATCAGATGAATTAGTCCATTAAGATTTTAGCATCTGTGGTTAGTTTTAGCCTGTAGAGGACTGACAGTCCCGATAGGATGTTCGGTAAAAAAGGTCAGTCTCTTTTTCTTTCCATCTGTAAACTAAAGAGTACAATAAATGTATTTCTCTGAATACTGTGAAATATATGTTTATAGATACGTATATGTATATACTGTAAACGCATGCAGGCACGTAGTGGGTAAGAGTAGATGTCTGCATGAGCATGTGCCTGAGTGTGTGCATATACACATGAGCCTGTAGGCAGGAATGTGTCACCTCTTTGTCTTGTCACTGTTAATGTGAGCAAAGCCAACCAGGCGTGGAGCTGTGACAGATCAAGAGCCCTAACCCCACCCACTTTCACCTCTATCGTCCCATTCTTCTTATATTTACCCTTTTTCTCTATGCCACCAGCATGTGGATTAAATATCCTCTGCTGCTCAGGCGCCACCTCTGGCCCATTCAGTGACCTGTCCGTCACTGCTGCTGAGGCTATGATGCATCACCATCCCCCGAGATGCCCACTGGGTGCTGCTAGGTGGCACAGACAATCAGTGCTGATCGCCGGGGATAACAATGCAATGAACAGGGGCAGAAATTATGGCTGAGAGCTATCGAGTCAAAACAGCCCTCTGCAGCTTTTGTTTTTTGTAGCATAAAGAAATTTGATTGTGGCACTCACTAAATACAGTCATGGTACAGCTGTCTTTTACAATTTATTGACATTGTTTAGGCAATAAAATTGTCTAAATGCAACATTTTGTGTAATATTCTCATGTTTACTCTCCAGAGTGGTCATTTTCGTACAAGGTTGTTGAGGTTGATGCCTCTGAAAATACAAGAGCATTGAGTGAGAACAATTTGGAAATCACCCGATTACAAATTCTAATTTCAGCTTTTGACTTACTGCACTTTATCTTTGAAGACCCTAATGGTTGTTACAGGCTGATTTAGATAAATATAAAACATTATGTAACAAATTATTAATATAACCATTCTGTTATAAACATTGCTGTGTGCAAAGTGTGGTGTACTCACTAAAGCTTTGTGGGTAAAACATGCCGTGGAGTTTGTGATGTGACTTGTTGAGGCCTGTTTTGAATGTCACAATGGTAGAAAATATACAAGAAAATCTATCAGCAATTGTTTATTAATTGCATAATAATTGATTCAGAGAAAAGGGGAGCGATGGCTTTTTTTTTCTTTTAATGTGTACAGTGCACAACAAGACATTTTTATAATACAGTTAATCCTGACTCTGTGAGATGGTGCATGTGCCGCATTAACCAACATGGGCTTCAGACATTAATACTGGCGTAAAGTTAAAAAAAAAATCTGGCTATATGGCAGATAAAGAGATAAAGATAAAGTTTTCTTTATAAATTGAATTGTAATACGTTGGATTTGAAACATTGGGATACATTGATGTATTTGAAGTATGATGAAAACATAATCAAGAATGGTAAATTACCAAGCATAAAAGTCAATATAAGCCAATATCTGCTGAATGCATTTTGTCTACTGACCACATCAGTGACTGTGGGAGGAACCACACAAGCAGATATACAAGTATTCATGGCCTGTTTTTCTCAAACTTACTCAGTGGAAGAAAATGACTCAGACGAGTTAGTGACTGATAGAGACCAGACCTGATCCACAGTGCCCAGTTACTCACTCTTCCATTGTACTCTTAATGACCTATGATTAATATCCTTTATAGATGTAGTCATGTTTCTAATGAGCCGCAATGGAATTTATTGTTTCATAGTAATTCTACAGAAAATTCACAAACCAGTAACATGGGGTATTTGAACTATTTGTATATTTATTTAGAACTTCATTAGTTGTAACTATAGTACAGCTACTCTTCATGGAGTCTATCCAACATGCTCCTCACATAACACCTGTACAAGACAGAAATAACACTTAACAAACATAACTTAACCAAAACACAACAAACATGACCTTAGTTTATGTTAATATTTTGAGACTGATAGAGATAGCATCACACATTGTGGTTAAACACCCAAATCTAAATACAATTTGAAATAAGTAATGATGATAAATGATAATGCTTATCATCAGACATAGAGCACTGTTGGGCGAGCAGATACCTCTTCAATTCCTACCTCTTCATTAATAATGTTAGTAGGCAAATTGTTATAAAACTTTTACAAAACCATAGACTGTGTTCAGTATGGCCCTGGTGAACAAAAAAGGCAATTCCATGCATTAAAAGTATTTAAATTATTTGTAAAAATTGTTTGTGGTAGAAAACAGGACCTCTTGACCCAGGTACATGAAAACCTTAACAAATCACAGGGTCTTTTAAGGAGAGTGTCAAAATAGTCAAACTTCACTGGATGATATAAACTTAAATCTGCAGATCATGTTTTGTCAAAACAAAGCGAAGTGCCAAAACCAACTGACATGTCCCTTCTTCTTTCCAGGTTTTTTTTGTTGAATACCACTCCTGGACCCTTGGCTCTTGCTGTGCGGCTCTGCTGTCACTCACTAGCCTCATTGATGGAGGTGTGGCTGAACGAGAAGGGTGGTTGCGGCGCTCGTTGGGGATGTGTGATGTGTAGTGACAGCGGGGGCCAGGGCCAGGGCTGGCGGGCGGTCACCGTGCGGCACCATATTGCCAGGCTCCCTGGGGATGAGGGATCAGCATGCCATCCTTGCCAAGAAGTGCTAATAGGCGCAACACGTCTTGCTTTCACACATTAAGCAAGCGAAGGGTGACATATCAGAGCTGTGATACTGCCGCCTGTAAGGAAAAAAGGCTGCCTGTTTGCCATGCAGTTCAGGCTAATGACGAAAAGTCCTCAAGCCCAGCAATATGCCCGAGCATCAGTGAGTTGATATGTTTGCAGACAGACATCCCTCCGTCTTTCTTGTCACAGACTGGAGACCAAGACTTTGTCAGTCTGGCCAGTGTGAAGTTCACTTCCATATTGTAGCTGACAATAAAGTTGAAAGTGTTGAAACAGGATCAACACTTTGGGAAGAAAACATTCTTACCCCAAGATGCTGAGGTCAAGTGGGTTGCCCTGGGGTACAACACCTTTGCCACATGTGTTACCGGAACCACAGCTTGGATGTAGTCTTTCTGAACTGTATGTTTGGCTGCAGAGAGCACACCAGAGCTTCTCCACACTTTCTCACTTGTTACTTCCACTTTTGACACCATATGCTAGATTTGGCAGGTTCTCAAACACCTGCCTCCATTCATTTCCCTCACAGTAATTTAGGTCTATTTGAATAGCTGCATTAAAACTAGAGCCTGTTGTTCATCTTTAGCCCTGTATATTTTTGCAAGACATTTTCTTAACTCCCCTTTGGAGGCTTGTACATGAACCAATCAATCAATCAATATTTATTTATATAGCGCCTTCCAACAACCACAGATTGAACCAAGGTGCTTAACAACATTAGTAAAAAATAAACATATTTACAAATAGGTTTAAAACATATTTACACAATAAAAACAGAGCAGTGTCACAGAGCCATTAAGTGCAAAAAGCCATTTTAAATAAATAGGTTTTAAGTTTGGCTTTAAACAGAGGCCAGTCAGTGATGGAACGTAACTCAATGGGCAACGAGTTCCAGAGTTTAGGACCGGCCACTGCAAAAGAACGATCGCCCCACTGTTTGAACCGGGACCGGGGCACCTTCAGCAGATGTTGCCCAGCAGAACGTAGAGCTTTGCTGGGTTTGTGAGGGGTCATGGTACATGAACAGTCTGTTACATTGACTGAGCCTTAAAAAATTCAGAAGGTTTCAGATTTGACTCAGTATGTCTTCAAAAATTTACCTTATTTACATAAAGATGAATTCCTTGATACTGTGTGGCAAGTCTGTAGAACCAAAGCCCCTTGAAATGCACCAGTGGCCACTTGAAATGCACCAGTGGCTGCCTATTCTTGATCAAATATTAAAGTGAACTCTGCTGGCTCTTCTGACAACTTTATCTTACCACTACCGGTTACTGTCCAACACTCATAATAAATAATGTGTCATGGACAAGAACATGCTAACTTAAAAGGCTACAGAGACATGGCATGAAGTTTCATACACATATTGCACATAAGATGAAGTGGTGCTAATGCAAAATTAGACAATTATACATGAAATATTAATGCAGATGGTGGCTCACCCCCGTGCAACCTCTGACGTTTGTAGGAAGCCAGCCTCTGTGCAAGAAATGTGTCATGCTCTAATTATATAGGACCTGCACAACAAAGACAGACAAATGATATTTTTTTGATCATTTTGCATATGTGAACATTTATAATGCCAGTGTTGGACAGTGGTTAATCTGTATCAGTTATTGCTTATGCTCTAAGACCATACCCATGTAATGCATATGCTGTTTGACAATTTGAATTTAAAATACACATTACACATTATCAAAGAAATTGGAAAATACTGACGAAAATGTAGTCACCACACTTGTATGGTCTGTATTGCTCAATAAAGCCACTCCAAACAAATTTCTTCTAATATAACACTCCATTATATTTAACTGAAGACACTTCTATCAGTAGGTTACTTTAGAAAATTGATCATAAACCTTTATGTAACAAATAATGTATAATAATAACTGTGTAAGCAACAGTGTGATTAAAGTATTCTAATTTTAGACATTTGACTTTTTGTCATTTAAATTCAAGTTAACTCTGACAAGTTAATAATGGGCCACACTAACCTACACAACATCTGGAAATCTAATAGTTAGTATACTAACTTTCATTCCCCTATTATACTCCTCTATGTTATCCCACTATCACACTTCTACAAATAAGCTCTCGTCAACATTTTAAAGGGTTCCTACTGTAGCACTACTTTCATTCATTCACCCCCTCTCCCCCTCCTTCATCCAACTGCCTTTGACGCCTCCTGTCCCCGGGGCCATGCCATGCTTGCTGAAGCGCTGCACTGTGAGCATGGTGCTGCCTGCCATCAATATGGGTGAGTTACAGAGGTCACCGGTTCAAACACAGTTCAGCGCATCAAGTCGACACTAGCTGTGCCCTAACCCCACCACATCAGGAGGTATGAGATTGTGAATGAGCATCGCTAGCTGGGTGTACGCCTGACTAAGATGCTGTTTATTACGTTATGTTAATATAAAGTCTAATACATTGATTTTGTGTTGTCATTCACTGTCTCAGCCACATCACAGAGGCCTTCGATCTTTGTCCCAGGCCTCGTGCCAAATGCCTTATTAAAAATGCCGTCACTGGGACACTGCATGATCTGAATGTAGGTCTGGATCTGCTTCATATTTAAAATAAATATGCCACTAGGTCCATCAGTACTACTCTGTTTTGTGATAATATAAAGGGTTCTGTTGTAATGTAAACTTCAAGTTGCTTGGAAAATGATGCAACCAAAGCTTTAAAAAATGTAATCATAGTGTGTTGGAGTAAAAGGAAGTAGTTTCAAGGAGGCACTGTGGTTAATGTGGTTTATGTGGCCATCTAGTGGGCTCCTGCAATAGTTCCCACATGGAAACAGAACAAAGGGAGGTGCTTCTCTTTCAGGGAACATAAGAGTAAACATTAATTCAATGTTTTCACTACTCAGTAAATCAACCAATCAATGTTTCAATTCATGTACATTGTTTTATATTTAGAAGAAAAATACACATAATGAATGGAGAAACAAAGAAGTGCTTTTAAATGACAGATAATTAAATATATATTTGTGGTAAACAGAGCAGAAGTGAAGACTAGGGTATTCCTTACTGGCTCACTTTGTAGAGGGTACACCCACATAAAATGGAGCAGCCCAGACTGAGCTTGGGCTTGTTTGCTCTGTTTCATTACTTCTCTTTACTCTTTAAAGACTAATAAAATCCAAATAAAGATATTTATAATTTGACAGTAATAGAATGGTCACTTTAAAGAACAAGCTAAAATTTAGAGGCTTCTTTTTCCATACCTAAGACTTCATCAGTCAGCAGTTACCAAGTTACAATTCACCAAAACTGTGAAGGGACTGTGACGACATGCATCTGTGCTTTGTCTGTAGATTATAGGCCGAGGGAAGGGGAGTCATTATGAACATAGTAATTGAGGAATTATGATTAAGTTTGATGGAAATAATGCAAAACAACCTTTAAATTTCAAGGAAGAGTACGTTTATTAAACCTTACTGATCAAAACAACCACAATGTTATGTTGGTGGTGCAGATTATTGGAAATGCATAGTTTACTTTAAAACAGGGACTTCTAGGAACTGTGTGTAATTTGCAAGTGCTGCTGTATTTGTTTTTAGTTTTTTGCAGTCAGTGTTTTTCACCACTTATTGACTGTGTGCATGTGTTTTTTTTGTTCCGTTTTTTTTTTTTTGTACACGCTGCACTGCCTATTGCTGCTTGTCTAAGCTACCAGGGCTTTGTGGTTTTGTGGACCCGGATGGGTGGGTGCATTTCTCTTTTTCCTGAGGTACCTTATGTTTGAGGTTAGCGGCACACAGCTAACATATAGGAAATGAAGCTGAACAGCGAGGCTTGGGGCTAAAGAATATGAGGCAAAAAAATTACACAACCCCTAATACTGGCATTTTTTTGTGAGTATAAATGTCTTAAAAGTATTTCAACAATAACCGTAAGAGTCAAATCTAAGATTAGCTTTTAAATAAAGCTTAATTCCATATAGTCTATCTACATATTCTATCTACTGAGAGTTACAAAACAAATAAAGCACAGAGTAAAGTGGTCAAATACAGACAGAGGGCAGCTGGATTACATTTACCTTCTAGAAGGACATAAACAAAAGTTTGTTTTGTGTGAGGAACCAAGATAATTTTTTTTTTTAAAGAAAACCCTTACTATTATTATACCTTTTAATTTCAATAACATTTGAATTCTGAATTTAGTTTTATCATTAGTTGATTAGTAATATATAATTATTATCTATAGTCTGTAATCTTCAGAGCATGCTTCAAATGGTTGCAATCTGACTGCTGAAATAAACTGAAAAAGGAGTCTGTATCTGACTCCAAAGGTCAATCTGATAAATGTGGTTTGTTGTGTTCACGACATGTACAATATAAATCTGAACCGTGTATGTCTGCTGCAGTCTAGAAGGCGGCAGTGGCGGCAGTAGCTCAGTGGTAGAGCGGTCGTCCTTCAGGTAGGTGGTTCGATTCCCGCTCTCCCCACAGTTCATACTGTCGTTGTGTCCTTGGGCAAGACACTTAACCCACCTTGCCTCCAGTGGCTGTAACACTGGTAATTACATTAGAACAATGTAAGTCGCTTTGGATAAAAGCGTCAGCTAAATAAATAAATGTAAATGTAAGGCTATAGTCACAACAAAGTACATTGTAATTTCATTATTAATAAACAAAAAGCTTCTCATGTTTCAGTGCAATTTCCTTTTGCTTTATTCAAATATTTACAGACAAATGGGAAAGAGTTTTATTCACCTCTGTTGTTTCAGTAATCTTTTAAAATACACCTGGAGCCTGTCTGAACATTGACGTCAGACAGAGCTGTGAAGAGTTCATTGATGTCTTTACGTGCACTTGACATTACTCTGAACTAGAAATATTCCTGGATGAAATTGTACAAAGTGAAAAGAGACCTTTTCTGCTGCATGGTAACCATTTCCTCCTGATTCAAGTGAGAAAGTGACTCAAGTTGGGACTTTTTCACAATTTCATTTTCAATTTTAATCCAAAACTGCGTTGGAGTGTGGTGAACTCTTGAGTAATAAGGGACACAAAAACAAGCATTATTACAAGATAATAGTTTGTTTTAAATTTCAATTGTGACTGCGGCACATGTTTGTAGTGAAACACATAAAGAGCGGTGCTGCACAAGCGTTGGGTGTGGTCACTCTGCACTGAATGCAGTGACAGTGCAGTGGCAGTGATAGCGGCTTAGACTGATAGCGTAGCGCTAAACATACATCTAGCACTTACCACAATGTAGTGGCTTGCCACATTTAACATAAAAGAGTCTAAACGGGTCCTCCGTGTAACAGTAGTGCAGTAGTTTACTTTTTTTGCAACTAGTTCCTGTTTTGTCGTCATGTTGAAGTGTTGTTCTAGTATTGGGCTTTGTGTTTAATTTAATAATATGGTCTTGATTTTTTTGTCTTAGAACAACCATGTCTGTGTTGGTTAATTGAAGGCATGTGGCTCGCTCAATGTATTTTATGATCATAGTTTATGAACTGCAACATGATGTCTGCAAAGCCGTTTGGATTTGGACGTGTCTGGTCTGATGCAATGTTACAGCATCTGCAGTTTTTATTGTCCCACTTGAATACACAAAAAGTCAAGAGCACAAAATGTGTTGGAAGCCAATAAATTAGACAAGCATATTACTTCCTATTGTGCACTTGTGTTTATAATTGGTCTTGAGTTTTTGGTTTACACAGCCTCATAGTGATTCCTATTTAAGTGACATGACATCACTTTTATTTCTACAGTTTCATTTCAGTCTTTACACACTTAAAATAGACTGGGATCATTTTCATCTGCAGACTGCTGGAGAGGACATACTGCTAAATACGCCTTTTGGTGCTAGGATACTATTTATATTCATTTACAGACACTCCAATTTGAAGTTGCTGAATAAAATAATGCATTAGCCTTAAACAATTTCAAACATTTTTTACACTTATTTTACACAAAGTACATACAGTGTAGAACTGGGAGTCGATTCAAATCTCCACATTTCTGTATTCCTTTAGATGGACTTCCTTAAATCTGGACAATAGTTCAGAAACTTCAAATAAAACTGAATTCATGGTTGGGTGCATGGGGACGTTCCCCTAAGTTAGAAACTGCACATTTAACTGAAAGCCTGAGAGTCACTGACATCACTGTAATTTTGTTTGTTCAAAAAGAGGATTCACAAGGGACAAATTTCACTTGTGGTGAAAATTAATCCATGTATCAAAGTAGTTTGACACCCACCGTACCATCTTTGCTTAAACCCTGCAGTAATAACATACAGCAGAAATACAGCATACTAACAAAGCTGCTGCGAGCCAGCCTTTTCTTCTTCTTATTATTATTATTTTTATTATTATTTATTTATATATATATTTTTTGTTGGGCAATCTGGGCCGTCTTGACATCAATCTGTCTCAAAGGGCAGATGTTTAGGAAGACCGAGCAGAATCCCAGTTGTAGTCTTTGTACAGTAAAGTCCCCCATGTGTGCCATTAGCATGGTGCTATTCTGACCTCCTTTATGTACAACAAGCATGTCTTATGTAAGACATGAGCATCAACATTTGCAAAAATATATCTTCATAATTTTTGCCTCAAAAATTACAGATAGACAATATAAATCAATATAATACAAAAAAAAAAAAAAAAACAGAAAACAAAAAACTGAAATACATTGTATAGGCTATGCTAACTTAAAGTGCTAAGATACTTTTTCAACAGGCCGCAAGCATAAAGGTATATCTGGCTAAAATGTTCCTTCTACTTGTTAAGCCCCGCCCTGCAGGGCTTTTCAAACCTGCATTTACTTTCACATTCATCTGCTTGTCACTTGCTTTCATTGTGGTGTATTTGTGTGTGAGACGCGTCAGTGGAATGTTTTATACTCTGTTAGAAACATATTTCCATTTGATAAATAAGAGCTTTTACAGAACTCTTTTTGAGTTTTAAAAGGACTGTATGTAGTACTTTAATAGTATGCTATTTTACATAAAACATTCTGAAATAGGTTTTGAATATAAAAAGTGTTACAGTATTTCTAAATAACAGTCTTGACGATATGCCAAAGACGTCAGTGTCTTACGTTACAGATAAACAAGACACAGGAAGTTTCTGTGAATGAGAAACTCATTTGTAATTGATCGTACTGTGGTGGCGTGATACATTTTCATACAATTCAACAATTTAGTGTTGAGAGATGAAATGACGTCCAAACAACATATAATCCTTTTAAAACCAGTCTGTAAAATATTTTTAAAAAACAAACCTGAAAGCCAGATCACTGTCCTTGGCACTTACTGCACTGGCTTTACTGCAAAATGTAATTCTGTGAAACATATAAAATTCCAGCTGTGTTAAAGCTAAGTGGTGACATTTTGCTTCTCCCTGATCATTTAAATGTTTACCACTGACCCGAACCTTGTGCAGAGCCCCTTAACTCACTGATCTATTTTATAAAACTCCTCATCTGCGTACTTAACTAAATCAAACACTGTGAAGCATAAATACAATACCTAAAACCACCTGTAACCACGCAAAAACACAGAGCACGCAGGCAAATCTTTCACAAGAGCCATCTCCGTCACAAGTGTGAGTCCAGGAAACCAAATAAAACAGCTCTGTGCCACTTTTACAAATGATCAGGTCTGCTTGATCTCTTACATAATCTATAGGACAAGAGCAGGGTGCGTGTGTGCATGTGCACAACTTGTTGCTATGGTGATCAGATCTTGCTGTTCTCCAGGTGGGAGTCAATGTGCTTGATGAGAGCATCGTCTGGGTAACCGACTGGGAATATCAGCTGGCAGAGAGGGCAGCTCCGCATGTCGCTCTCCTCCGTCTCCATCCACAACTGAAACCAACCGAACAGGAGGAATTACATGAGGTACTTCTCTCACTCACTGACTGTGCTAGTGTTTGTATTACTCACGGAAGCTGTGGGAAGCTACAAAAGCGAATCATCACTTCACACTTACACTGCAGCTACTAGTAAAAAATACACCTTACTAAAGGTCCTGAAGATGCAAGAAAACCTTGATATTGATATGTTTTATTTGTACATCCAAAGCTGATTGCTGCTTCATTTTTTGTTCATTCAATTGACTGATGCATATCAAGCTTATCTTGTACTAAATAGTAATAAACACAAGGCTACAGGTGCCCTATTCTGCAAATTTATAGATTGATAATTTTTTTGTATTTCCTACCATGGGTTTACAAATAAATATAAAAAATCTCTGCTGTATGTACGTATATTGAAAGGCCTGAAAAGCCCTTCGTTTTAGCATTTATAGCCCACCTTATAAACCTGCTCCGATTGGTTACATGACCCCATTTGTTCTGATCGGTCACAAGACTTCTGCATGAACCTGCCTTCTTATACTGGGCCTCACACCCTCAGGATGACCTGACACGACAAGGACGTTGAACATCCAGTGAGAGAGTATTAGGGGGATACATAATAGACTTTAACACTCACGTTGATGGAGGGCCAGGACTGGGCATGCTCAGCAGACACATAGCCCTGTGGGTGGCAGCTAAGTGTGTTGGGCCTTTGGGGGATGGGGAAGGCCGAGCAGGAAGCAGGTCCCCGCATGCATCCAGGGGCCAACGTCGGACTAAGAACTCCAAGTGTCCGGGGCGGGCTGATGGGTTGGCTCCACTCCTCCTCATCCTCAGACGACTGTGCAGGCTGGGGGGCCTGTGTGGGTGGTGGAGAGGGCTCAAAATGTATGTGGGCCACTTCTGACAGCGGAAAAGGCATCTCTCTCGAATGACGCAATGAGCTCTCCCCAAGTGGGCCATCTGCATGTTGACTCTGAATGGGAGATGTCAGGCTTCTGAGCTGCAGTCCGCTGTGAGGGGAGCCCAGAGAAGACTGCTTAGAGTAGCTGTCAATATAGGGGCGGGGCTTAGGCAGCGTGGACACAGGGTCCAAAGAGAATCGAGGGGGGCAGTGGTACGCAGAGGGGTCTGTGACCTCCGAGTAACTGCGACGGCCCTGGAAACTGGCTCTCAGGTGTTGGGTTGGGGGTCGGCAGGAATAGGACGCGGGGCCATGGTCGTTGACGTCCAACAAGGGGGAGCGACGGTGCACGTCTGGGGACAGGCGCTGCAGGACAGGCGAGCGTCTCTGGTGGATTGGGGAGTGATGTGAGGGAGGCGGGACAGGAGAGTGGCGCTGGGAGATGGGAGAATGGCGCTGAGACACCGGGGAGTGACGCTGGTGCTGGATGGGTGAGTGGCGCTGGACTGAGGGCCAACAGACACATTTTCATTAGAGAAAAAGCATTAGTCATTATTTGTCGGTACTAAGTTTGTACAGTTTGTAGGACAAACATGAGGACAGAGGTCAGTACTCTTCCTGTTCCAGCTGAAAAACCAGAGCAAGGTAAAAAAAACACATTAATCTCCAGAGCAAAGCAATGACCAAAACCTCTGTCCTCTGCCCCACTTATTTGTCATTTTCTTTAATTCGATGCTAGTGCAGGTCTTGTTTAATGTTTCTATGTCCTTTCTATGTTCATAAAATGTATGCTAAAGTTTTTTGTTTTTTTTTAGTTAATCACTCCCAGTGTAATTATATGTATCTTCAACAGTACAATATCCACTAAAGCTGTTTTGCATTGTCAAAAAAGTCACATTGCTATCTTACATTGCATCAACAGATTGCAGAAAAGGTGCTGCGTGAAATGCATCTCTGTGAAACGTGTGTGCTGGACGAAAAGGTGTTGCTACTTCTCAGTACAAAACATGCTTCTATTTCCTGGGAAAATGTTTTTCACAATTCTTAACTGTAAAACATGCTTTTATGCAACACATACTAACCTGGACTGGCCTGCTCCTGTGAGGCTTTTCTCAAGATCTCTGTCTGCTTGGAGCTTAATGCTTGGAGGCGGCCCAGCTCCTCTGTTAACTCTGTATAGGCCAGTGCCAAGTTTACCCTTATGGAATAAAGACACAAGGTGAGCAGATACATACAAATACTTTAAAATCTTTCTTTAGCAATGTAGCATGTACGCTGTGTGAACAGTTTCACAAATCATTATTAATATTTGCTCGTCTGCCTATATTCATACATTTTTAGAGTGCCACTGTCACAGTGAATAATTGCAGTGCATAAAATCACACCATTTCATAGAAGATGTCTCAGGGCTCTCTCAGGGGCTGTACTGACAGAGCAACTCTATTTTGAGAAGCATAAACAAGGATAGGTTTGCTTACAGGCGTACTGTATGTGCCTTAACCATAGCAACGAGCTCAATTAGCCCAGGAGAGCTGATGTCATATTGTTAATGGTAGAAACCCTCCCAAAGGACCGTACACTGCTGCGAAGGAGTCTTGTGCTTGTCTCAACATTGATAACATTGATAAGGTTTTGTGATATGTAGTGTATGTGGTTATGAGATTGCTGTATATGCTGACAACGATGAGAAAAATAGGAAGTTGGTTACTGTTGCTGTCACTAAACTCAAATCTGATATGGAGCGGCTTATCATAAATGTCTAACCAATTTTCTCTAAACTACTTGGTCATGCCTGAAATAGACTAATTTCAAAACTAGATTAGAAAACTGATTAAAGATGATAAGACAATGAAACATCTTGATATATTTAACATAACCATTTAAAAATATTTCTTTAATTTAACATATATTTATGTTAAATTAAATTCATAAGTTGGCACCTGTAAAAGTATTTTTTTAAAGGAAATACGATAAGAAGATACTGAGAATGTGACTTTACTCTTTGCTCTGGTTGATAGTGTTAGATAAAGAAATATAACATTTCTACTGAATCCTGGGGTTTTCACAGCAGAATATATGTCAGTTTATTACTAAAGCACACTTAAGATTATCCTGCCCACGCAGGCACTAACAAAAAATTGGCTGTGCATTTCTTATCTATCTACATATTTTTCACTGTATGTGGTAACACCCTCTATGAATATCATCCTACAAGAATAAAAGAATTCTTCTGCAAATGGTATGGGTTTTATTGCATTAAAATCAAAGTCTATTTCCTGTAAAGCCTGGACTTAAAACGACTCATAACTTCCAGTGGCTCGTCGACAGGCCCACCAAGTTTTCCACTAACCTGCACCTGCACTGACTCAGAGCCCCCTTCTCCCACTTTACACAAACAACATCCCTCTTTATTTTCATGAAGTGATTTTATATTTTAATATATTTCTGTTGAATAAGCAGCTATAAGCAGAATAAGCTAACTGCATCATAAATCTGCCTAGAAATGACAAATGGAATTTATAGAGATGCAGAGACACAACAACACTTTTTTTACTCACGTGGAGGCTGAAACATATGTTACTGAAATTACCAAAGCTCACTGAAATGTTATTTATCACTTCTTTCATTTAAGCTGAGTTCCATATTTAGAGACAGACATTTCTGAAGTTTTCTTGTACCTTTTGTTTTTCACTTCATTTTGTGTCATGGGCTTGGCTCTTGTGGAAAGGTCCACACAACATAAGCTGTACAAATGTATGTTTGCATCTAAAAATACTTAAATAGCTACTCTCCCTCTCTCATTTCCTTCACCAAGCTTGCAAATGCACACTGTACTTTGTACTGTACGTAGGTGGTGTTATGATGCCAGTGCATTGCAGATGTAAGCGTAAGCCCTTGAATCGATTGGGTCTAATGCTGCAGCTGAGCACACAGAGTTAAAGCGAAGTGGTCTGACCTGTGACCTGATCAGACTGTACAAACAAGACAGAAAATAAATCCACTTGTAAAGCAATATCCTATTATTTTTCTGACCTCGTTTACATTAAAAGCAATGACCAAGAGATGCATTTAAATCGAGTAATGCATTAAATGGATAGCCTTGACTGCTGCTTTAGTGTTTTGTAACTTTGTCTTTTTTTTTTTCACAGACTTTTACAGAACAATTGTTAATGGCCGACCGATAACACCGGGGGCTTTTCACACTTTGCAGACCACACATTACTGCTACGCAAAGCACTTTTAGAGAACTGCACAAAGGTGTCAAACTGTCTTCTCATCAAACTGCAAAAGAACCACCCAAAGAAGCTCTTGTACACAACACAGACATTATCATTTTATGCTGTATTTTTTTAGTATGATTCTTCAGGTCAGTGAAGCCAGATTGCGATTTATTGGAAACAGTCTGACTTTCTGAAAAGGGAAGGCCAGATTAGTCAGCGGTGGGGGGCAGTGACAGGTGGCTGCCAAATGTTGCTTGTAGTATGTAAAAGTATGTAAAAGAGTCAATTTGGAAAGTACTAATAAATTTACAAATATTGTTGTGTTGCATGAATTGGTTTTCTTTGACAGTCTGGGCATTTATAAATCATAGCACTATTTGTTTTGCCTTACGATCGAACACACAGCTCTTCAAAATCAATCTATACAGTTTACACTAAATGAGCCAATTACAAGAAAAAGTACTGCCAAAGGAAATATAGACATTGTAGGTTTTTTGCGGGCGTAATTTGTAATGTTGAGTAAAACAAAAAGTTGACCAAGGTTTGGAAAAAGCAGTAGGCCTCACCGCACTTTGTGTCACAGTCATAGTGTCTGCGCAGCCTTGAGTTTTCAGTTTCACTTTATCCCCATCGAAACACCTCAGGGGTTTCACTGTGTGGGAGGGAGCTGCCCAAACCTGCTGTGGTTTGCTTACCTTTGTACGACTAGTGAGTAACCTGTTGATATAAAAGGATTGTACACAGAATATAAAAACATAACTTCGCCTCCAATTATACAAAGTAAAAAAAGGAAAATTTCCAAAATGACTGAGAGTGGTAGGAGTTGAGGTGTATGACTTACATACACCTGTGGTGTAAAGGCTCATTTGCAAAACCATAAACCACTCATAATTCTCTTGACGTGATTTCATAAACTGATTTGATTTGAGCACATTGGAAAGATTGCATTTTAATTTTAATAAAGAACATTTTACTATATTTATTATGGAAATGTGCAATAAAAAGATCTGATGATCTGATCTCTTATTTGTAGAGAAGAAGATTTACTGAAATATCCAAATCTAAGTTAAACCAGGACATGATGATAATTCACATTGTGCTTACACTGCCACCTACTGTTGGGGAGAGTCAATTGCGGAGGCTTACAAGTGCATCATAGGCTGTGACAAACAAACAAAAAAAAGGTGTTTTTGGTTCAGCCTTGTTGCAAATAAGCCACACATTACTGTTGTGAAAATATAATATATTATAAAGAAAAAGAAAAGGAATGGTCCAATACATAAGTAGGCTACATTGATACTATTCATACCTGTTTAGTTGATGGTGGCAAAGAACCTAAAATATCAGAACACATAACACTTTCAATCCATTTCCAGTGCTGAGGTGGAGCTATATTAAGAGCCGCCTAAAGTCACACAATATGGCTCAAATTACAGACAAGTTACTAAAACTTCTATTTCAGCACCTATAATTCCATTTCTAAAAATCTAATACCACCACATATTTAAAATATTTGTGTAGCCTTGTTATAGCATTGTCTGAAATAGTACTACCTGACTATCTATGGACAGGTATCTCACAGCCCCACTTTGAAGCCCCACTTTGAAGCATATCTTTACCTCCCCTTCACTGATCACTCTTGACATGACTGTTCTCCTTCTCTGCGCTCCTATGATACTCTCATCCGCTCTTATTCAATTGCACTTTGAACTCCTCCCCATCCCCCCAATCTTCCTCACCGATCCACTTTTACTTACTGCTCGTCTCCCACCTTCTTTATCCATTCCACATCGCACTGCTTGCACGGCGAAGTCATTTCCTGCAAAAGTAGAGCGTGAAATTAGATTAGTATGCAGGTGCAGTAGGAATATTGGACACAATTTGACAGCTGAAGTCTATCGAGACAACGTGTTGGGAGAGACTTGATGGAGATGGATTGTTTAAGGGTCAAGAGCTGCTGTTTAGTGTTTTTCCAGCAATATAATGCTCACTCTGTTTATGTTGTGCTAATTTTGCTATTATCTATAACGTTTTAATTGCAGTTATATTATAATCTTATTTAAAGTGACCTTTTCCATTAGTAATCATAAACACTTTATCTTTGACTTAATCCTTCACTTTAACATTGCTGCACTGGGGTTCTGCAGTCCCTTTTTGTAGCTGACTGCCAACACTAAACTGACAAGGTTAGAGTCCCATTTTTCAATAAGGACACCTCCATTTAACATTGTCCCTAAGGTGTTGTAATGCTGTCTATTATAAAAATGTGTTTACATCATCCAGGATTTTGTATGTACTCAACACATTGGATATCACTAGAAAACACTTTTGGTGCCAGACGTTAAAACTAATTTTCCCTTTTTACATAAAAGTGCTATTTTGTCAGAGCTGTACTGAGTCATGAGTGCGTAGGCACCAACACTGACCCTTTCCCTTTGGTTGTTTTGCAGTTGTCTCATCTCTTCCTTCAGCCTCTCGCACTCCGCTTTAAGCTCCTGTTCTCGCTGACATGCCCCCTGGGCCTCGTGCCGTGCGCCCTCTAGCTCCGCCTCCAGACGCTGCAGTTTCAGGTCCGACAGAGCGTCCAGGCTACGGGAGCTCTGGAGGGTCATAGCCGGACAGTCCAGCACTGGGAGAGGACACGGGATTATTTTAGTGACAAAATAAATTACAAATGACCTAATAACAGGAAGTAACAATAATTTCTCATTTAGTTGCTTGTCAGCGACAGCACATTCTTCTGTGCACAGTTACTGTACAACAAAAGAGCTGACTTCTTCCAAGGCCAGCATCTTGCATCTTGTACCTGGGTGATGTGATCTGCGTGGGCATGTTAGTGATTCAGCTTGCACACACAGAGATAGTCCTTGAGTCAGGAAACACTGTACCGAGGTGAAAAAAAATCTTCCTCAAACACTCATATAAGATTGATACATACAGCAGCACATTCAGTTATTAATCAAAAATATGAGGTGGCCTACGCATTAATTCATGTCCTTTGAATCGATGTGACGCCTATGAAAAATTTCCTTTCTTTTCCATCAATAGAGGCATCTGTTGAGGTGGTGATGACATGTTTTTTCTTTTTTCCCATCAGCCACCCACATTCTCAACAAGGAGATACAGTAGTTTACAATAGGAACAGCTTAACACAACATGGATATCACATGCAGCACTGAGCTGTGTGTCCATGTTTTATGGTAAGAGTATTGCTGACTACAGGGAATCTGAAAACAGCCTCATTATTCACCGGCGGGACTACTGTAGTGTAGGAGGTGTAGCCATTGCAAGCATCTTTAAAATACTATTAAGTTACTGAGTAAAATATTACTCAAAAGTACAAATTGCTATATAATACAGAATAATAACTGTTCTGTTATTAGTGAAATGGAGAAATCCTTTTGCTCAGAACTGACAGTACTCAAATAAAAACATGTTAAATGTCATTAGCTGAGAATGCACAACAAAGGGCCAGTGACTAAACAGTACCATTTCATACCGTCTGAGAAAAAAAAGTGATGGCACAGAACAGGACATTATGTTCCTCAGTCACTGCTGCTCACTCACTGTGTGTGTCTGGGCCGGCGTGCAGCTGTAGATACTGCATGTCTTTGCTGTGGAGCTGGATGTTGAGCTTTTGGAGGGAGTTATCTCTTTGTCTCAAAGCCGACTCCAGGCTCAGGATGCGCTCGACGTGGTTCTCGACCAGGCTCGTCTGTAAGCACACCCAGCAGACGAAGCCATTAGACTCAGCTCCTTTTTGAGATATTTGTCATTGTTTACCCAAATCAATGTGCCATTTATGTAGAAGGGATTAAGACATTCCACTATTGGCTTTTATAGAATACTGGTATTTTGGAGCATCGCTCTTGGATCTTTTGTTTTCTCTGTATCTATCAATTACTAATTGAATTAAGATCATTTATAGCCATAATGTAAATCCTTTTTCGGAAGCGGGTCTAGAACAAAAAGACAAAAGTCAATGTGGCCCAGTTGGTGGAACGGACGCTGTTAATGACACTGTGTCACTTGGCGGTACTTTAGTTCAGCACACCTCATTCCTTTAATCACTTTCAGCACAAAAAAATCTGCTGACTCTGCACGGCACAAGACTCATTGGACCTGAATCATGAGAGATAATCACAAAGACTGTCCGGCTGGGAAAGAGCAGCCGGACAGTCTGCCCAGTTGGAAGTCTCTACCTGATTTAGATAGGCTTTGAGGATAGGATAGAGATTTTAAACCCTTGAAATACCTCTGTTTCTCTAGTAGTAGGCGAATATTAATATAATATGTCTGTAAAAGGAAATTACTTTTTAATGTGTACAGAAATAGCACAGTGAACTAATGTACTATGTCTAATGTTTCTTATCATCCATGCAGTCAAAAAATCTGATTGGGATTTTAAAAATGTATTGCATCATCTTCCGACACAGTGTTTGTGTTTTGTGGCAGACAAATGGTAAGTTTTTAGTGTTTTTAAGGAAAAAAGGATTATCATTATTTACTGAAGATAAGTTGCACTCTGTGTGAGTTTATTGTAATATGTTGAGCTTTGTAAAAAGATTAGTTTTGAGGAGGGTTGCTAATAATATAATCATAATTGGACATGAGGTTACATGAATTTTGTTTATTTTTAATTTGTGGCCCCATGGGAATAGTATAATAACAGACTATATGTAACCATACAATAATGAAAGTAGTGTGAGTTGAAAATATATCTGACCATCTTGTCCAGGTCCCTTTGGAGGTTACTCTTCTCCGAGTGAATCTTTTCGTAGGCCTGGATCACGTCCTCCAGCTGCTCCTCCCGTTCCTTTCTCTTCTGGAGCTGAAGATAATACAAAAAAAACCTTGATGTTTACTTTTTATCTTTTGGACAAAGTCAGTGTTGGAAAAATGAATGCTATTGTGGAAGTCATCAGATGTGTCTCTTAAGAAGCTGTTGTGTAATCGTCAGAATTTGGGACACTCTATTCCTGACATTATAGATTTTTAACAATAATACACCACTTTCTGAAAAACATAAAAATAAAAGTCTTGCTATCCTGCTGGTCTATCCTCCACAGTCTAATGATGGGGTGAGTGTCGCTCGATGCTGTAATCACATGCTGTTTGACAGATCCGAGGGCCAAGACGAACAGGAAGTTGGGGCTGAGGATAGAAATAAATAAGGGCAACAGATTTAAATTAAGACAATAGCCATAAAGGGATCAAGAGTGGGAGCAGAGGTGCGATAAACATAGAAAGTGTGTGCACAGGCAAAGGGATATGAGGCACAGAGAGGGCGACACAATCATATGCTTTAAAGACTGTTGCCAAGGTGAGGACCGTTCATCAACAGCATCGTGACTTCAACATCAACACTTTGTTTTTAGATCAATTATAGTTATTATTAGTCATTTTCTAATTAGAAAACACCACAACATTTGAGGTTAGGGAGTGAGTGCAAATCCTCTCTTATCTTAAATTAGCTTGCTTAAGAAAACGTGCAATGAGAGAAGTTACTAAAGATCTTTCAAGAGACCGAGTGAACTTAGATTTTACTTTTATTATTAAGCGATGGGGCATAAAGTTTGAAGCTTTGAAGCAATTAACAATTTCTATTTAAAAGGAGGAGGCAGTAGCTATCTCTGACTCTGCAGCAACATAAAATAACCTCTCAGCTCTGCCCTATTGGACATGTCTAAAATGCACAGCAGTGCACATAATAAAAGTTATATTTTAAGAAGGTAAGAAGGGTTATTCTTGGGCTTTTCTGTATTTCCTCGCACTGCATCCTGGTATTATATTAAGTTGAGAAGGGGTCTCAACAGAGCACGATCACCGGCTTGCCCTTCAAGTCATCAGTTTAAATAAAAAAGCGGTTGTGACCTTGTCTTTTCCAGCTAATCGTTTTCTGTTGCTCCCATTAAACCATTTCCTTTTTTTTTTCTTCTTCAAGCTCTTCACTTTTATCACGAGTTTCCTGTGTTCCTATTTAAAGGTGCTCACATTTAACAGAAGTCCATCCAAGACACAGATGTGGGAGTCATTTTACAGTGCACCCCATTTGCTCCATTTGCTTGTATTTAGATCAGTGTTTGTCCTCATTACCTAATAGATCAAGATGTGTAGGAAGCCTTATGTAAAAAAAAAAAAAAACATAATTAGCATTTAAACTCAGCTAATTCTTGGACAAGTTTATTCCCAATTATATGGCATCATTCTTAAAATAAAACAAGTGTGAAAGTCCCATGTCACAGTGCTCCTCTAACAAGCACAATCAGTGGTGTTTTACTGTACAACAGTAAGCTGCAGCTTTTAATTAGTTCTAGGGCACATTCAGTACAGTACGTCCACCGTGGCTGACCTGATTCAATTACTCCTTAGTTCTTCAGCTAAAACTTTTGGGTCTGATACATTTAAGTGTCTTTCTAAGTTTGCTTTGTGTCTTTGTGTCCTTATTTCTTTTACATTCCTTCCTTTTTTTGTGCCTGGTCAGTCCTCAAAAGCACTTACCTCATGGCTTAGGACGTTGACTCTCGAGATCAGATTGCCGTTTTCTGACTGCAGCAGGGCCGTCTCCTTGCTCTCGAAGGAGCAGTAGGAGTTACTGTCTTCTCCGAACTCACTGATCATTGGGAACTACACAAAGAAAATACACAAAAGCAAATGAAAGTACTTTTCCACTCATTTCGGCAATTTTTGATGAGTTCACACTGGGAACATTCCCTTGTGTCTGGCCCAGAAATCACTTAAGTAGTAGGCAGAAGTTTAAACTTATCCAACCCTACCCCTCATTTACAGTTTGTTAAATTCTATGTAAAAAGAAAAACACCAAAAACATCATTATTTTCTATTTTAGGATGTTACATAAAACTTTCCCAAGTATTACATTAACTACAGTATAGTCCAGAACATAGCCTCCATTTCTTTATATGTCTCAAAAATTGAATTCTTATATTCATTTTTAAACTTTATGTCTCTACAGCTGCCTAGAGAGGACAAACTGAGCAATGCTGAGGAAGAAACACATTCATGTTTCCTTTGTGGATTTTGTCTCACCTGGCCGATGTTTTCATTTGTTTTGGGTTTGCTCAAAGACAATATCCCTGCAGGCTTTACTGTACATGTTCACGTGGGCTGGAAAGGCTTTTATTTTGAAATACAATCAATTTGTGTGATTTGGATTGATGTGTGTTATAAGAGCCTCCATGTTTTATTGATCCATTCTTTTATAACTAAATCCATCTGCAACCTGTCGAAGTCCAACTAAAACCTGTCCAAACTAATTCAGACTAGCTTAAAAGAAGAATTGTAAGACTCAAATGAAGATGGTAAACAATAAATAATTAAATATGATGACAGTGAGGCTAACTGAAAATGGTAAAGAATGGTCAGCTTGTGTTTTCTTTGTTGAGGGTTAGGAGGGGTAGGAAAAAATAAATCTCCTGACTTCAGCCCACACCCTTTTGGGCAAGGAAAATTTGTGTTTTAATATTGTATTTATTAGGCCCGAGCCGGTGATGGCCGGGAGGGCCTATTGTTTTTGCTCGGATTTTTTTTTTTTTTTTTTTTTTTATTTTTCTTCCGACCCAATGATCCTAAATTTGACCCAGTGAACATGCACGAAAAGTCATTTTATTGGTCCCAGACTTCAAGCTCGGCGAAAAATTGATGTATTTGAAGTCGCCGAAAAAAAAATACGAAAAATGACTCAGTGGCGACCCCTACAAAATCAAAATACATTGGGCCTATGGAAAGTGAAAGTAACTTTTTTCCAACGTAGAAAAATGAAACTTGGTATATCCATAGGACACCTCAGGGCAAACAGAAAAGTCAATGACAGTCACACCCTAAACTTAACAGGAAGTCCGCCATGTGGGGTGAAACGCGCGCCACTAAAATCGCACTTGCGCAGAAAGATGCAAATCTTTGTGTTTTAATCTAAATGGCCCCAAATTTGGTGAGTATCATCTAGACACGTGTGCCAACCAAAGTTGTGACTTTGTTTTTGATATCTTATCGGGTATGGGTGTGGCAAGCCTGTAACGAGGTGGCCATTTTTGTGAAAATAAAGCGTCTCTTAACTCTCAAACGCCTTCTCGGATCGAGTTGGACCCAAAAAGGCGTTTGTGCACATTCATGACCTGAACAAAAAAATATGTAAATAAAAGGGTTATCTTTAGAAATGGCTCTCCAGCGCCCCTACAAACTTATAATGGACCCAAGAATTTAGTTTGTCATAGAGACATAAAATTTTGTACACACATCTCTTATGTCATGACGAGCATAAAAGCCAATGACAACCACCCCTATCTATAAATGTGTTGCCATAGCAACGCCCCAAAAATGTGAAAAAGTCAATGGGAAGTGAAATTTTTAGTTTGTTGTAGGCAAATAAAACTTGGTACACACATCCATCATGGGCTTATGAACAAAAAGCCAATGGGGACCACACCTATCACACACAGGAAGGCGGCCATTTTGAATTGAAAATGTGAACCGACTTAAAATACACCTCTTTTTAAAAGTACACAGAAAAAGCTGCTTCATTCCACAGACACCAAACTTGGGCAAAATGAGCTAAACACATGTATGTAAAAGAGACAAGTGTTTTTCTAGACTTTTTTGCTCGAGTTATATTTTTTTTATTATAATTCGGTATATATTTTTTTATTATAATTTTTCTGCAAAATGATCCTCAATTTAACCCAGTAAACGAACAACTAAAAGTCATTTTTATTGGTCCCAGACTTCAAGCCCGGCAAAAAATGTATGTATTTGAAGTCCCCGAAAAAAATTCGAAAAATGACTCAGTGGCGACCCTACAAAAGTCAAAATACATTGGGCCTATGGAAAGTGAAAGTAACTTTTTTCCAATGTAGAAAAATGAAACTTGGTACATCCATAGGACACCTCAGGGCAAACAGAAAAGTCTATAAGAGCCACACCCTAAACTCAACAGGAAGTCCGCCATGTGGGGTGAAACGCGCGGCCACTAAAATCGCACCCCTTGCGCAGAAAGATGCAAATCATTGTGTTTTAATCTAAATGGCCCCAAATTTGGTGAGTATCATCTAGACACGTGTGCCAACCAAAGTTGTGACTTTGTTTTTGATATCTTATCGGGTATGGGTGTGGCAAGCCTGTAACGAGGTGGCCATTTTTGTGAAAATAAAACGTCTCTTAACTCTCAAACGCCTTCTCGGATCGAGTTGGACCCAAAAAGGCGTTTGTGCACATTCATGACCTGAACAAAAAAATATGTAAATAAAAGGGTTATCTTTAGAAATGGCTCTCCAGCGCCCCCTACAAACTTATAATGGACCCAAGAATTTAGTTTGTCATAGAGACATAAAATTTGGTACACACATCTCTTATGTCATGACGAGCATAAAAGCCAATGACAACCACCCCCTATCTATAAATGTGTTGCCATAGCAACGTCCCAAAAATGTGAAAAAAGTCAATGGGAGGTAAAATTTTTAGTTTGTTGTAGGCAAATGAAACTTGGTACACATATCCACCATGGGCTTATGAACAAAAAAGCCAATGGGGACCATTGCCGGTGATGGCCGGGAGGGCCTATTGTTTTTGCTCGGATTTTTTTTTTTTTTTTTTTTTTTTTTTTTTTATTTTTCTTCCGACCCAATGATCCTAAATTTGACCCAGTGAACATGCACGAAAAGTCATTTTATTGGTCCCAGACTTCAAGCTCGCGAAAAATTGATGTATTTGAAGTCGCGAAAAAAAATACGAAAAATGACTCAGTGGCGACCCCTACAAAATCAAAATACATTGGGCCTATGGAAAGTGAAAGTAACTTTTTTCCAACGTAGAAAAATGAAACTTGGTATATCCATAGGACACCTCAGGGCAAACAGAAAAGTCAATGACAGTCACACCCTAAACTTAACAGGAAGTCCGCCATGGGGTGAAACGCGGCCACTAAAATCGCACCTTGCGCAGAAAGATGCAAATCTTTGTGTTTTAATCTAAATGGCCCCAAATTTGGTGAGTATCATCTAGACACGTGTGCCAACCAAAGTTGTGACTTTGTTTTTGATATCTTATCGGGTATGGGTGTGGCAAGCCTGTAACGAGGTGGCCATTTTTGTGAAAATAAAACGCGTCTCTTAACTCTCAAACGCCTTCTCGGATCGAGTTGGACCCAAAAGGCGTTTGTGCACATTCATGACCTGAACAAAAAATATGTAAATAAAAGGGTTATCTTTAGAAATGGCTCTCCAGCGCCCCTACAAACTTATAATGGACCCAAGAATTTAGTTTGTCATAGAGACATAAAATTTTGTACACACATCTCTTATGTCATGACGAGCATAAAAGCCAATGACAACCACCCCTATCTATAAATGTGTTGCCATAGCAACGTCCCAAAAATGTGAAAAAGTCAATGGGAAGTGAAATTTTTAGTTTGTTGTAGGCAAATAAAACTTGGTACACACACCCATCATGGGCTTATGAACAAAAAGCCAATGGGGACCACACCCTATCACACACAGGAAGGCGGCCATTTTGAATTGAAAATGTGAACCGACTTAAAATACACCTCTTTTTAAAAGTACACAGAAAAAGCTGCTTCATTCCACAGACACCAAACTTGGGCAAAATGAGCTAAACACATGTATGTAAAAGAGACAAGTGTTTTTCTAGACTTTTTGCTCGAGTTATATTTTTTTATTATAATTCGTATATATTTTTTATTATAATTTTTCTGCAAAATGATCCTCAATTTAACCCAGTAAACGAACAACTAAAAGTCATTTTTATTGGTCCCAGACTTCAAGCCCGGCAAAAATGTATGTATTTGAAGTCCCCGAAAAAAATACGAAAAATGACTCAGTGGCGACCCTACAAAAGTCAAAATACATTGGGCCTATGGAAAGTGAAAGTAACTTTTTCCAATGTAGAAAAATGAAACTTGGTACATCCATAGGACACCTCAGGGCAAACAGAAAAGTCTATAAGAGCCACACCCTAAACTCAACAGGAAGTCCGCCATGTGGGGTGAAACGCGCCACTAAAATCGCACTTTGCGCAGAAAGATGCAAATCATTGTGTTTTAATCTAAATGGCCCCAAATTTGGTGAGTATCATCTAGACACGTGTGCCAACCAAAGTTGTGACTTTGTTTTGATATCTTATCGGGTATGGGTGTGGCAAGCCTGTAACGAGGTGGCCATTTTTGTGAAAATAAAACGTCTCTTAACTCTCAAACGCCTTCTCGGATCGAGTTGGACCCAAAAAGGCGTTTGTGCACATTCATGACCTGAACAAAAAATATGTAAATAAAAGGGTTATCTTTAGAAATGGCTCTCCAGCGCCCCTACAAACTTATAATGGACCCAAGAATTTAGTTTGTCATAGAGACATAAAATTTGGTACACACATCTCTTATGTCATGACGAGCATAAAAGCCAATGACAACCACCCCCTATCTATAAATGTGTTGCCATAGCAACGTCCCAAAAATGTGAAAAAAGTCAATGGGAGGTAAAATTTTTAGTTTGTTGTAGGCAAATGAAACTTGGTACACATATCCACCATGGGCTTATGAACAAAAAAGCCAATGGGGACCACACCCTATCACACACGGGAAGGCGGCCATTTTGAATTGAAAATTTGGTCCGACTTAAAATACACCTCTTTTTAAAAGTACACAGACAATAGCTGCTTCATTCCACAGACACCAAACTTGGGCAAAATGAGCTAAACATATGTATGTAAAAGAGACAAGCGTTTTTCTAGACTTTTTTGCTCGAGTTATATTTTTTTAAATTATAATTCGTATATATTTTTTATCATATTTTTCTGCAAAATGATCCTCAATTTAACCCAGGAAGCATTACAACTAAAAGTCATTTTTATTGGTCCCAGATTTCAAGCCCAGCGAAATGTATGTATTTGAAGTCCCGAAAAAAATACAAAAAATGACTCAGTGGCGACCCCTAGAAAAGTCAAAATACATTGGGCCTATGGAAAGTGAAAGTAACTTTTTTCCAACGTAGAAAAATGAAACTTGGTATATCCATAGGACACCTCAGGGCAAACAGAAAAGTCAATGACAGTCACACCCTAAACTTAACAGGAAGTCCGCCATGTGGGGTGAAAGGCGCGCCACTAAAATCGCACTTGCGCAGAAAGATGCAAATCATTGTGTTTTAATCTAAATGGCCCCAAATTTGGTGAGTATCATCTAGACACGTGTGCCAACCAAAGTTGTGACTTTGTTTTTGATATCTTATCGGGTATGGGTGTGGCAAGCCTGTAACGAGGTGGCCATTTTTGTGAAAATAAACGTCTCTTAACTCTCAAACGCCTTCTCGGATCGAGTTGGACCCAAAAAGGCGTTTGTGCACATTCATGACCTGAACAAAAATATGTAAATAAAAGGGTTATCTTTAGAAATGGCTCTCCAGCGCCCCTACAAACTTATAATGGACCCAAGAATTTAGTTTGTCATAGAGACATAAAATTTTGTACACACATCTCTTATGTCATGACGAGCATAAAAGCCAATGACAACCACCCCTATCTATAAATGTGTTGCCATAGCAACGCCCCAAAAATGTGAAAAAGTCAATGGGAAGTGAAATTTTTAGTTTGTTGTAGGCAAATAAAACTTGGTACACACATCCACCATGGGCTTATGAACAAAAAAGCCAATGGGGACCACACCCTATCACACACAGGAAGGCGGCCATTTTGAATTGAAAATGTGAACCGACTTAAAATACACCTCTTTTTTAAAAGTACACAGAAAAAAGCTGCTTCATTCCACAGACACCAAACTTGGGCAAAATGAGCTAAACACATGTATGTAAAAGAGACAAGTGTTTTTCTAGACTTTTTTGCTCGAGTTATATTTTTTTTTATTATAATTCGGTATATATTTTTTTATAATTTTTCTGTAAAATGATCCTAAATTTGACCCAGTAAACGTGCAACTTAAAGTCATTTTTATTGGTCCCAGACTTCAAGCCCGGCAAAAATTTATGTATTTGAAGTCCCCGAAAAAAAAATATGAAAAATGACTCAGTGGCGAATTCTAGAAAAGTCAAAATACATTGGGCCTATTGAAAGTGAATTTTTTTCCAACGTAGAAAAATGAAACTTGGTACATCCATAGGACACCTCAGGGCAAACAGAAAAGTTTATTACAGCCATACCGTAAACTCAACAGGAAATCTACTATGTTGGGTGGAATGCGTGACCACCTAAATCTCACCCCTTGTGTCTAAAGGCCTTTCATCTAAACAGCTCCAAATTTGGTGAGTATCATCTAGACACGTGTGCAAAAAAGTTATCAATTTGTTTTTTGATACATTTGTGGCTGCGGTCGTAATGAGTCTGTGAAGAGGCAGCCATTTCTTTGGGAAATAAATGCCATTTCCCAATTGCCAGGATCCTTCCTTTAGAGGAGGCCCCTCCAGAGCCACGGCTAGAGTCTTAGAAAACTCCTCAGAATCCTTTGGAACTTATCCTCCGAGTGCATGTGTCCCCGCGGTCTCAAGGGAGGCGAGGGCCTTTATCGCCGCTTGCGGCTTTAATTTATTTTTCTTTTCTTTAGTTTTTTTCCCTTAGACCTAATAAACTAAACTAACTAAAGTGAGAAGCACAGGTTAATAAATTCCTGCACAATTACATAAAAACATATGCAATCAATAAGTCCTGAACAAGGACCACAGCTCTGAGGCACTTCTGAGGCACTTCACATTTAAATGATGTAAATGTTTAATAACTGTAAATGTACAGCCGTGACTATGCAGCTATGACTGATTATACAATCATCATGCATGTAAGCCCCTAATGGGCTGTATAATATTTTGCATGTTTTACTGCAGTAAGCATTTTTCCTGTTAGTGCAGATGTGACGGTTACTGTGCTAAACTGCTGTTTGTTAGAAGAAAACAGTGACAGAGAGACTCAAGACCAGTTACAGTATATCTAGATAAGTTCAACCTAAATGAGCAGACATTTACATTTAGAGTGCCGAGCAATAACCACAGCAAGCCTTTCATTTTTCTGTGCGAAGTCAGTGGAACTGAAGCAATTTCTGTTTGAGCACCAAACAACCATTTTCCATTTAGCAGAACACCTCACTTTGCTCAGTTTAGAAGTAAATGTCAGCAACATGGGCTCATACACGGGGGACTTGAAAAGTCTCTCACAGAAAGCATCAGGAGAACAGCCCTACTTCAACCAGTGTTCAAAGCTGCTCATAGAACATCCAGTCTCTTCTATAAAATCATACAAACACAATTCATACAACTTCTGTTTTTAAAAATGAATGCAGACCGTTTGATAGTATACACCACAGCGCTAATATTGTTTTCATTAATTATCTTGGAAAAGGCTGTATTTGTGAAGGCACAGGTGTGAAACTGCTCGGCCAAACAAACCCACATCTGCAGCAGGTCGCACCTGTCTCTGAATAGGAACGTGTGGGACTGTGCCCTGAACAAACTGACGCCTGTGATTAAGTCAACATTGAGTGTGCAGCCCAGGATTTCTACCCTGACTCACAAGGCATGTCTGGAGAGGAGGAACAGAGTCAAAAGGCAATCTGGAGAGACCCAAGAACAATGAAGGAAATCAACTTGTATTGGTTTAAGTTAAAGTCAAAACAGGTCATAGAAAATGAAAAGGGGGAGTGGATTTAGTGGTTTACAAAGGTTTTGTTTTTCACTTTAAGGCCGAAGTAAAACAAGGCTGGGATTTTTCCAGAGCTTTTTAACACTATGCCAAGTTTTCTGTTAAAACTAAATTTGCAGAAGAAAGCTGAAATTTTCTGAAAACCGAAATTACAGAAAATAGATGAAAAAACTGCAAATGGGTCAAATAAATTAGAAAAATGTCATATTTAATAGCATTCGTTTATCAGGCATTAGGAAAGTTACTGTTAACTGGGTTTGGGGTGTGGCTTTAATATAGCTTTTGTTTGCCCCTTACGTTTCATATGTGTCTACCAAGTTTAGTTTTTCTATGTTAGAAAAAAATTACTTTTACTTTGCATAGAGCCAGTGTATTTAGATTTTCCAGGGGTTACCACTGAGTAATTTTTTTATATTGTTTCTAGCTTTTCACGTTTTTATTTTTGTGCATGTTTAGGGGTTAAATAGAACGGCAAGACAAAACCTATGTGTAATGTACAAATCTATGTATCTATGTACTGCATTTCCAAACATTCCCATAGGTTTTCACTAATTAGGTTAGGATACCTAAATCAGCACAGACTTCTTTTCTGAAGGGCTGCTCTTCAGGCTCTTACATAACAAAAGCTTTTTCGCTCGTTGTATTCCTCGTAGACCATAATGCTGCAACAGCTTGCATCTTCTTGGTTCACGTTTTGGTAGGTTTCTTCCAGAACAACAGTCTCTTTGACAGGTTTTTGTAATTTTGAAACATTTTGTTCTCCCTACTCCTACAAAAGCTATTGATAGTTGTGTCTTTGTGAACAGTGCTGCTTGTTGCTGGAGAAGAGTATTAGGCAGAAAGAATGACAGTTGAAGAATAATCTTGCAGCTTAAGTGAATTTAAACCAATGAAAATGATAAAACAAATCCCACATTTTCTCTTTGTCCATAATTTCTCCTTCCCTGCACTCCCCCATCTATTTCTATTATTTATCTGGCACACTGGGAGGCTATAGCTTTCGGCTGTGTGCTTATGTGTGTATCGGCTCAGCTGAGATCGTGTTGTATCCCTGCTGCTGCGTGGTGGTTTTCTGCCTCACCAGCTCAGTAATCCATCCAAAAATTGTTTGGTTACCATCGCCATTCGAGCTCATCTGGCCATGAAGAAATGTTTCTAGTGGCACTGACATTGAGCAAATGCAATCATGTAGAACGATGTTTTTGTGTGTTGCCTATTAGAGAGGTAAATAGTTAATAACTGCATTCACTTTTGGAATAAATCAAACACTCTCTTTACTTTTACTTGAATATTTCTAATGATTTTATTTTACATACTCATGCACATGTGAGCAACACAAATACGTTAAGTTTAGTCAGTTATATTAAAACAAGTTCAAGCTCAGTGTCCTACTAGTGCTTGGCATTATGAACCAAAAATGTTTAGCCAACAGAAATTACATTATACAGTATGGACAGCAATATATTTTTTCCAGATTGAAAGAAATGTGCCACAGCTGTGCAGTCCATGAACATTAATCAGACACTGGCAGTAGACTTACTTTTCTGGCCAAGTAATTGTGCTGAATTAATGTTTAAAGTAGAAGCATGGCTCATATTTAGGAAATAGATGACCTGCTTGCTTTACAATTATATAAACATTTATTACATAAAATACATTGTCTCCTCCCATATGTGTTATGAAAAGATCTCCAAACATCAGCCCCTGTTAGCCATCATGGTTGTGTGGTAACTCATGTAACTCTGTACATATTTATTTCAATACAGATTTTGCCCACTCTACTCACCCCGTTAATGACGTGGTGATTATTTTATTTAAATGCGGATCAGCAGCATGAGTTCCCACGTTTGAATAATGTCCCCAGGATCAAAGCAGACCCGAAGCCGTCCCCCTGTTTTTATCTTTGTGTACAGTCGCATTGCTTAAAAAAGAGAAAACACTCAGAGCGACACTCAGCTCATAAAAGGCTCGAGCCAGATAAAGACAACTGTAAGTTATGCTGTATTAGACTTTATAATGAAAGGCCTACCTTGATCTCATAAATCTTGAGCTTCCTCTTGATGCTGGTGTTCTCTCGCTCCAGGCAGGCCAGTCTCGTCTTGATGTCCTGATAAGCCGTGATCAGGGCGAAGTGGGAGGCTGAGTAGACGTCATCGGGCGCCAGGGTCGACGAGCGCCAGGCCACACTGCCACAGCCGTCCTCCTTCAGGCCAGTATCGCCGCTGCCTCCTCCCCCCAGCAGCCCCAGCTCGCCCCCGCCAAACAGAGACTGCATCGCTCAGACCCTCAACCTGGGGACATGCACGGAGACAGACACTTATCAATTATTCAAACACACTATTGTGCAATAAAAGGAGAGATGAAACACCAAACTTTGTTATTTTTGGGGGGTTTGCATAAAGTCAGAAGGCCAGAGTGTACTAGATAATTCAAAAGTAAAGCGAGCATGACACATAAGGAGCTGTAAGGGACGTACAGTAGTCACCTAATATAAAATATACATTAGAAGCCCTGAGTTATCACATGGTATGGTCGATTTAGTTTATGTCCCAAAAATGTAAAGTTCACAAAGAACTATGGAGGAGCCAACATAAGATTAAATTATTTATTCACTTAGCTGCATTTAGTTAGTTTTCTTTTTGCTCAATCTGATAAGCTACAAGCTAACATTACATTCACTGAAGGATTCATGAGTAACCAACACACACATCCCAAATGGAAATCAGCCTTGTGCGTGCTTATGTTCGGTTTCATAAGGCTTAATAAAACATGGGCTATGACAGCTTACGTTCTTTGAGGGCTGTGATGAATGAGCCGGGTGGTTAACTGACCGTTCACAGCCAGCTGGCCTTGGCCTATCTCCCCCCAGCTCCAGCCACTCCAGGCAGGTCTGTCACAAATGATAAATGGCACCCATTGATGCCACCCACCAACGTCGTTTCATCCGGCCGCAGTGTAAGGGCATGTGTGCAGAAGTCATACTCTACGTGGCTATAGTTTTGATTTGAGTTACACAACTGTTGATTTTGTGTATACCGGACTGGATGGCTTTCTGACTCCCAGCTATGCCTTATGAGTCAGCTATTGCCTACTGAGCTATTTTCATCTGCTCCCTTCCTCAATGCAGCTATTTTCCTTGTGTTTCTAGAGAGAGGAGAGAAAGACATAGGGGATGAAGCCTCTTAGCCGATCTACAGCTACAGGATGCTCCAAAGACACTCCCACACACACACACACACACACACACACACACACACACACACACACACACACACACACACACACACACACACACACACACACACACACACACACACACACACACACACACACACACACACACAGCACAAAGGCATGTCCAAAAACGGGAACAGCCGAAGAGACAAGAGGCATGTGTGGACAAAGAGTTGATCGAACACTTGCGACACACTGTCACCTGCCAGCAGCCTCGGGACTATGTTTACACTGGGATGTATTAAGGACTTCTGATGTGTGCAGAACTGGTGAAGTTATCTCTGGTATAAACACTGCCACTTTGATCACGTCATTTCTTATCATATTAACTAACATTTCTCTATAAATAACAATGAGGCAAATACATAATGTCTGCAAATGTTGTGCATCTCGGCCCATTCCAGACATTGTACATTGAGTTCCTCCATGGGACCCACACCTGTCCTCGATCCTGAAGGCTTTGTCGTTTGCAATATACATGTACAATATATTCAATGTTTTGTATTTTTCATCTTTCATTGCATTTGATGAAAAAGGCTTGTAAGAACATAACATAACTTTCTGGTTATGTTTACACAGTTGTGTTTTTGCAACACGTTAACTCTTACACTGTTCTGGATTTTTCTTTACCAGAGACTATAATTGCCTATATATACCCCCTTTTAAAGACAACATTATTTCCATTGGCCTAAAAAAAAAAAACTATGCCTCACATTATGTAATTATATTCACTTGAGGAAAATGAGTCACAGTGAGGCGATCATCAAATGTAAATGTCAAAGCACTGACAATTTCCAGTGTTTTCATATCTCTGTGTAAATGGAATACATTTATACGGGCAAATAAGTACTCAATGTAATTTACAACATTCATTTGGATAATAACACACCAAAGAAAAAGGTGAGTGCCCTGTTAAAAGACACTTCTGTGGGAAAAGCTCAGACCTTCTTGAAATGTTGGTTGCTCAAAGGTCTACATTTTGTGGACAGCTGCTTTGAAATATTTTTGCTCCCATTCTGTGCATTACATCTCATAGTGTGCCTTTTCCACATTCGAGTGCATGAATAATTTTTTACCTATTTTGTACTTAGTGACCACATCTCTATGAATATTCCATGGAAACAGCATACTCCATCTGCCTACATACTGTCTGAGCACATAATTATGCACGAAAATAAAAAAATAAAATAAGTGAGCATAGAGTGAACAATATGATTGGATAGTCATCACTGAAAATATTCAGATTATACTACTCACATGTCTTCTTATTGACCGGCTCTCATGCTTCAATAGGTTACAGCACATACACAACCCTTTATGCTTTCACTCAGGATGAAATGAACTGGGAACATGCAGCAACATCCATTTTTTTCCAGTGGCACTTTCTTCATTTCCTTCTCAGAAATGAAGCATTTATCATCTACAGGTATGCGCACGCACGCACGCACGCACGCACGCACGCACGCACACACACACACACACACACACACACACACACACACTATCCCTGTCTTCTTCTCGGCTCCTGGACCTAAAATATCCCTCACCCAGCCTCATCTTAAGCCCCCTCCCCCTTCCCACACAGTCCACTCTATCTCCTGGACCTCAGGGCTCATTTTGCAGAACTCCAAGAGGGCCTCGTCGAATTTGAGAAGCACTTTCCTCTCACCTTCATTACTGCAATTACTACAGAAAGTCATACATTACCGAGAGCCCACGTGGTGCACGCCAATCCATCCTCTTATATCCTCGCTCCTTTGTTCCCCTTTTCTCCAGGGATCGCAGCATCTGCCACAATCTTTGGCCCATAATACATTCAGAGTGACTTTTAACAAAAATTGGGCATTCAAGACATCCATACAGTAACAGAATTTTGTAATTTCTATACATGATAGAAATTCTGTATTTCATGTATAAGTGATATTTGAGCCTTTTTTTAAACAAAACATAAAAGCAGCACTTGTTTATTTAATATGAAATGTGTGGCATAATCTGAAGTCACACACCACAGCATTTAACGGAAGGCTAATTTGCAACACTTGTCCCTTAATAAGACAAAACAACACAACAAACCATACAACACACAATACACTTGTATATATTGTTTTACTCTATTGTGAAAAGTCTGATAATCTAATGATAGTTTTATAAAGATTTAATTCAGTTTATTTTTATTTTTTTATTGAAGTCATATTATACTATAACCTTAGCATCATCCATTTATGAAAAGCTCAATCGAGTCTACAAGTATGTGGATGTCACCAGCAACAGTTGATATTTTTGGTCAATGGGAATTAGAGATCATTTGTGTCTGCCAGTGATGCCATTTTGGGGCAAATCCTTTTGGTTACTACACAATTTTTTGGAGCTTAAAACTTTTTTTCTGTTCCTTTATATGCATGTGTGCAGTCATCCCAGGCTGAGAATCTATGAGAACAGCAGAAATGATGCCAGCTGGGCCAAAGCCGGGTTTGCAGTTGATAAAGGACCGAGGATCAAAGAGGAAACTGGGCGAGTGAGTCTCCCTAGAGAGTCATTTTAAAGTTAGATCTCGAACAGGGCCGATGCCACCACTTTTTACTCAGTTCGTCTCCCTTAGCTCTATCACTTTCCTCCAAATCTCTTCTTTATCTACGTTTTCTACCATTCTTACCCTGTTTGCTCCCCCCCAGTGCCACCCAGTAAACCCCACAGGCTGGACGTTAGCTCACTTTCTTGTCCCTAAAAGTCATCCTCCAAATGCTCTATAATGCCCTGTTTTGCTCGGCTGCACCTGGTCCCTCTAAAGTCTCCTTCCACAAGGCCAGAATCGGTCCAACACACACTGAGAAGCCATTAACATACTAGCAGGTAGAGGTTGATTATGTGTCTTTTGGGGAGCGCTTGTTTAGTGCATATCAATGCAGACACATGAGCACATGCACAGAGTAGCACATCAGGGTGTGTAAGTATATGGAAATGAGAGCAAAGACAGCATGTGTTTAATAAAGGACAGCGCTGCAGCAAACTATTGAAAAGTGCCTCATGACTTACATTCTAGGGATAAATGCTATAGACTTAAATGTACGTATAATATTGCAACAAATTAGCATAACATGTGCCATAGTAAACCCTCAATACTATTCTGAACAGTGTTATAGCACATTCTACATCTATTTAAAAACATTTAGTCTTGTAAAAGTCATTGTGGTACTGGCACATCTCTGTTTGGCAGACTAATAACTAACAGTCCACGAACAGTCTGAGTCATGAGATAGTGAAAGTGTCATAATAGGGATTCACAAAGAACTAAATGCCAAACAAATGCGATCCGGGGAAACGGTTTGTAGCAGCAGCCTTTCTGGCATTAAGGCGATTGAACAAAGAGCAGCAAAGTGCAACCGCCAAAAAGACTGCTGTGGCACAGTGGGTTGTGTATCGCCATTGTCAGAGCGCCAGTCTGGAAAGTGCGGCTAGTGACCAAACAAATACATGTAGAAGAAGAAAAGGATGAGTTTAAAGATATTATTGGTGAAATTGAACCATGTGACTGGTCCAAATGAGTCAGCTTGTCATAAAAGATGTAGTCAAAGATAATAGTCAACAGAACAGCATTTACAGTTGCATCTTTTCTGTCAAATATTTTTTAGTAACCAACCATATAACTTTAGCCCGAAGCTGATAAAATCCTACCATCTGTTATTGCAGTCTGATTTTCACACATGCCAAGAGAAACTTACAAACAATTTTTTGGGAGAGAGGTTATATTAAAAATGTCATCCTCAAAATGGACATGGACCAGATATAATAAGCTACCAACTGTTTTCTTTTGGAATAGTGTGGTTGTATAATAAGACATGATAAATCCAGTCAGTTATAATGTTTAATTATAACAGAGATTTGTGTTGAATATTTTTCAGTTAGTTTTGTGGTTGTGCTTCATTTTAACCCTATGGGTATTTGAAGAAAAACTGATGGTGATGAACATAATGAAACACTTTCTCAATATTCAGGTTTCAGCAAAAATCCCTTACATTAACTGTTGGGAATGATGAAACAGTGTACAGTTCATTCCCCTGCCAATAGCTCTGAAGACATATTTTGAACTTTTAAATTATCCCTGTGGGGAAATCCAATGTCGGGAGCCACCACCAGGGGGCACACAGCACTGTTGGTGGGGAAACTGGAGAACCCAGAGGAAAATAGGGAGAACATGCAAACTCAAGACAGACAGGTGCCATCCTGCCCAGGAGTTGAACTCTGGACCTTCTTGCTGTTAGGTGTTTTACTGTGCCACTGTGCCGCCAAGGACTTATTGCATTTTATTTGGCTGATGTCACTGTTCCTCAGTCCAATATCCTTCTACTGTTTATGATTCCTCCAGGAGACATTTTGAAACACATGCATACTGTAACTGAGCCCACGCCACGTGCCACTACTGTTCATATTCACAATACACACACACACCCACACTCACACTTACGTATGTGCATACCCAACACAAAGCGCTTGTACGGCTGACAGAGCAGCAGAATAACACAGCTTCTAACAAATGCTGCGCCATACCGCACCCTGATTCATCACTCCGAGGATCAGCAGTGTGTGTGTATATGTGTGCACAAGACAGCTGCCACTCGGGAGATGGATGGCAGGGGCAGGATGGAGACAATGACTTGTGTTGCTATTTTATTTATTTATTTATTTTTTCTCTTTTTCTGCCTCTTCTCGGCTTCCTTCATCTGTCTTTCCAAGAGTGAACGTTCAATCCTCCTATTACCCTTTCTCCATGTCATTTATCCTAAAGCGTTCAGCTGCAAAGTTTATGAGAACGCCCATCTCTGAAATAAAACTTTATCTTGATTTTCAATCGCAACGCTCCACACGAAAGGCATTCATCTCTTCTTTATTGCTATGCCCAATCCAATATGTGGATTTACTCACTCTGAAATCTAAGTCAAAGTCGCTAACTAAGTCGCCAGAAGCAAGGACAATAGAGATAAAGAGGGCACGATATATATATTTTTACTTAAAGCCCACACGTCTCATACAACTGAGCCACCCAGCCACATGTAAAGTAGGTCAATACACTTAACCTATAAAAAAAAACATTGTTTACAGTGAAACTAAGCTTATTATTTGGTCTCAGCTGTCACAAAACAGTATGGCATTTGCTCTCAAAGCGCAGTTGGCACGCCTGCAGGCTCAAGTCACAGACCACTTTAAGCAAACATGAAATGCACGGCCAGGCCTTCATACAAATCAGATGGGACCATTTGCATTCATAAACCAATGTAGCCAACAAATGACCTTGCAACTATAGAGCAGAAAAAAAGAAGAGCTTTGTATTAAGCATGTTCGAAATGCTTTAAACTAGTTGTGGGAGAGTTTTTCATGGCCTTCAGAAAGTCAGAATTTGTTTTTCAAATAATAACTTGAATATATCACCTTGGGCTTCATTGAGTGAGTAAAAAAATGAAATTAACTGACAAAGAGGACAAGGATGATGAATTATTTAGTCACACTGTTTATTTCTGAGTAGTTTGAATATGTTGCCCACACTTGCCATGATGTGATCTTTTATTTATTGTGTTAGTATAATATGGTCAACTGTGTTCTAGTTTGAAATGCAAGACGTGGACAATTTATCAATAAGATATATCATAAAGAACATATATAAAAAGTAGAAAGGTGTTTCTCCTCTTGTGCATAGCTTTTTACAAACTGTATATTTATGATCCACTCTTCCATCAATACACTATCCCTCACTTTGGACAGAAATATAAGCTAAAGGCACAGGCAACACAGGTCCATCCACTCACACACACATCTATGTCTGCGTGGCAATAAACACATATTCACAGCAGTCTTTATTGAGTAAAAACATCTCTCATCAGTCAGCACCAACGGCCCCGACTTGTCTCACACTTTTGTCTCGTTCTTGAGATGTCTAAAAGCTTGTTTGCCGCAAGACAGACCGACACTCCTCCCACACATTATCACCATAACATTTGAAATTACATTAAATGAAAAATTAGTATGTACCAATGATGCATCAAATGAGAAATGGAAGCATTGTGTTGTGCTAATAGACGTGGAAAAGACATTTAGTTTGTATTTATAGCATCCAATCTCATTGCAGTTCCAGTCAAATGAGCTCAAAGCCAAAACGAAAATGTCTTGAAACATCACATGCTCTAAAAACACACACCACTGACGTAAACACAGCATTCAAAAGGAGCATTATACAAACAGAAAATGCCAGTTGGTAACCTTTAAATAATAATAAAAAAAGTTTATTCTCATGAAAAAGTGCTAGAGTTGGTCTTTGTCTATGAATAGGTTCTCAATGGACTATAAATGACTCCTAATGTCAATAGGAGTAATAATGATCTATGAAAAGCTGCTCAAAAGAGAAAATGTAACCAAGTGTTTAATTGGCTCCTAGTGCCGATACGACAGGCTGTGGCTCTTGATTAATTAATAGCGCATGCTGCTTGTTGGACAGATCCAGAGACAAGATGATGTGTGAGGGGAAAAGGGAGCAGTGGCATGAATCAGAAAGAATATATGATAAACACAGCAGTAGCACCAGCAGCAGTGGATTGTAGGAGAAGAGCATCTATAGGCTTGTTTCTTTTGATTGGACTGTATGGGGTTTTCAAGTCAGGATGCCTTTTGTGGAGAAATAATAAAAGTGGCTGTCCTTGGTGTATGCTGTAACTCTCGCCCTCTGCCACGATTCTCTTTGAAACTGTGTGTTAGTGACTGAAAGAGGGCTGGGGGCCAATCAGAGCACATTAAAGGGTGGTGCATGGAGTAAGGGAGCACTATAATGTGTTCAACTAAGTCTATTGAAGTGTGAGGAGGACGGGGACCGGACTAAATGTGAAAGTCACATTGGCACAGCGGCCAATCACAGTGCTGCGGGCAGAAACGTGAACGCACACTGAGATAATAAAGTGAATGGACCACCTCAGTTCACAACATGTAAATGCATGACTCTGTCCCTGAATGCTCTTCAGGAGATGTCTAAATCTGAATCAAATTGGGAAGGAGCTGCAGAATTAGTCACCCATTCAACGTTCTCCGCTGCTCATGTGAGAAATCTGAATAGCATGGAGCCTCTTACACAGTGCTCATTGAAATACTTTTGGCCTCTTGAAAAGCAAGCCTGCCTTAAATATAGCTCTAAAAAGATCAGATATTTATAACAGCATTGGTGACTAATTATTAGTCATATTTAATTCTCGGGTTCACACACCAAGGTCAAATTATAGCCATTTTTAAGCATAAGCAAATTGTTTAGTCAGATATCTGTTTTGAAGGAAACGAAGTATGCTCTGGCTGGCTCATATTTGTATCCTTATCTGCAATCTAACTCACCAGTAGGGACTTCTGACAGGATAGCACTGAGTCACGTTATTTTAAAATAAACCATAAGCCCAAATCAAAGCTCAAGTTTGAATCTTGCACACGGCTTCATGTTTCTGAAGCTGTGTGGTTTCAATTTATTTGAAAGCATTCAAGAAAACTAATCATCCTAATCTTGCCATGAAGAAAAAAGATAGAGACAAGTTGACATTACAAACCTTGTCATTGAAACAATAAAGGCAAATGCATAATTGATGTAAAATGTTTGATTAATGATCACATTGAGTTGAGCTCGTCTATATTTCACATGAGACTGATGAAGAAGTAGATGTAGAACAAATGCATCTATTGAAAAAGATTCAAAGGCTATGGAAAGAAAGAAAGAAAGAACAAAGACAGCGACATGACATTAGCTTCTGGAAAGAAAGAACCAGGGAAATGACTGTAACCAAGTGACCGGAGGGAGTTGTGAATAGCAACCACTTGTAAAGAAGCAACCAGCGCTGTCGACTACAAAGACAGAAAAGAGAGCAGGGAAATGAAACAGAGGGCGAGACAAATAAAGGGTGCACTAGAAAGCATCCCTGGTTCGACATTTTAAATGAACAGGTTTAAGGCCTGCATCCAACAGCTAGTTATCACACACACACCCAGGAGCAAATACAGATTTGAACTCATATGGTCCAGTTCATGTTCCTCTGCACAACTCATAAACCTGCAGTGGAGCACAGCATTTTCATTTTAACTCAAGGAACTGCACTCATCTGTGCTCTTGACTCTGAATATAAGGCCTCAGGTTTTTTCCAAAACATCAAGAAAGGGTGTACTCACATGTAACCCCGCTGTGCACTTTTTTGTCTGGCTTCATATAAAACAATGGAATGTCTGTATAACACAATAAAAAGAGGTAATGTATAAAAGCTTCAAAGTTCATTTCCAGTATGTGTTTTTTCAAGGCTATAAAGGGTCTATAAAAACACTTATGTAAGTCATTATGTTACTGAAGTTAAAACACATCCTGAATCACACATGGCACTATAGATTTGTAACAGGGCTCTTTTTGTGCATTTCAATTCTTGTTATTGGCTTTCAGCACCATGGACAGCCGCCCACACGGCTACAGGAAACACAAGTGCTACACACTTCCTCTTGGACTCATCATGAGACACTGTTTGAATGGGATCTAATCTATTATTATGGACTGTGTTAAGTGCTTTAAAAGAATGTGCAATGCTATTAGTGATATTAAAGATCAGGAGTGCCTCCCACAAGAGTAATCACACAGTGGCAATGATTCCTAATAGTGTGACACCTAACAATACAAAATACTTAAATTAACATGAAGCTACCTTTGAAGGTCTGAAATATAGTTGTTTTACAGATAAATGTTAGACAGCAGTTTTCATTTCACCAACAATCTTCTTAGTCATTCTTTTGTGTAAATGATACATGCATAAAAAGTATGACTGGCATTCTACTTCCAAGCTGTAAATAGTACTAAGTACCTACAAGCCACATAAGCTTAAGTTTTGCATCTAAAGCATTGTATTATTTGTGGTATACTTTTGAAACAGTCTTGGATGGAGAAGCAATTACAAATGACTCTCTTTCCAATTATTTTTGCACAGCAGAGTAATATTGCTGATCTCCTGTCTATCCTATGCTTTACACCAATATGCTTGGCTCTTGTCAAATGGGACACAGTGGCTCAGTGGTAGAGCCACTGTGTCACTGGTGAATTGAAGCCTAATGTAAGTCGCTTTGGATAAAAGCGTCAGATAAATGAATAAATGTAAATGCTTAGAGACAACCTTTATGTTCAGTTCACATAGTATAATACAAAGCTGCATAATTTAACAAACTATAGAACAAAATCTAATGCAGGTTTAATAGAACTTTCTAACAAAAGCCCATTGCCAGAAGCCTTGGCAAAACCTAGCCCTAGTGTGTGTCTGTGAGCGATCATGGAGGCAGAGCCAGCTGCTGGCAATAGGCGAATGTTAAGGACACAGGGCAGTACAATGACAAGGTGAATTAAATAAATGAATAAACTGCTTTTAAAAAGGGTTGGCAGAGAGACTGCAGAGCTGACAAGCAACCTCCCACAGCTCACTGCATCAGTGTGCTGCGGCTCAGGAAATGCTATCAGACTTTTCTAAGCTTTAATATGCATTCAGCTCTTTTAAACACTTCCTGAAGCCAAGACCCAGAGGATATACAGTCCATCACAGGCCCACAAGGAAAAAACACAAAAGGATATCAATGTTTCCTTTTGAGGCCTGTATAACAAAGATTTTCATGCAAAGTGAGCTGTGTTGTGGGTTCACACTTAATGGAAACCCATTAGCTGTGCTCTGACCCACTGAAAAGAAAACCAGGAATTCTTACCAAATGAGATTCCTTTTCTGTCAGCTCTCTCTGATGACTGATTGCTGAAGACTGTAATTTGAGACAGAGGCATGCGTTTTGCCTCTGTGAGATGGAACAATGTTGTCAGATAGCCTGAGTCGGCTCTTTCTTTTGTCCAAAACCTATTTTAAATGCGGAGGAGAAATATCACAACAGAAGCAGTTATATCAGCAAACATCTGAGACATCAAAAAAATAACAAAAAGAAAATGCATTTTGTTACAAAAAACTGCTGGGGCATTCTTGTGCTCTTCGTAGATATTTTTAGGTTCCCTGTGGAGCATTGAGCAGTCCGGTAACGAGTGACAAGCAAGTGGGTAACCTGGTTTTTCTGGGACACAAAAGGAGTGTGAATCCCCAGTGAGGACTGAGACTCTGGGCCTGGAAAGGACTCTTTACATTTTGCTGGAAGCACTAAAACTGTGTCTTTGTACTGTCTCTGCTCATTTCCTTCACATTTTACTATTATTCTCTACAGAGTCATACTCTTCTCAAAATATAGGGTTTGAACTACAGTTTGGGTATTTCATTTGTGGGATGTTTTATCAGGAAAAAAATTTAAATGCAGTTGTTACAATGCAAACAAATTACTTTATATTGTTTGGTTGAGTTAAGATACGTCTGGTTAAGGTTAGGGGAAAAGAAAGCCTGTCTATCAAGAAAAAGCACACTGAAAAATCACTAGGTTGAACAAAAATTTGAGGAGCAGGTATAAGCACAGACAGTATAGGCGCATTGCCCACAGTCAGCACATTGTCTCATAAATGTAGCAACAGAAAGTGGTCATGTTACACAGTAGTTACATCACACCATTTCAGTCTCCTCAGCAACAAGGTATCCTTTAGGAACAAAAGCAGTGCCGAAGCAGGTCATGTGTTATGTCTTCTCTAGGTACAAAGTGTTCAAGGCCCCGTCACTAACAAATCCTTTGCTGACAACTTGTGCGAGCAGTTGACAATATGAGCGGGCAGTACGGGAGGCAGTAAGAGGAAGGTCAGAGAAAATTTAGTTAAGAGGCAAGGCTTTCTTTATCTAAAACTCTACAGGGCTGAGGCATCCAAAACCAAAACTGTGAGCTTTTGTGAAAGTGGGTTATGATTGGATTTTATAAGAAAAGAAAAGAAAAGAAAAGAAAAGAAAAGAAAAGAAAAGAAAGAAGCAGTGGTCATTGCCTTGGCCCAAAGATGAAACAGCTTGGTTATGTAAAAAGCAAGTTAAATTCAAACAAGCAAGGTAAAAAAATATGTATATATTAAGTTTGTCTGCAAGTTTGACTCATCTTTCATCTTTGTTTAGGTGGAATACTTTTAGGAAAAAAATTTGGACAAGCAACAAAAGAATGGTTAGTGACACGTTTAACTAAGTCATGGTGGTCTTTTATTTTGATGAATGAAGTCCCATTTGAATACATTTCCTTTACTGCCTCAATTCAAAGGATTTAAAGCGGAGTAAAACTGATAGCAGAACTAATAGCAATTTGCTATTAATATATGTAATATCAAATGACATTTAGTCTGAGCTCATTGTGGTTGTCAGTTGAAGGGCAGAGGACTATACAAGTGTCATTTATAAACAGCTTCTAGTTATTGATCAAGATCCATGTTGCAGCTTCATCCTAACCCATTTGTTATGTCCATCCATTTCTTTCTGAGTGGATTGGATCATATGTGCATAATTTAGCCATAGTAATGCTCTCTAAAGTGATCACATGTTGGAGCCACAGACAGTTACAATTATTGGCCTATATACAGTAGGTGGCATTACAGTAAAAAAGTAATTGCAGAGGATTATAGAGAGCTGTATGGATCTACAATGTCACTTTAAACCTCATAAAAACTCTAGTACATTAAAAACGTACTTTTGACTCATGGAGAAGCCTGAACCTCATGTTCAAAGTATTTTTGTAAACTCCAGGTTTGAAGACCTTGTTATCTCTTAAAAATAATGGTAATAAATCCCGGTGAGGCTGTTCCTCCTGAAGTTGTACTGACACAGACTCTAGGATTTTGCACTGCCATAAATGAGATTAGTAAAGCAGCAGTCTGTCTGGACATTACCCAAGACAAATGGGGTCTGGAAGCTGAGGCTGACCTCAAGTATTCCAATTTCCATTGAATAGATGCTACGCTTCAAACTCGACACAAAGATCTGACCTGGTTTCTCAGCAGTTTATGTGAAAACAAAACAAAACTATCTGTTGTCAAAAACATGTGAAATAAAATGGAAAAGTCTGACACATTTTGATGACAAGGAATACACCTATCATCCCCTTTGTCACCCTTACTAGCGGTATATAAATATTCAACCCAGGACATAAGGTCTCTGCTTTCATTTTGCAAGTTTTGGGCTTGCATTCACCATTGTGCATAATGATAGATGTTCAGAAAATGTTGCAGAAAGTGTAATAGGTTTTGCATACATTAGCAATCTGGGAGATATGTGGGCACTGTTTCCAGGCAGGACACACTGTAAAAGTGCGCCACCCCTAATGTGAAATGATACCGCAGAGTAAGATAAATTACCTTGTATCCTCACAACTACATGCTCATGGAAAAACACATCACCAAGCAACACTGTGAACAGTGCGGGTTATTAAGGCGATAACTTCCCAAGTCTCATTAACAAGAACAATATATAAAAATGTGGATTTTATTGCAAAAAATGTAATGTATTAAAACTAAACAACAGTGGTATTCTGTCACTCTTTTTATTCAACAGAAATCTAAGATGCACATTTTTCGTTCATTTTGAGTTCACAATGAATTGATTCATTAGTGGTTTATTCATTTATGCTAAATCCTTCATGTCTGTCTGTCATTAGCAAGTTGAAGCTGCCAGAACATGTGACTGACTCAGAAAGTAGGCCACGCGATCAAGTAAGAGACACAGATGTACCTTGATATGAAGAATGATCTTACCTAGACGGAGGAAAATTGGCTGAACAGTGTGTTATCTTAACATTTAACCTTGTATGTTAATCGTTTACCCTCGTTTGTTAGTTTTGTTCTGTGCGTTTTTTTGTGCGTTATCTCATCATTCATCATTATTCTAGCTCTAATTATCGTGTGTGCACAATCAGGTTACAGTTGTGTTACCTGCAGAGAGACAACTGATTAGGCATAGCATGACCTTTTCATGGCAATCTTTCACATGATAGTTTTTTTTTACAAACTGTCTATCTAGGGAGCCAATTTCAAAATGTCAAATTAATAATAGACTTGAACCAAGAAGCTTGAAATTTGAAACCCCAAATGTCTCTTCTGTTTAAATTATGTTGACCCCTTTCATCCATCATCTTTAAACATCTCAATGTCCCTATGTTAAAACATTCCAGGTCTTGGTTTTCTTTTATATGTGCCATAAAAAGATTTAAGAAATAGAACATATCATAAATACTAGGGCTGCACAATTAATTGCATTTGCAATTAAATCACAATATTAAAAAATAAGATTTTCAATTTGCAGAAGTCGCAGTTATTGGTCATGAGCACTGTCTAAAAGACGCACTGTTATTTCTGAACTTGTGCATTATGCAGGTTCCAATCTAGGAAGACAGGGGCCAACAATAGGCTTTGGGTTTGTTTGGGGTCATTGACTGGTGCTGAAGCAGAACAAAACTTAGACACTGTCACTGTCATGGCCGTTTAAAGATAATCACTGTCAGAGAACCCCACAGACTAACTTCTAGTCCCACGAGCCAAACCCAGTGTGATTTAAATGGTTAAATAACAATATCTCATTCATATAATTCCATGCTTCATCATCATCTTGTCTTTATAACATGTAGGCCTGGTTTGTTACGTGTTGGTCATATTTATTGATGATGGACATTAGTCTCTAATGAATACCTAGAATGCATCAGTGTTCTTTCCGTTACTAGAGCAGTGATTTAAAATGAACTACAACTGCAACACAATTACAGCACCAATCAAGCTCTGCTAAATTAATATTTGCAAGCTCATTCATTCAAAAGAAACAGGTGCCACTGTTCTCACCCTGTTTGCATCACAAACACACACACACACAACCCAAACCCACACAGTCATTGCATTGCAGTGATTGCTTTTGACCATAGTTTTCGACTAAATAACCCTTGTCAAGGGCAGCGGGCACAATGCATCAGAAACACACTTTAATTAGCTGCAGAATGACACAATGTCTTAGGTGAGCACACTGACTGGTTGACCTGAGGAAACCTGACAGAGTTGTTATATAGCACACCCTTAAGTCCTGAACTTTTCAAAGGAGGAATCAGAACAAGGATTTCAGCTAAGATCCTATTTTGTGAGACTAAATCATTGCCACATAACAGGAAAACAATCATATTTTAAAGTATGTTATACAAGAGCTTTGAGCACTGTGTGGATGCAATTTAAAAGTGTTACAAAATGTTTAAAAACGCTGAAACACAAGCACAAACCAGACTTCAATGATTAGCAGGTAATGCCATGATTCACTCTCCTTAAATTAGCTCCCCCTGACAGAGGCCTCCAGAGAGCTTAAAGGCTGCATATTTAAAAATGAAGCGTATGCTAATCAAGTAATGTCTTAATACAAGTGCTACAATCAAATGGCTTAAAGAGTGGGACAAGCAGTGGCAATCTGACCTTGTGACCTCTCTAATAGTCCACTGACAGTGACTGACAGAGTTACCATGAAGCTAATTATCAGGCTTGTCTTGAGCAAGTGAAATAATGACTCTGACTTGGATCACATCTTAGATTGGATGCAGAGTCCTGGGCTATGCCACTGCAAATACAACAGTGAGTAAGGATTTCTGAGTAGGCACTTCTCTTTCCTGCTCTTAACCACCATATCAGTTCTTTCCATTGGCAAAAGTGAAACAGTAAATCAACTCAAGGTTCTTTGTGGCCGCAATAAAAGGCTAGTCCACTCTGGGGTTTCATATGTACAAGCATTTCCCACAACCTCAGGGGAATCGCATAAATATTCTATCTTTTGTAACATATACAACCAGCACAGCGTATCTCTTGCAATATACACGGTTATGCATACTCTTGAGAACCATTTAAACAGATTCCCTTTTTACATTAGAAAGCAATGACATCAAGGTTGAGGACTTTTTACATTGGAGGATAAAGGTATTTCACAATACCCTTTACACTTATCTAAAAAGAGTGTGTATTACTGTTATTGTTCCAAATGCAGTTATGCACACATTTTGCCTAGTGGATTGTTTGTTATATGCAAAGATGCAATAATGAATCAATACAGGCAATGTCTATTCCTGTAAAAGAACAGTTGAGAAGGTGGGACAAATAGGAAAACAAAACACATTAGAATTGTGCTCAGTATTATCTGCAAGCAAGATCACTGACAATAAAAATGCCCCCACCACTAACACTACTACTCGTTCAATGACAAGGTTTTACACTTGTGGAAAACCAGGTTATTGCTATGGTGAATTCAAATGACACTCCTGTTCGCTCTGGTGAGTTGTAATAGTGTTTCCACCAACTCAATCACGGACTATTATAAAATATCATGCTCATGGGTTAAAACACCTAACAATACAGATATATAGGGCCATGGGTTACTTGTGTTGACCGCTTTGCAGCTGAAGTTGAAGGTTGCCATCGCAGTGCATGCATGAGTGCGATGCTGATGCTCACTCCTAACATACAGACATGTTTGATCAGATTTCCCAACGAGCCTCTTGTAAGAGGGCAGTGACTGACACGTCCAGTCCCGCCGCTAGCATCTAATGCGCACAAAAGACATGGATGGTGCATAACAAAAGCTTCTAACTTACCCTCTGATCGAGTCCAGAGATGCCATCGCCTTGGAGCCTCGGAGCTCTCCGCACAGCCCTGGAATAAAAAGCGATCTCTTATGTTACGCTCAGTGTCCTGCAGCTGGGAGATTTGTATTAGTTGTGTTCACGTACAGCGCGGACATTCACGCTTCTTGTAGCAAACTGAGGAGCACATCTTACGCCGTGGAGCTCCACTACAGTCAGTGTGGGATGACGATGAGGAGGAGAATGAGGATGTTGTCGCGGGAATAGGAGCGTTTCTCTCTCCCTTTTTAACGAGAGCATCTACGCACTGCCTGAGTCACCGTGTATTTACAGACCGAGTCAAGGCAACGGGCAGCAGCCGCAGAGGCAGCATGGGTAGTCAATACAATGTATGGATAAGCTATTTAGTCACTGGACGGAGTACAATAGCAAAATAGCAAAGCATCAGAGGTCATACAGGACTTTTTCAAGAGCCAAAAGCAAAACTGAGCCTGAAGGATACCGATATGGTAACGTTTTAGATCACAGACAATTCCTACCCTGTATTTGCAGGTACCAAGTGAAAAAACACTCTGTACCCCACTGATCCTGCATCATTACTCGGTAATTTCCAAATATGTAGACTTTTGTATCTGGTAATAGCTCACATGTATCAAATATTTGTACTTTATTGTTTGGACTGCCCAAATTAAATCTGATTTTATGTGTTTAATGTACCTATGCCATGACCTAAATAAAACTAATTGAGTGTACATGCATGTCCTATGTATTTTTTATTTACAGTATGAGCAACAGATAAATTCTGTTGACTTTGGAAAAAACATTTTACATGAAATGTTGACTCGAGCAATAAAAAAGAAATAAAAAATCTTACTTTTACTCACTTTTATTAGTGACACTTACATTTTCTAAACAATGTTGAAATCAAATAATAATACACACATGTGAAGAATAAATTACTCAGACTCACTATTTTCATAATGTATCCAGAAACTATAATACCTTACAAAGTAAATCCCCTGTTTCCAGTAAATACTTGGATAATTACGCCTGTTACCTAGTAATTTACCTGGTAAGTATAGCGGTCTGTAATCTAGACAAGGCAATTTTATTTTTATAGCACAATTCATACACTGGATCATTAAAAAAATAAGATACATTTAAAAGATTTAGAATAAGAAACATAAAAAATTTGACAAAAAAAGATGAAGGGTGCAGACAAAAAACACTTTCAGTTGCCTTTACTGAATGTAGGCGGGGCTAAAGAGAATGGTTTTTATATCTAAAGCTTTACCAAACAATTTAGATTGAACTTGAATAAATTCAGTGAGGACAGAGTCTTTCATTGTTTGTGTTCTCTCTGTTTATGAAAGTTTTATCATTTTTTTCTATTTTAAACCACTCAGTGTTTTTGACAAAGGAACTAACTTAGACCTAGTCCCCGCTGAGACACTACATAACGGATAGGCTAAATGCATAATGATGATCATGAAGCTCATCATAACAACTGTAAGTTAGCCTGTGTCTGTGAAAGAAATGTGGAGCTTTGAATGTTTCTTTTTGGATTATTTTTTCTCTTAGTTTCCTTAATGTTGTTCAATTGAGAGTCAAAGCAACACCTCAAGCCTAGGATAGCCATTAGATAGCCACACGTATCTGGTTCATGGTTCATGGATAATTTCTATCAAGTGGACCAGGCCTGAACCTTTGGCCTGACACATCTCATGCTTTGAATTACAGAGTATATACAGTTGTGCTCATACGTTTACATACCCTGGCTATTACATAGCCCGTGTATTGCCAACTGTTTTGTCAATGCTGGTATACTTTATGTGCAATTGCAAATAATAAAATGTTTTCAGGTTTGTAGTTATGCTGCTTTTAAATATGAAAGACCAGAAGATCAAACACAGCGGATCACAAAACCAACGCTTTTTAGAGAGAGGAGATTATTGACCAAGCATCAATGGCTCTTTGTATTTAAGGGTTCGTCCGTATTCAACACTAAAAAATACAACAGACATAACCTCAACAAAATATCATCCTAAAAAGTGGTTAAAGAGGTAGATTCAAACCATCAACATTTGTATATGAGATATTACACCAAAAACGTCATCTAACAATTTGATATTAGGGTTAAAGTTTATAATAGACAATGTGAAATAAATCTTATAAAGTGAAAAATGATTGAGAGAGACAATAGCATATCATTTTATGTTCTTCTCATTCATCTGAACTTGAATTTGTCCTAATTGTTGTTTCACAGCAGACATAGTGATTATAATTGCTATGAGAATCTGTATGCAACGCTTGATTAGTCAAACATGGTGAAAGTTTGAATCATTATACCAGAGTTGTGTACTGTGTAGAAAGGCCACAAAAAAGATTCTGAGGTTAACTAAGCAAAAACATTGTGTCCTGGGAAGTGAGTCACAGGCATTGAAATATAGACTAAAGTGACCAATTGTGGCTAATGACCCGCCACACCAGCTCCCCCTGGCCAAAAAGCAAGGGCAAATGTCCTTCAGAGTTGTTTTCCACTTACCCAGGCTGTGCAGTATATATAACGTATAGGCCGTTGTGCCGAGCTACAGAGGTAAAACCAAGTCACATATGTGCAAGTCTCAAGTAAGTCTCAAGTCTGTACCTTCAAGTCTCAAGTAAGTATTTTTTTTCCTGGGCAAGTCAAGTCAAGCCACAGGCTATGTCAAGTCAAGTCCTGTAGTAGGTCATGTCAAGTCCAAGTCAAGTCACCTTATTATTGTAATTTTACCTGCAGAATCTGATCTTAATAAAGTGAAAGACAAGATATAAGTAACTGTCAGTAAATTACAATAATTTGGATTTGCAAATTTTCAACATTGAACAAATAACAGCTTAACTTCCAACAGAACAACTCCCTCTCTCTCTCTCTCTCTCTCTCTCACCACTCTCTCTCTCTCAAACCACAGTTTACATACATTACACTCTCACCACCACTCACTCACTCACTCACCACTCACCACTCACCACTCACTCACCACTCACTCACTCACCTCACCACCACCACTCACCACTCACCACTCACTCACTCACTCACTCACACCTCTCACCACCACCACCACTCACTCTCACTCTCTCACTCTCACTCACTCACTCACTCACCCACCACCTCACCACTCAGTCCTCACTCACTCACCTCTCACCTCACCTCACCACTCACCTCACTCACCCACCACTCACCACCACCACACACTCTCTCACTTGCACTCTCACTCACCACTCTCACTCACCACCACCACCACCTCACACACACACACACTCACACACCTCACTCACTCTCACTCACTCACTCTCACTCCACTCAGCTCTCACTCACACTCACCACTCACCTCACTCTCACTCACACCACCATTCACCACTCACACACTCTCTCACTCTCACTCACTCTCACTCACCTCACTCACCTCACTCACTCACCACTCACCAGTCACCTCACTCACCACCACCACTCAGTCTCTCACTCACCACTCTCACTCACTCACTCACCACTCACCACACCACCACCACCACACTCTCACTCTCACTCTCACTCACCACCTCACTCACCACTCACCTCACTCACACACTCTCACCTCACCTCACCTCACTCACTCAGTCTCTCACTCACACTCTCACTCAGTCTCTCACCACCACCACTCACTCCACTCTCACCACCACCACCACCACCACACACCACCTCTCACTCTCACTCACCTCACTCACTCACTCACTCACTCACTCACCACTCACTCACATTCTCACCTCACTCACTCACCTTTCACTCACACTCACTCACAAACTCACTCTCACTCACACTCTCACCTCACTCACCACTCACCACCACCACACTCACACTCTCACTCTCGCCTCACTCACTCACCACCCACCACTCACCACCACTCACTTACACCTCACTCACTCTCACCCTCACCACTCACCACCACTCACTCACTCACTCTCACCTCATTCACTTACTCTTTCACCACCACCACTCACAAACCTCACTCACTCACACACTCTCACTCTACACACCACCACCTCACTCACACTCTCACTCATTCACTCACCACTCACACCCTCACCACACTCTCACTAACTCACCTCACCCACACACACCTCACTCACACTCTCATACACTCACTCACTCACTCACTCCCACTCACAATGTCACTTACTCACACACTCTCACCACCACCACTCACACTCACTCTCACTCACACTCTCACCACTCTCACCTTCACTCACTCACTCACCTCACACTCACACTCTCACCTCACACTCACACTCACCACTCTCACTCACCTCACCACTCACACACACACACACACACACACACACACACACCTCCCTCACTCACCACTCACTCACCTTACTCACTCACTCACCTCACTCACACTCACTCACTAACTCACTCACCACTCACCACTCACCACCTCACACCTCACACTCACACCTCACTCACTCACTCACACTCTCACTCACTCACTAACTAACTCACTCACTCACTCACCACCACACACACACACACACACTCACTCACCACCACCACACCTCACTCACTAACTAACTAACTAACTCACTCACTCACTCACTCACTCACTCACTCACACACACACACACACTCACACACACTCTCACTCTCACTCTCACTCACTCACTCACTCACTCACTCACTCACTCACTCACTCACTCACACACACTCACTCACACTCTCACTCACTCACACACACTCTCACTCTCACTCACTCACTCACTCACTCACCACTCACTCACTCACTCACTCACTCACTCACTCACTCACTCTCTTCAAATGACGGAGGAAATTGGAGGTTGTCATCGCCTTTTGACATCTTGGAAATAATTGTTGAAGCCGAAAGCAATGACCCTCGGCACCCTTCCGGCTGACATGTTGATGTGATATCTGATATCTAAGTGGCTGAGGTGTGCGTAAGGTAGGCTATTCTCAGCCTGCGCTCCAGCTGGGTCAACTTTATTTTTAAAATAATTTAAATATTTAAATTCAAACTGAAAACATGATGTGATTAACACTCAAGTCATTCAAGTCATCGTGTCTCAAGTCAAGTCAAGTCCCGAGTCTTTAACTTCCAAGTCCGAGTCAAGTCTCAAGTCATAAAATAGCGAGTCGACTCGAGTCCAAGTCACTAAGTCTCAAGTCCCCATGTCTGCTGAGCTATTTGTTGACTGCTGGGAATAGGAGCTGAGCGCTGGCATGAATGTGGGCTGGTGGAAAGTGGAAAAAAACATGGGGGGGTTTGCTTAACTCTCCCCGGCACGTCCTGCACGCCGCTAAGCAGTCAAGCACTTTACTAAAAGTGTCTCGGGCAACAACACTTAAAGCAACCACAATAGATTGACAAAGCATGAGCATTTACTTATAAGGTATTGGATGTTGGCTGTCTACTGGTGTCCGTTGGAGAAAGACAGGGGGATATTAGGAATTATTACTTGATAGACTTACAAAATCCATGTCTTCTTTGAAATTTTATAATATTTGTATATGACTAAGAATCTCCACAGGCAAGATAAACCTGTTGGGAGACAGGCCCCCACCAAACGCGATTTACTCCAAAACTATCTAGATCGTTTGTGCTGGTTTGTGCTGTAAAAATTTTGTTTGTCCTGTTATAGTTTTTGAGATATTAATATTTATTTAATAGGTCATATAAGGTCACCCAGCCCCCGAAAATGCTTTAAAATGCTTTAAAATGCCCCAAAATAGTTTAATTCGTTTGTGCTGGTTTGTGCTGTAAAGATTTCCATGTGTGCTGTTATCGTTTTTAAGAAATTACAAGTTTAATTTTCGGCCGATGATGACGTCATTTGTCGTAAAAATGGACAAAATTATATCAAACGTTTAGGCTTCGTTTGTGTTGGTTTGTGTTGTAGGTATTTTTGTTTGTGTTGTGATATTTTATAAGATTTTATTATTAACAAATATTTTCGGTATTAACGGCACAATTTCCGGCCAGTTGAGGCTTTCAAAACTATAACAGCACAAACGATTTTTTTGTTTTACAGCACAAACCAGCACAAACAAAGCACAAACGATCTAGATAGTTTTGTAGTCAATCGCGTTTGGTGGGGGTCCAACTTCACGGAGATCTTGGACCGTATGAAAACAGACCAATCCAAAATTATAACATCAGCATTTGTGCTTTGTGTGCGTGTAGCCAATAACACTGCAACAAAGCCAAGTAAGTAAAGTCATGTTAAAATAATACATTTAAGTATGTTGTTGCATTATGTCATCACCTTCATTTGACTTAAATTTTAAAGACGCATCTGCTTGGGTAAAAAAAAAAGTGTCTTGTTTTATTTTCCAGACAAAAAAGCAAAACAACTGCCAATTGACCAAGTGACTAACACTTGTTTTGACTTGTATGTAGCAGTAATAGGAGCTGGCAGCGCTTAAATGAAATGGGACATTTAGTCAGTGTGGTTTCTCCAGCAAAAGATTCTGTTTATTTAGTTGATACATTCCCAACTGACAGGTTTTGCATGAACTGTCCCAACTGTGCTGAGCTGACAATAGCCAAGGTTTACATAATGGACGATTTGATCCAGACACTGTTTTCCCTGACAGAGGTATTTCTTTTCCAAACTTACATGGGCTGGTTGGGAATCATCCACAGACTGCTCAACAGCACAGGAGAAGATAAACAAGAAGTGGTGTGAATACCTAGGTTAACTCACAAATACTCTTACCTCTTTACCTCATACTTCCTTAGTTACAAACTGTTTGTGGTCAACACCAAACTGCTGTGACATATTAGGTCTTGACTCTAGGTTATTTTAAAGGAATAGCCTTCTCTCGTCCTTAGTCAAGAAGCCAATCAGTCTATTATACATGCTAATTTAATTATTTATTTTTTCAATAATACGTTACAGAATAAATATTGACTTGTAAACGTACGCAGTTTAGGTTCAGGTTCTGAGAAAAAACTAATAAAATAAGTGTTTCATAACAGTTGGGGAAACAGTTTTCAGTTTGTTTACATGACAAATGACAAAACGTACAGCACGTAATACACTAGTGAGGCACTGTCCAGTAGTCCCGCCTTCCAGGAGTTTCTATTGGGCGATCTCCAAAATATATATCAAATGCAGCTTTCTGATTGGCTCACGCTCCACGTTGCTTCCTCTCTTTTCCCAGTTCCTCTAAGAAAACCAGTTGCCGAAGTAACTAGCCCGGACTTCTCTTTTCTGAATCCTCAAATACGAAGAAAATGAAGTTCGTACGGTTTATTATGAAAAATGCCGCATTGGCCAGTGTGCCTAAGCATATTGATCATTTCTCCAGATTTTCTCCTTCACCGCTTTCCATGAAGCAGTTTCTGGATTTCGGTGAGTAGCCTACGGGGCAAACGGTGTTCACGTTGTTATTGTTGGTATATCAGGCATCTATTTAGAACTAGACAGCTGTGTAATTTAACTGTTGCCCTAATGTACAATACACCATTCACAAAATAATAATTGCTCACGTGTATTTGCCGGAATTAATCAGAACGTGAGCCCAATAGGGGCTTTGCTTATAGCTGCGTACAGGGAGGTTGCATCAGCTCTGCTGCTGTAGGTCAACAACACGGTTAATGACCATGTATAGAGATATTATTTAGTGTATAAATAACCAATGTATGTCCTTAAATTGTCAGATATTACAAAAACACAGCAGTACATTTGCTTCATTGTCCTTCTTTTGACCCAGGGTCCATTAATGCGTGTGAAAAGACATCATTTGTCTTTCTGAGGCACGAGCTCCCTGTTAGACTTTCAAATATCATGAAGGAAATCAACCTATTACCTGATAAACTACTTACAACCCCTTCTGTGAAAATGGTGCAAAGCTGGTAAGTTCAAAGCTATAATAATTGTGTAAACATTCATTGGTTTTAAAGCACGTATATATTATCTGACCTCATCATCTTACCTCAAAGGAAAGGTCAAATATGGTTATTAATATCTTATTTTCAAACTACATATTATCCTCTTGTTGTGAGGTGAACAGCTGCTGGTTTGTTTACAGTAATGTAACAGGCAGACGTTTGGATTACAAAAGGCCCTTTGGCCGAGTTGTACTGCTTCCAAGCAGCTCTGTGAAGGGTGGGGGCTTCATGCTGTCAACTTTGCCCTAGTTTCCCTTAGTATGTCACATGACCTGGCTGTTAGCTTGTTTTGTTTCCTTTCTCCCGGGGACCATAGCAGTTTGAAACACTTAAAAGGCTTTAGTTTTTAAGCATACATGATGAAGTACTAATTATATACGTTTTGCTTTTTAACAGGTATATCCAGAGTTTGATGGAGATCCTAGAATTCTTAGACAGTAATCCTGACAACCACAAAGTCCTAGAAGAGTGAGTGATGCACTCACATAAATTTCATGTTGGGAGTTTATAACCTGATGCACTTACTAGTGTAGATTATGTTAAACTACAGGTGTAGCTTTGGGTAAAATTACATTATGTTATTCTGTACAGCAGAGATCTGTGACTGTTTACTATCATAGGTATTACAAACCATATAAACAGGTCCAAGTCAAGGTGTGTTTAATATTCAATATGCTCAAAGGTTATTTTTGATGTGTTGCCCACTATATGTGGAATTATTCAATATATCAAAACCTCAACATTTGCAAATCCAGTTTAGGGTTACAAAGTAGGCATCTGGATAGGGGGTTTAAAGGTAGTTTAGGTTGTTGATCCTAAAGTAAACTGGTGAAAGAGCTTAGTTTATATCCCTCAGAAGGACTGGTTTAAACAGTAAAACATTCTTTGTATCCACTTATTGGATTGTGACCGTAACAATCTCCACAGACAACACAGATAAGGGCTTTGTTTCAACATTAAAAGATCTTTCTATTGTGTGAATCTGATTCTGCTAGTTGAAGTTTGAAGATGATTGAAATATTTGTGTGTGCTCTCTCCTGTAGGTTTGTTGAGACTTTAGTGACCATCAGAAACCGGCACAATGATGTGGTGCCGACCATGGCTCAGGTATTATTGAGTACAAAGAGACCTTCTCACAGGACCAAGTTACCAACCAGAATATCCAATATTTTCTTGACCGCTTCTACTTGAGCCGTATCTCTATTCGGATGCTTATTAACCAGCACAGTAAGTTAAAATCACTACTTTGTCACGGTCTTGTAAAGACAGGTTTTTCTTCTGTTAGTAGTTTGTGAAAGAGCTGATTATGAACTAAATACAGTCAGAACTGAGTTGGTGTTTTAAAGGGTTTAGATGCTATGACTACATTTTATTATTTCACTCTCCTCTCAGTCTTCAGGCTGGATATCCACAGGGAAAATATGGTTCTAGACAGAATTAATCTTTAAAACGCATCACCTTGATTTGCAGTATTTTGATTTATGAGTAATAAATCTGAAACCTTTTTAGTCCAAGAACTCAAACCAGTTTTATCAGTAATATTTCTTTGCTTTCTGCAGCTCTCATATTTGATGGCGCCACAAACCCAGTCCACCCCAACACTATTGGAAGCATAGATCCTCACTGTCAAGTATCAGATGTAATCCAGGGTTAGTATTACATCAAATTGCATCTTACAATTCAAACCTACAATCCCTACATTGATACTATTGATACTATTTCCTTCTAACGTTCTGATGAAAAGGCTATTGCTCTTGTATTACAGATGCTTTTCACAGTGCCAAGTTGTTGTGTGACCAGTACTATCTGCGTTCCCCTGAGCTGATCCTAGAAGAGAGAAACAGTAATACTAAATCACAAATACACTCATTTGTTTACTAACTACACTTACACTGCCAAAAGCAAATACATTGTTGGTACAGGTGGTGTTCTCTCAAACCGAGTTAACTCCTTTGTGTGTACGGAGTATGTGTTTTTATGGAAATGAGCATTCAGCCAGATGGACTTGAGGGGCCGCTAATTATAGCACTGAAGCTGAGGTAATGGCTAAGTGGGTCCGGCTGACTGCATCTGACAATATAGACACACAGACCCTTCTATTTCCAGCATCTTAAAGCACATAGAGCAAAAAAGAATAATTATCACTGATGGGGGGGAAAAAAAACAACATTTTAAAAGAAGTGGATGAAACAACATTTTTTTTCTAATTACACAGGCAAGAAGATTAACCATCCACCAAGCATTGTGTATGTGCCTTCTCATCTGTATCACATGCTGTTTGAGCTTTTCAAGGTATGGTTCTTGAAAGTGAATTCTGTTTTATTGATATGATGGCAAAAATGTCTTAAAAACAATATACAGTAAAAGTATATTTTTATATTTTATTGTAGAATGCTATGCGGGCCACTATTGAGACCCATGAAAGCAGTGATGACCTCCCACCAATCCAAGTCTTAGCGTCTCTTGGAGAAGAGGATATGTCCATAAAGGTGGGTCATGCATCAGTGTTTAAAATAGTCTTTGACAAAATGATAAGTATTGTTTTAGATTTTGTTTGAAATGAGGTTGTTACTGTATAGTTTTAAGCAATTGTCTGATGTAAGAGTAGGACTGCCATCAGGAGCAGTGCACTCTTGGTCAGAGTAAAACAAAGTCCTAAAATATTATTGGTTCATTTGTATATTAAACATGGTAAGTTTGGACTACTTTAGTCTCATACAGCAGCCGGTGCTTAAATTCTGTATATTTTGTATATTTTCCTACAAAGCAATATGGAGTTTCACCTTGTGGCACTTGCACATAGGATTAACATTAATTGTCAAAGCATTAATCATTTATATATAAAACGTTTTTATTAGTTTGAGTTAGCAGTGCTCTACACTGCAACTACAGTTTATATATATATATATATATATATATATATATATATATATATATATATATATATATATATATATATATATATATATAATTACATTACAAGATTTTTTAAATAATATTGCAATATTTTATTGTAAGTTCCTAATCCTTGGTATAATTTAAAAATATAAACGGTGAAACAATTTTATAGTGTGGTCTACAGGTCAGGTTATGATAAAAGGAAGCTTAAAAGATCAAACTTGCCTAAACAAGTTGAAGAAGCAGTGTTTGAAATTTCTGCCAAAAACCTGTTTAGCAGCCTTTTAAACTAAACTGACACAACCAACTTTTTCCAAAGTTTACATTCACATTTAGTCATTTAGCCAACGCTTTTATCTAAAGCGACTTACAAGGGAGGAAAACAATGGAAGAAATTTTAACAACACAAGGTAACAAAAAGGAGGTTGTTCCGTGTGAGAAAGGAGGAGAGCTGGTTAAACACAACTCGCTCCAGAGCTTTGGCAATGAAGGGAAGGGAAACCGGTCTGTAGTTGTCTTAACAGTGTAGGGTTGAGAGTGGGTTTCTTCAGTAGTGGTGTGATGCGGGCCTCTTTGAAAGTTGTGTGCGTGTGTCAGGTAAGTTGATTAACCTAGAATGGTATTAGACAGATTTTGCAGAGGTGACATCAGGGAGAAAATAGAGAGGAGAGACTGGTAGATGCAGAGGTTAGTAGGATCTTTTGACTTGCGCCATTTTCGCTCAGCTGACCAGAAGCTGGCACGATGCTCGCGTAGAACATTGCCAGGGGGCAGACGAGGATGTACGGGCTGGTCTAGATGTAATAGGGCATAAGCTGTCCAAGCAGGATGTAAGCGTGGAGCACAGCGTGTCGGTGGCGTTGTTGGTGTTTAAAAGAGAGAGCTCCTCAGAGGGGGGGAGCGCAGAAGAGACAACAGAGGAAAAGCGGGAAGGACTGAGTGTACGCAGGTTGCGTCGGAAATTGACCAGTGGTAAAACAATTCAAAGTTCAACTACTTCATAGCCAGCCTTGTAGCCTTACTGTTTTCGGGACTGCTTCTGACTGGAAATATCAAGGGCATATGCAATATCCAAACTTTAAACATCTGTGTGCTGCTCCTGTCCGGCTCATTGCCTTTTCAATTAGGCTGTCATTTAATTCAGATAATATTCTCTACTGTCTTAAAAAAATGGAAATGGGGTTTCTTTTTTAATCTTTTTCCAAGTATTAGAGCTTGCCTCAGCATGTATCATTTGTGTTCCTGCAGGTTCCAATTGTTTACACAGAGATTGTATTCTTATAGTGTTATGTGTACTACTATAACAGTGTGTATAGTATTACACAATGTCCTAATACTCAGCAAGACAAATTAATGGGATATAACACAAAATAAGCACACATTATAGTATGGTGTGTCCTCATTATGCCAAAAGGAGCACAAGTCACCACCCAGATCTCCAAACATGTTACATAACAACTTAATCATAATCTAGGCACTGTGCCTAGTAAACAAACGCACTAAGCGCTGATAAAATGTACTCCACACCTTTGCACCATTTGTGTGCAACAGACTGTGACACAAGCCAGTTCTCAGTAGATTCTTTCTCATGAAGTTTTCACTGTGAGGTCAATGATCAGGGTCTTGGATCACAGTTGGACAAGAAGCTAACGGTTGTGTTTCTGCACTTTCCACAGATGAGCGACAGAGGCGGTGGTGTCTCCTTTCGCAAGACTGACAAACTGTTCAGCTACATGTACTCCACTGCTCCTACGCCTCAGATAGGAGACCACTCACGCACTCCACTGGTCAGTAAATGCTTGAATAATAACAATGTTTCTCTATGGCTAAAAGATTTTTGAAACCGCAACAACTATAAAAAGATTAATAGCCACTTCTTACCAAATGAAGTAAAATGCACACTAAGCACTTAATGACAAGAGAATAATAATTTTCTGAAGAGCACTGCAGCTTACTGTGAGTACAAAGCCTTCCTAATTTCTTGATGTCCCCTCTCTCTGTCTGTACAGGCCGGCTTTGGCTATGGTCTGCCCATCTCCCGTCTCTATGCCAAGTACTTCCAGGGGGACTTGCAGCTTTACTCAATGGAGGGCTTTGGCACAGACGCTGTCATCTACTTGAAGGTGAGCCAGACAAAAGATCGAGAGTCCAGACGCCGGACGTTCCACATGCTTTTTGTTACAAATTTAATGCCAGTTTTGCCAACGGTGGCTGAGGAGCTAAATGTGGCCTTTCTGTAAATGTCTCTTGAAATTTTTTCCCTCTAGGCACTGTCTACAGAGTCGGTGGAGAGGCTGCCTGTCTACAACAAGACTGCGCTGAAGAATTATAAAGCGATTCAAGAGGTAGATGACTGGTGTGTGCCCAGCAAAGAGCCGTTGGACCTGAGCAACCGGAAGGTGGCCAAATAAATGTCCTCCAGACGTGCATCAAAACTTCGATGTTTTCCCGGCGTCTGTCAAACCTCACATTTCTTTTGCCGTGATCTGGCAAGGCAACGAAGAAAAGCCCATTTTAACACTAGTGTTGACAATACACTCGTATTTCAGTTTAGCAGAAGCATGTTTAATTTTGTCATCAGTGCCATGTTCATTTTAAGTACAACTTATACAGAAATGAAATCCACTGAGTGAAAAGAAGACCTTTCACCTCTATAGGTCTTAGAAGGGGAAGCTTGTGTTTGTCCAGGACACAGAGGCTGGTATGGACAAGTAGCCTAGGGTTACGTGTTGTTTGGACAAGTCAGTAAAATGCAATATAACAGTACCACTAATTCATACAAATAATGTATTCCAGCTTAGGTTAAGGCAACAGTAAAGAGTTTACTGTGCATTTCAGAATACAAAAAATGGTGTTTATTATTAGCTTAAAGGTATGGCAGTGGGTTGCTATACTGTATGTGTTACAGAATCCCCAAACCATAGCAACATAACAATATTTTAATTAAATCAGATGCCCATGCCCAAGTACTTGAAATTTATACCTGATGCACCTAATTTTTTAAAGCACTGTAACTAAATGTTTTGTCCTTATTTTAAACAATTGATTTAAGTGTTTCCTGCATGTGTATATTGTATGTTTATAGTTTAATTTACGATATAGACACACACACAGATTTATAAGAGTTTTTTTACATCAGTGCTCAAAATAATTCACTATCTTTTATGCAATAATTTGCATAATGAGCATTAAGATTTAGAGGTTTATGACTGAAAGAATCAAATGGCACAATATACCAACTGTGTTTTAGCCAGTCACAGAGCATTTTACTGCTGCTGTTTGTGTTTTAGCAGCGTTCAACAGAGGTAAGTGTTGTTTAATGCCTGAAGGCAGTGCATGTCATGTTAAAGTTCTCCTATTAGTTTGTGATCCAATAAGGCCAGTCTCAGAACATTTACAATGTTGTGCCATTTAAAGATGCCCTGGGTCCATAAGTGTTGAAAGCCACTTTTGTATTATTTTGTTCTTTTCATGTAGGATGTGACAAGTTATTTAATAGCTGCACTTTTTGCAGCTTAAATGAATGTAAATACAAGCAATAAAAGATAAAAGTACAAACGTATATCTTGTGTTTTGTTTCTTAATGGGAATGTGGTTGGGGCTAATCTATTCGTTTTGCTGGGGACACTGAATGCCACATGGGAGAAAGACAATGAAAAGATGAGTGTTTTACCATTGTGCTACTGTGTCTATTATAAAACAGTATGAGATCAAGTGAAACTATACCCCTGCAGCCATTTCAGTATCAGCCCCTCAGGCGCAGCAGTGGACGCAGATACATGAGTGTCAGTAGAAATTTCCACTTTACTGGTTTTTCTCCAACTTAGTGCAAAAAACTTACACCACAGGCCAACAAATACCAGTGTAAGATTAAAAAGTGAGTAGTAAAGCCCTGCAGTGGTATTTATATTAAACGGTACACTAAAAGATGTCCTTTTGTACTTGACTTGCCCAGATGCAGATCTCAAGTCAAGCACGGTTCATTTTTCCGTTGTTATGTAATGAGGGCTGTCAGCAGCTGATCCACCCAAGACCAGTGACGTACAGTGGTGTTCATGGTCATCTACCAGAAATAGCAACAGCGACCAGTGGAAAGAATCTTTATGTGTAACCTTTATCTAGTACAAACACAAGCCTGATAAACTGTCCTTCACAACATAAAAACAGTGTGGCCTCACAAACAACACATCCACCCAACATTTGTAGCATATTCTGGAAACAATGCATGCAGTACACACCAAGTAAGGACTTTGTGCTTGTGTCTGTGGGGGAAAGAAGCCTGTCAACACTGCAGCTGCCAACTAAGACCATGGTGCCTTGCCAAGTATTTTCAATTACAGCTCTTTTGTTGACATTCAAGTCATTTTTAGGAAACAGAAAATCAAGGCTGAGATTTTCAAATGCCAAGTTTTACTCCTGTTTATGTCAGTCTGCCATAAAAATACATTGAATCACTGAAGAAAAAGTTAAACACAATAACATATGCTGACTATGACTTGCTGTTGTAGTGGTCTGTTTGGGAGAAACATGCACTTGACTGTACTGGCATTAGCACAGCACCATTACAGTCACCAGAAGCAACAGTATTTTAGACCTATGTTGAGTTATAGTCTCTTTACTAACAATTATTTTACACATTCAAATAAGCATACATGTACAATAAAAGAAATAAGGTTTCCAGTTTTACCACTTGCTGCTGAGCACAGTCTGAAAATTTGCCAATGCTGTAATATTTTAATGTCTATGTTTGCAAGTAGCCTGTGAAAAGTAACACCTTTATTGAGCGGGAAGGATGGCGTTAAACTGAAGGGTGTAGTTTTCCTTATGTTGTGCTTTGGTGTTGCTGACTGATGAGTATAAATGGACAATGTTGGACATCAGTTGGGTTTTTCAATATGCTGACATGACCCGGTGAGCATCACTTAAATTAACTCACTTAGCCTTTTGCTTTGGTCATTATGAATACATTTTTTTTTTATTGTTTTTCTTGTAGGACACACATGGGTTTTGTCTGAGGAAACTAACTCAGTAAGCAAGATGAATGTCAAGGTAAATGGATATGTAATGTCAATGCTTCTGTTTTACTTAAATATGAAGATTGATAATTACTTGCATTTTCAGTTAGGCTATTGTATTTTAAAAAGCTGTGCAATTATATTTGTTCTGGCTTAGAGGAGCGTGCTCATACAAAAATCCTTGTTGTGTAAAGAATGCGTTGAGAACCAGTAAATGTCACTATTTACATAATTATTGTACAACTGTTGTTTTCCCCAGATGGATGTCTTTGCTGTGGCTGTGTTTGTAATGGTGTCATCTTGTGCAGTTGGCTGTCCTGAGAACAGAAACGCTGTGGGTATTAACTTTGTTCACGGATATTATAAAGCTAAAAAGGCAGATGGAACATTAAAACATTTAAATATTATGCAACTAAAGTTTTCCTTTGTCCCAGATGTTGTCTAATTCACACAGATCTGTGCTGAGCTTTTGTCACACCCAAAGTTACACACACAAAAGTGAATAGAACATTATGTTATAGTCAAAGTAATTAAACTGAAAAATGTCTTGACACTTCCATTTTACCAGACTGGGCTGAATTTTGGGAGCATGAAAGACGAACCAATGGCTGTGCAGCTCGCCGCTATGTTCAAGGTAAAACAAAATGTAACAAGAGCAACAGTTCAATGAAGTGACTATAGTTAAATCATCTTTTTATTTTCTATTTGTGAAACTTCGCAGCACCTGTCTATTCTAGCTTGGGCATCTGATTTAATTAAAATTTAAATGTTGGAGCTATATACATCTGAAAGCTTGCTCGCTGGTTTACTAATGAGGCTGTGATATGCCTGCACTTATATGTGTATATGCAAATGATTATTGCAGGAGATGGAGAGTCTTAGGTGTGAACAAACAACACTTCAGCAGCAGCAAAATGCACTAAATCAGGTAACATTTGCATAATTTCAAAATCAGCATTTTTCATAATCTCTGACTGGATGTGTTTTTTTTCTTGTCTTTAACAGATGCACATGACAGGACACGATCAAAATAAAGCTCAAGATTATGTCGGTTGGTAGATTGAGTTTGGAAATTTTAATGGTTCATAAAATTCTTCTAACTTGTGTGTTCTATATTGTCTAATTCCACATACATACCTATTAGGAACACATGTACTTCCTTATGGTACAAATGATGAAGATGAGGATGATGACCTACATTTATCTGAGGCTGAGCAAGAATCCAAGAAAAGTGGCGACCCCTGCTTCAACTACATAGTCCTGGATCAGCCCTGGCGTGCAACCAACACCACCACAAAGTACAAAATGTGTGACCGTAAAGTCAAATGGAAAGGTTAATCCATTTCCCTCACCTCATTTTTACTGTGAAAAATGAATGTTTTTTTCCCTGATAGCTTCTTTTTGTTATTATCACAGGTTGGTACCGCCTTTTCTACAACGGCAAGAGCCTGCAGATGCCTGAGAGATGTGTCCCGGTCAATAAATGTGGCACCGATTCCCCACTGTGGCTGGCTGGACCTCATCCCAGACTAAAGGATGGCATCGTCACACGTAGGGTCTGTGGAGCCTGGAAGAACAACTGCTGTGCTTTTCGCTCCGATCCCATCAAAATCAAAAAGTGTCGAGGCAACTACTATGTGTACCAGTTTGTTCTACCGTCGACCTGTAACTTGGCTTATTGTGCAGGTATGTAATAATGACTATGACAACCAGGTTACAGTCTGGCAGGTTTGTCTAATGTATGATGTGTGATCCTGTTTGTCTATTTTCAGACATAAACACTCTTGTGTGTGGAAGGTGCAAAAAGAATCAGTCTTGTGAGAGCAAAGACAAGATCAACTGGACGTGTAAGAAAAAGAAAATATGTAAGTATGGATATGTGATGTTGACAAAGGCTATGTTCACACTGTAGGGAATAAATGTTCTGATTCAGGGTCAGCGCAGACATAGCCATAATGTCACTTCACTTCAAAGTTAAGTTTATTGCTTTTGCTAAAATCTACTAAATGATTGATTAAAAATCCATTCTCTCCTGCCCCAGTGTCCACAAAAATCCACTTCTTTGCATCATTCCCTGGCAAGCTGGTTGGCAAAGTGAACAGGATCAAATACAGCAAGGTGTTGGTGAACGTGGGCCGGGGCTTCAACGGGAAAACTGGAGCATTCAGAGCCCCTGTCAAAGGAGTCTACCAGTTCTTCTTCTCCACACAAACGTCAAATACCAGTGTTAAGACAGATCTGTGGCTTGTGGTCAATGGTTATTGGGTTGCTGTATCTAGCACACGTATCCCCCGTATCTCATCTGTTGGAAGCATGTCGACGTATATGACCTTCCTGCGCAAGGGGTCTGTGGTGTATGTCACTCACAACAGTGGTCAGTCCTGGGCCAATGCTGCTTCTATGACCATTACTTTTGGGGGCTCCTTGCTTGTACAGTTTGAATAAATGTAACTGTTTTGGAAGTTTTGAATTAGTGCTTAAACCTCTGAGTAACATATCTGTATTTTGAAATGTGAAAGTGTCTAAATGTAAAAAGTTTTTTGTGTAAATATTGTAATTTGTATTTTGAATTTGATGCTGAATAATGTCTTTTACCTTCAAATACTCAAAATTTTGCCTGCTCTTTCAGAAATAAATAAAAATACAATTATTTGCATATAGACAATAATGTCCAATCAACATTAGCCATTGCAGCAATAGTATAATTTATAAATAGTATCAAAAAAAGAAAAAAAAATACAAAATAGTTATTTATTAATTAACGTAGGTCTACATTTGGTTTTAAATGAGCGGCAACACATCGAAATGCAATTATCGCTATCTTCCACAAGATGGCGCACTTGTTTCAACGTGAGCCCATCTGCTACCGTCTGATGAATGGTTGAAAAAGATGAATAAGCTTCTCTGACTGAATTTGAATTTACTTTTGACAGTCACAGTGGGTTCATTGAGGAAAGCCACTAAAATTGCCAGTAAAATCCCCTGTACATTTTTTTTTCACCAGAAATTCCTGATGTGCCCTAATTTTTCCTTTTATGGTGACAGGCGGCATTATAAATCTCTGTCCAAACATTGTGCTTTTTTTTTTTTTCTGTGGTGGCCACGTCACTGCCAAAAAAATGTCTCAGAGACAGTGGAGTGAGTGGTCTTCTCAAATACTTGTAATACTTTTCAACCTAGTCACAGGGCCAGGCTGACCAACACCTCTACGGGGCGGGGGCGGAGTTTGGAGCAGACGGTGTAATCCTATTGGTGGACCGTCTGCCTGGCCGACAGGACACAAACTCCAGGAAAACGAGGCTGTCTGGCCCACGATGTAACGGGTAAAGGATACGTTTCGCCGTAAACTTTGTATGGACATGAGGATTATACACTTCTAAAAGAAAGACCGGCCAGTTTAAAGTCGTTTCATACTTTCACATTGGATTGTTTATGCCTCAGGTTATTCAAACATGAGGGAAAATGCAGTTTAATTACACGAATGCAATTCGACCAAATTAATGTTACATTGAGGAGGGGCTGTGGACTGAAGCGCGCCAATGCTTTTGGGCACTTTAAACTACTACAATAGTTTATTTATATAGATTTTCTCTGGCGTTTATTAAGACGACACTACTACCAGAAGGATGGCTGAACACGAGAGCCTGGAGTTTGGAAAGGCTGACTTTGTTCTCTTGGACAATGTTTCTATGGAAGAATTCATGGCGAACTTAAAACTCAGGTAAGCTCTTGAGAGACGAGTGGGAGCCAGTGAGTCAAACAGGTAAACGAACTGCTCTTAAAATAGTTAAGAGCTACTGTATTTGAATGTGGCACTGTTGCACTCCAACAGGTGTCACAATCTCATTCATGTTTTTAGAGCATTTAGCCTTTTCATTGATTTCTTATAGGTTAACATTAATGCAAATTTGCAGCACCTGTGTTTCAATTCTGACTTTGAAATGTCACGTCTACCTGCTCCTGACTCTGGAAACAATAAGGCTTTTGTAAACTTGGTGCATGCTCATTGAAAGCATTTCTTTGATGTCTTGAGTTTTCGTTAATTGTCTGGGAAGTATGCAGCAGGAGGAGTCAACGCCCAGAATGCACTGTGCTTTCCACTGAAGCTAAATCCAGTCCGGTTTCTCTATCTACTGTAGATCAGCTGTTTGTGGCTCTGTGTCAAACATGATGTCAGGCAAGCACAGCAGGGTTGTCAATGAAAGAGGACATCTGAGATGGGTTGTGCCCAGGAATCCTCCCCCAGCCATCTGTAAACGAAAGTACAACGTGGAGAGTGTGGGATCTTTTTACTAGACCTGCATAACTTTGGTCAGCTATAATGGATCTATAAAAGAGGCAGTCAGATGCAATGGCTGGGCTGACCTTTTGGCTTAAGGGCCACAATGGGTTTTAAAATTTGAATGTCAGCTGAGCAGAGTCTTAGATTTTAGCAAAATACTCGCCTTAGGGCTTGACTCTTTAATAGTAGATTGTTGGAAGAAAGTATGTTGGTGAGCCTGTAAATTGAAAAATCTCTGAGCTGTAGCCATTCTTTCTTGCATTGACTGGTTGCTAGTGTAATTATTAGCATTTTTGGTGGAAAGGTGGGAGCTGACGTATTTGTTGAAAACTAAAAGACTCTTTATTGGACTTTTAGCTGTTCATTGTTTAATAAACTCAGCACTCACTATCAACTTTTCTTTCCTTTTTGTCCATTCATTTCTAAGCCAGAGCTCAGCACAAACGTGAAGAACTTACCTGTTTGTAGAGGCCATAGACTCGGCTTTAGCAAAGGTTGTTATTGTTGGAGTGTACCTTCAAGTCATAATCAACTGATCACTGTATTTCCACTATAGATCTTGTAAAGAAGCTATGTTTTTGCTACAGGGGGGCGTATATTGGAAATTTGGGGCTTGTAAAGACATAGTACTGTATGCCAAAACCTGTCACTTGCTATCTCACCATTAAACACTATGTGTTAGATGTGGATAAGTTTGTTTTAGGCACACTATGAGTAATGCCTTATAGTATAAATATTTGGTCCTGTTTAGGGTGGTGTTTGAAATGACCCCTCTACTGTAACTACTTTTCCTTCTATGGCCAAAGCAGAGGGCTTACTCATTACAGGAAAGAATGTCATTAAACTGTTTGTTTATATGCCATCAGGGCATTAAAAAACGGGCAATATTCAAGTGTTCTATTTTGAACTGGCAGTGGCTGTAAGATGCCACACAGGTATCTTTTCAATCATTGGATGTAGCATTTTGAATCAATATATTGTATAATTTATGCTTAATAAGCCTTAAATCCCATATAGGTGTTGGAAGCTCTTGTTCTGCCAAGTAGGCAAAAGGACCTGTGAGTAACCAGCCTCATTTTCCCCCCTATGCCCCATTTTGTGTGTGTTTTCCCTCCAGCGAGACAGTGGTGTCTGGAGGTTGCGTGTTCAGATTGTTATTTGTGGAGGGTGTGACCTGCCAGAAGTGCTTCCTTTTTGCTCCCTTTTCCCTCTGTGCATGGGTGCGAGCATATACTCGGTTTGTTTAAGAGGGAGTGGGCTACATAAGAGAGATCCACCGGGCACAAGGAATGGTCCATTTTTATTTACAGATAAACAATCAAGGCAGGTAAATTTAGTGAGAGTTTTGAAGCACTTTTCTTAGATGCTGGAACATTACTGGTTACATGCTGGTTAGTATCAAATAATATTTTCTAAATCCGTCTATCTAGGGGGATTTGTTTTTTCCAAATGGTGCTGCTACGTTGAGAGATAATCAAGCCCCCCACCAGTGACTCCATGCTTGGGAAGCCTGATTTGGGAAAGATTGCAGAGATTGCTGGTTTCCTCTCAGAGAACAGGCAGACATGGTTACTCACGATGGACTGGGTTTGACTTGAGGTTGAACTGCGTGGCCTGTTCCAGTGAGCCTCCCTGTCTCGAAATAGAGCCCAGTAGATGCCCAATCTTTTTGTCGAAAGGCCTTTTTGGGAATGTCTAACTGTATAAAATCAAGTTTTAGATGGAGTTTGTATAAAGCTTCTTGGTTGTTTTTCAGCAATCAAAATATCCCAATGAGAGTTTTCTTTTTTAAATGTTTGATTATGTAAAGTGTAGACAAAACTTCACTCAAGCAGCTCCTGTTTATTTGACTGTATGAACCAACTGAAGTGGTTTGACCTTTGAACTGTCTATGGGGAGTTAAAGAGGACTTTTAACAGGAAGGCACCATTAATATGGAGCAGGCCAAAGGAACAGGAAAGCTGGCGGTTCCTTGCCTTTTCTCCTCATATTTCATTATTTCCTGCAGTGTGTTGGTTTAGATGAAACCTCTGTGCAGACAGTTTGTACTCTTATTTATCATTCATTTGAGTTTAATTTTGAGTTCTAAGGGAAAGTTGTAATTTTAGGGTTAAATAATCCTCTTCTGTCTTTACTTTATCTACAGAAGGTCAGTTGTAAGAGGTGTGATTAATTGGTGACCATGACTTTTAACCTGTTAACAAAACAAGGACATTAAAGTAACCTTGTGGATAATTGTGGTGCCTGGCCCTAAAGAGAAATTCAAACACTTATTTTGTCCTGGGATAGTCTTGTTTTTTTTGTGGGACAGGTTAGGGAGAACATAAAAGTAGAACATAAAAGTGGAGTAATCATTTCCTTAGTGCTTCGCCTTGTGCATATATTTATTTGCTCTTCTGTGCCTTTGTTCATTCATTCCCTGGCCATGATACCAAAGTCCATGTGCATAACACAGTTGCAGCAAGCACGTCCGTTTCCTGCAGCAGAGATGAACTGGGTGATAGCTCTCTGCAGATGACTATAACCCTAGCCAGACTATTAAAGTTTTCCTCTAAGATGGTGGTAGCAGTGGCCAGTGACTGAAAGAGTAATATTTATAGATGAAGTGGAAGATGGACAGCCCTGTTCATTTGACCAGTAGCTGTCTACATAGCCAAGAGCAGCAACGAGGGAGTGAGTGTCAGCTACAATCATAAGCTTACAGCGTTTGAGGCATTTGATAGGCCCACTGGGTTTGTAAAAAGGCTTCACAAGTTCAATTCACAAGAAGCAGCTTTGTGAGTCCGTGCTATAGTCTGGCCACAGGGAATGAGTTTTAATCATAAGAAATAAATAAAATTGTAGAGTCATAGATGGCTTTTTAAGAAAAACCTTAGAGGCCCTGCAATCCAGCAGCGAAAAGTCCAGTCTCACCACAAGTATTTCCATACAACCACCGGTAATCTGAAACACATTACCATCCTTACATAAACAGGGGCAGTGCTTGTGGAGGGCTGTTTCTCTCCAAGCATCGCCTCAGACACTTCTCATTTGTGACAGACGGCAATAGGACCAGAAAGGGTTTATTTTGAACTTGTATTTACATGAGCTGCTTCATTGTTCGATAAAAGTCCTCAATCATTACACACCCTGGACTTGTTTAGATAATGAGTATTATTTAGGCTAATTGCAAAAATGCAAGATAATCCTAATAATTGTTTCCATTCATCCATAAAAAAACAGCTGCCTAAAACAAACTGAAATACCTTTTTTTATGGCTATTCATTTGTAAAGGGACCATTTGCTGTATTTTTGTCAAAAAAGTTAATTCTCTCAAATCTGAATAATCCCAAACCCTCCCTGACTGTAAGCCAAATATCTTAATGTGTCTTAAAAAACTTGAATTTACATTGCGTCATTTCATAAGCATTCTTAGATTGTCAGGACATTATTTAATTTATAACTTTCACCTTTTGTATATGTTTGCTTTAAGTTTTAATGCCCTGTATGTCCCTGTTAAAAGCTATCTGCCTCACAATTTAACAGGAAACCGCATCCTCTGTCTGCAGCATTAGCCCCAGTCTCGATTTCCCAGAAGCCCTGCTCCTCGACTCAGACACAGAGCCCGTGTTTGACACACTATCTGACCCTCGTTTACCGCGGTAACGAGTCGGGAGCCGAACAGGAGTCGGCTTGCCTCTTGTATTTTGGGAATTCCTAATGATTCATGTGACTCAGGTGGCTGGTGATGCAGCATGTATTGTCCTGAGTCCATGGGGGTTCATTGTGTGGCCTGTGGTGATATTTGTCGCTTTTTTTTGTGAGTTATTGTTCCCCTGTCCACCTGTTGGAGCCATGAATCAAAACAGAGTTGAATAACTGCCCCACATCCCTAACATTCATTGTGTTTTTTTTCTGAACAATTTTCCACTTTCAGTTCATTTCTATGTGGTTATGTATGTTTTTGCGCTTTATCCCCCAGTTTTTAGTTCAGACTCAACGCATAGCTTGTTGAGTAACGTCTGGTCATTTTGGATGGGATCCTTTCATTCTTTTGTCCATTTAGTCCACTCCGGTCCAACTTGATCCAACTACATCAGCCTGCGCTGGTCTGAGTGTTAAAACATATGCAGGTTAGCATCAGACCAACTCTTGTCTTTAGTTAGTCATTCGCACAACAGTGACATCACCGCCCTGTCTTTACAGTAGCAGCTCAGGTTTTAGGTAATACACTGCATGTGTGTGTCTGTGCGATAGAAGCAGTGACAGATGGCTGTGGTCCCCTCAGCCACCTGATCTGCAACAGGCTATTTACACATGGTTCCCATTTCCCCCAAGAATTCAGAAGTGCATGGGAACATGCTGTAGTGAGAACAGGAGGAACACAGCATTAAACAACAGCTTTGCATCAGGCTTTGTCTTGAGCTGTTGTTGTTTAACTGCACACAGCTCATGAACATGTACACAATGAGTGATGTTCACATTTGGCTGCAAACAAACACTATACATTCTGTGTATTTATACAAAAAACAGAGTAAAGAGGAAGATGCTGGATCTTTATTTAGTGTATACACGTTTACAGCTGTAATTCCATTAGTCTAGTTCAAAATATTTTGTGCTAACTATATCCTGTCCATAAACTTTAGCTTAAAAAAAAAGATTTATTTTCACAACTGCTTAATGGTCCAACTTTGGACCTAATGGTCCAACAGTCATTAGGGCTAACCAGGCAACGATGTCGTCATATGCCAAGAACTGAGGTGGTTATGTTTGTGTTTTCAGGTAACATCAGCTGTAGACGTATAAGATTTTTTTTCCAAAACAAAGCTCCTCCATTTGCCATTTATTTTTATTGAAGCCTTGGGTTACATAAGCAGTGTTCGGCGAGGAGCAGCGGTGCAGGCCAGCAGCGGTGCCAACAGGGAAACTACCTTTTGATTTAGGAGAAGATTGATGTGGGCCACAGGGAGGGCGTTGTGTGTCAGTGGGTGCTTGTCCTGTAGCAGTCAGGGAGCGAGCACTAAGCAGGCTTTACAGCAGCGGCGGAAAATCCCTAACACACAGCCCAGATGTCAACTGGCTGCAGAGCGTGAAGGAGGCCCGTCACACTGTACATAAACGAGTCAAGTTCAAGAAGGAGAGCCAAATGTGTTTTTATATCACCAAAAACATATTAACTTGCCTACAACATAGCAGTAGTTTATACTGTATTAAAACCATCAATAATAATCTGTATCAGAACTTCGTCATTGCTTTAGTGTTTAGAAAATAGTATTCTCAAGAAAAGTTATTTTATTGGTGCGATATTTAGTGTTCCTCATATTGAACAGCTCTAATTCAGAATTGATGTGTCCTAGACTTCAATAGTCGCATTAATAATTTGAGCTAAACAAAGGCATGTCTTTTCTTAAAAATGAATTTGACTGCACGAATTCTCAAGAAAACAAGGCAGTGTGGTGTTACGTTTTGCTGCGTTTGCTTTGACTCCAAACAACACTGATTTATTTAACTCTGAGATTAAATGTGAAACAAACACAGATTATCTGCCCACCCTTTATAATTCCTGGAGTGACCCTGAAGTTCATAATGCACAACATGTGCTGCCAGCTCACGTCAGTATGGGTCACTGCTGTTGTCACCATTTGACTACGGACTGCTATTTTAAATCTATGCAAATCTCACTGTCTTTATCCATGAATGCTGTTTTACATTTTCTTATCATTAGAGTAGTTTATCTGTAACATGTCTTTTTTCATTGACCGTAGTGGTAAATATACATGATGGCGCCTTGTATGCAGAATAACGGCTGCATTTACATCAACACTTGCATTGTTGGTGAGAAAATGTCTTAAAATTGCTTTTGTTCCTCCTAAGTTAACCATAAAAAAGTCCCACCCAAACTAGATTGGAGACAGCGGTTATGCTCGGCTTATGCTCTGTAATTCACATCTGAGAGGGACTGCGTCTGTGTGTGTGTGGCATTCGGGTGTCTGGTATTTTAAGCTCATATTGTGTTTATTAGTAGACAACGTGTCGCTGAATGTCAACTTCAGTTAGATGAATTGACAATGTCTCGAGCTAGTGTTAATCCTCTTCAAATGCATAAGTGCTGTTTAGACGAGCATCACTCCTGCTGCAGTCATCAGTGTTCGCCTGACGCATTCACACTCTCATTTCCTGGCAGCTTTTGGGAGGGGCCCTCTTGGAAAGACATTCAAAAAGCTGCAGGTTTGACCAGTTCAGACACACTTTACTTCACAAAAAGGATAAAGTATGCTTGAGGATGAGTTAAGGACATCTCCTTCAGGGCATTTTTCTTGGTAAAGCATTTGATTTAACAAGTATAAATACAGATAATTTGACGTCTTAAATGGGCCAACTTAATCTCAATCTATAAATAGTAAATTTGGCAGACTATTTCACATATAAGTCTGTAATATCCTGTATGTTTTAAATCCTCCTAAATGAGAGTGGAGCAGATGGATCAGTCAACTCCCACTGATTTGATTTCTCTTGTTGCTGTGAACCTACTCCCTACAGAGAGAAGACAACAGGGACTGACTCACAGGCGCTATTTATAATCAGTTCATAAGCAGGTAGATAGAGGGGAGCCTCTGGGTATTTTAATGATTACACTCTGCCTCAATCGATCACGGTTTTCAGCCGTGCAGATTGAAATTGTTTGCTAATGGGGCAGGACATAAGCAATATGATGCGTGTAAATATCCGTGACCTACTTTTGAAGGAAGTAATGTCTTTATTAGTTGAGTTAAGCTGTAAAGGCTATCTAAGTTGCAACACTAAAACTCCCAATGGTTAGAAAGCATGTACGTTTTTTTTTTTTTTTTATTATTAAATTGTTTTATGACTTTTATCAGGTTTTGAGTCAGTGTAGCACATAACTGACAAATTACAAAAAGAAAATCATATCGTCATTGGTTTTCAAATACTTGGTGACCTCTGATCTCTTGTCAAACGGAGAAAGCAAACAAACCATTATGGCCCTGACTAATGTTTAAATGTAAATCATTATTACTCATATATTGACAAATGTAAATATGTAGGCCACCCAATCAACCTTCATGGACTCAAAGACTATTCTAGACTAAATGACTTTACTAAACCATTTCACTGAATGCTGCCATGATCTCTGTTTCTATATCCTATTTGTATAACTTATTTATCACAATAACAATAGTCTTAATAGTGTAATATCACAGTTTATAGTATCACAAAATAACTTACTGAAGTCATATGCACAGATTATCTCTCTGTTAGTAAGACTTACTCTCTTACTGATGGCATGCCCTCGTCATCTTAATCCTCCGCTGGGATCTCATACTGCCTACATTTTGTTTTAAAGCACTGTAAACCGCTGTACACGTGCCGTACGTGGGTGGGCCCTGTCAGCCCATGGTCAGGGAGACGGAGGGACTGCCTCAGACAAAGACATCCGTTTGACGTGTGTACAATGGAGCGGGCACACAGCAGCCTCCTGACTGCAAGGAGAGGCAGGGCACAATGGGTCTTTTTCTGTTTGTGGTAGATACAGGCCCGGGGCTAGGATACAAACGCAACACTGGCAGATTCATTACGATTTCCTGGAGTATATACTTAAACATATACTGTAGTTGGCACACTTTTTGAAGTTTTAGTTTATTTGACAGAATAAATGAATGAATGCTATTTGTGTTAGAGTAACATAGTATTCTCCCATAGTCATGTCTGCAATGTAAAGTATTAGATGTGCTGTTAATAGGCCTAAACTTTATTTCAGGGTTGTGCTTGGATAGACAAATATCTTCTGAGGAGGTACTTGGTGTGACAGGTTTTTGCATTTTTCTTTAGTCCTGCCTTATGGTAAATCTCCTGTAACTGTCACGTCTTTGTGCCAACATTAGAATGGCATGAATACACACATGAATGAGCTCATGGCCACAGTGAAATAAACTATAGAGTCCTTATCCTCTTGTTTGCCCTGTTGCTCTTACATTCCCATGTGATAATATATGTTTTTTATTACTTTTTTAAGTTTTGTGTTGTATAGTGATATATTATCATAAGAAGTTCCAGGTTTGGGTAAGATAAGAGTTTTAAGGATGGAGATTAAGTGCATGTAAAGAGTCAAGGTTTAGTAAAGACTGATAAACAAGAACCACATTAACAGCCTATATCAAGCTTGGCCTTTCTCGCCTTAATGTTCTGATCTACACCGAAGGCTGTCAGTGCTGAAAACATTCTGTTCTTTGCACAAATGCCAAAGCTTTAAAATCATAAGCTTCCCATTTTAGTTCTTTCTTTTCTCCCATTAAGACAGTTTTAGAATAATATGCATTTGGCTCTATCCACAAGGCAGTGGCAGAGGTTTGGCGCATAAAAGAAAGACACTATTCTTCAGGGGAGAGAAACTGGGATCTAGTTTGCTTTTTGAGAGGAAGGAAGTCATGCAGTCGGACTGGGGCACAAAGTCAGGGTCTGACGGAGATCACAGGGCAGATAGAAATTCTTTTGCGAGAATGCGGTTCACACTGAATTCGAAAAGTGTAGGTAGTTCAAGTACAAAACCATAATGCTACAAGATGTTGTGATAAGTCCGCAATTTTCATAGACAAACTGTTATCTGTCTGTTAACTGTCTATCCTCCCTTTTTAAAGGAGGAAGACTGAATTGCAAAGACAAACCTCTTTGTTTACTTACTATCTGTAGAGTTGTGTACAGCAGAACTGAAGGCTGCAGCTCTGTTGTGGTCCGATGTCCTAGAAATCTTTGTTTACATACCTTTTGGGTACTGATCTGATAATGTGATCTGATAACCGCCAAGTATTTGCATGTTTTTGCATATCCCTTAAGTGTTATAACCAAACCAGTATAATTAAACCAAATTCACAATAACAATATGTATGCATTAATAGTTTTTCTTTTTTATCTGTTAAGGTTTGAGAAGGGGAGGATCTACTCGTACATTGGAGAAGTGGTCGTGTCTGTCAACCCTTACCGTGCCATGAACATCTACGGCCGTGACACCATTGAGCAGTACAAGGGCCGGGAGCTGTACGAGAGGCCGCCACACCTCTTTGCCATCGCTGATGCTGCTTACAAAGCCATGAAGAGGAGGAGCAAAGACACATGTATTGTCATCTCAGGTAACATGGGAAGCCCCCCTGACCAGACAATGCTTCAAAGCTGTTCCACTTTGAGGCACTTTCATTATGTGCTGGTTCAACATCATGTACCAGAAGAAACTGCTGCTGTACTGTTGACATGCAAATGATGTAATCTTAAGGCAGAGGCATCTGGGAAAACATACAGCCACATATAGTTAAAAAATAACCATTTTACCCTCATGTTTTGTTCAAAAAGCATGTGGCTGCAGTTTGCTGGCAGATAGGGCGACACAAGTAGATGGGGCACCACTTGGTGGACAGAGCAGGAACTGACCCCAATAAAGCTGCAAGCAGGATAGAATATAATATACAATTTTTGACATTATCCAATATAGTGTATATAATGTTGGGTGGTCACAATCAGTGTTTTATTTTTGGAAATATATAAAACTGAATTGTCATGCTTTCTTTTTTTTTTGTATTGACATGCACTTTGTTTTTTCAGGGGAAAGTGGGGCAGGAAAAACAGAGGCCAGCAAGTACATAATGCAATACATTGCTGCTATCACTAATCCCAATCAAAGAGCTGAAGTCGAAAGGTATGATAATGCACTGCTTGATGCGTGGGTGGTATCAGAAACAATCAGTTTTTTAAATTTTATTTCTAACTGTATTTCAACTGAAAAAAATATGGCTCCAAAGGTTGTTCAAAGGCCAGATTAAATATTGACTAAATATGCAGCTGATAACATTTTGCTGCACCTAAACTGAGCATGACAGATAAGAAATGAATTGACTGAGATATTGTTTATTCTATTTTTATGCACGGTCTTCATAATGCAAATGATAAATGCAAATAAAATAGCTGTACATAACCTTATTGTAAGATTGTATTGTTCAATTTAGGTGTTTGGTCTTTCACTCTTTAAAAGACTTTTATCATGGTTTAGGACAGAGAAGAAATGAGTAAAAGAAAAAGAATAAAACTTATTTCTAACTCCATTCATTAAATTGACTTTTCTCAGGGTAAAAAACATGCTGCTGAAATCCAATTGTGTCTTGGAGGCCTTTGGAAATGCCAAGACCAACCGAAATGACAACTCTAGTCGCTTTGGCAAATATATGGATATCAATTTTGATTTTAAGGGAGATCCAATTGGAGGCCATATCAGCAACTACCTGCTGGAGAAGGTAAGGAGTCATGCTCATGCAAGTGAAGGGAAAGACACTTATTCCTATACTGTTGGAGGACAAAGTAGATAATTTTATCTTTCATATCTGACAGTCCAGAGTAATTGTCCAACAGGAAGGAGAGAGGAGCTTCCATTCATTCTACCAGGTAACCTTTAAGTAGTGCTAGTGTTTGTTGTTCAAGTAACAAAGCAGACATACATGTAGATGGTGGTCACCTTATGCTGGTTGTTTTTTTGTTCTCCATTAGCTACTGAAGGGTGCTCCTGAATCCTTACTGCGTTCACTTCACATTCAGAAAGACCCAAAGAATTACAACTACATTAAAGTTGGAGGATATATAAAGGTATTTATTTATTTTAAAAAATGATGATTCTTACCAAAGTGCACTTCTGGGCTTGAATTCAGTTTAAATCGGTTTATTTGGGTGACATAAACAGGAGTTTGGAGAGTGTTTCTGTCAGTGGCATTTGGTTTGTGTGCAGACCGTATGACTTGCAGATGTTTTCCTTCCCACAGAAGTTGACAGGCGAGACATTTCTTGAACACACATTTGTTTTTGAAGTTATATTTTGTCAAGTCTTAGAAAAGACACATTACACCTGTAATTACCAGCATCTGTGCAGGGTTGGGAGGTGTCTAAAGATGATAATTTAGACTTGTTGTGCTTTGTGCTGCTGTTTTGGAACCACTTAATTGTCTGGAAACCTCTTGAAAGCAAACAAACATCTGACATCATGGAGCAGATTATAACCAAACAGCTGAGATGGCGGTTTGTAGATAGTGTGCATCAGCAAATCCTGTTTTTGTAGTGTTACAGCTTGACTTGGCTTTAGGCTCTAAATGTATGTATTGTGACCTATTGTAGAAATGTTGGATCATTTTGGAGGAAAAGATGGCCCTATTACAATTATTGAAAACAGTCAGCTTACTTGCATTGTTTATTGACGTTGTGCTTGTTCTGGTCTGTAAACATATTACTCTTTGTGTCTTTTTCAGTCGAGCATTAACGATAACGCTGATTACAAAGCTGTGGCAGATGCTATGAAAGTGATCGGTTTCACAGGGGATGAGATTCAGACCGTTTACAAGATCCTGGCCACTATTCTACATCTGGTAATGCTTGATGATGCTCCATCCCAGCCTCTTTCACATGCCAGCTTAATCCCATTGTGGAAACTTTGTGCTGTTTTATAGAGAAATTACTCAATACAAGAGCCACTTAATGATCATGATGTTTGTCAGAGATGTCTTACTATCCTGATTTCTTTGGGTTTTGTTTCAGGGTAACCTTACTTTTGGTGTGGATGGTGATGTGACCTTGATAGAGACCTCAAAGATAGTGTCTGTGATCAAAACCCTGCTCTCCACCAAAGAGGAAAATGTGGAAAAAGCCTTGCTGTATCGCACTGTCGCCACCGGACGAGATGTCATTGAGAAACAACATACAGTACAAGAGGCCAGCTATGGACGAGATGCTCTTGCCAAGGTCTGTAAAACAGTTTCACTGATGCTTGCTCTACTTGCTTGAGGATATTTTTAGCGTTGATCCAACCACACATGAGTCACAGTGTCACAACTGCTAACAGACGGAGAACATTGTGGAGATATAGTGCATGTGGGAAGGTTCAAGACGAGTGCTGTGGGCCATAAACAGTGTGACTCACTTGTATTTACATATTTTAACCTCATATACTAAAACTGATAATGACATGTATGCTATATTCTTGAATTGATTGCAGCTAATTTAGTAATTAATATTTTAAAGCTTAAAAAAGCCACATCATATTTTACACATGAATGTTTTTGAATTCACAGGCCATGTACGAGCGTATGTTTGGTTGGATTGTGAGCCGTATCAATGACATAATTCAGGTGAAAAACTACAATGCCAATATTCACGGGAAGAACACAGTCATTGGGGTGCTAGACATCTATGGCTTTGAAATTTTTCAAAACAACAGGTCAGCAACTACACCCATGAAACCCATTCAATATCTACATCTACATTTCCTAACATTTAACTTGCTGATATTCATTTTAATGTCTTCTAGCTTTGAACAGTTTTGTATAAACTACTGCAATGAAAAACTGCAGCAGTTGTTCATCCAGCTGGTGCTAAAGCAGGAGCAGGAAGAGTATCAAAGAGAAGGCATTCCGTGGAAACATGTAAATATCTTTCTACATTAAGATAAGGTCTTTATTAGCGTGTAATTTAGTTCACAACCTCATTTGAATGATATAAATTTATTGCCATGCGTTTCCTATTCTGCATTGTTCTGTTCCCAGCATCCTCTTGCTCTTTTTATTTTTTTAATTCATATGATTTTGGTCCTTTTGTCAGCATTATTATAGTAGATACATGGTTATATGCTGGAACATTATCTAAAGAATAGAGTGGGAACCCTGGCTTATTATTATTATTATTATTATTGTAGATGGTATTTTATCCTCTCATACACCCATTAAAAGTGCAGTCAAAGTAAGTACAAATTGTCTTCCTTGCTATAGATTGATTACTTCAATAATCAGATTATTGTGGACTTGGTGGAGCAGCAGCATAAGGGCATCATATCTATCCTGGACGAGGCCTGCATGAACGTGGGCAAAGTCACAGATGAAGTTTTCCTCCAAGGACTTAACGGAAAACTGGCAAATCACGCCCACTACACCAGCCGCAAGGTATGCATCACTGGACATATTTAGGAGCTAATTAACCAAGCTACTTACCAGAGATTTGTCAACTTTCTTGGAGAGTTTTATTGGCTGATGTTGTTGTACCATTTGAACACTAGAGGGCAGAGTATGGCAGAGTGTGTTAAGACTGACAACGACAGGACTGAACACAATCTTGTTAGGTCTAATAATCAGGAAGGCTCACAGACTAATGCATGCTAATGGACTCTCCACCCAGACAAACATAAACCAATTACAACTATCTTTTTTGTTCGGGATTAGTAGTTTGTTGTAAGCTGGGTGTAAATGACAGAATTGTTGGTTTTATGCAAATAAGTATATATTTAACAACCTCAACATGAGAAAAGCTTATCAATGTTTTTTTCTTGAGACACCTCTACTTTCAGGGTATTGTAAAGTGTAGTTTTCTTTTGTGGGCACTAGGAGGCATCAGTTCTCAGAGCAACATTGCAGGAGTCTGACTCAACACTTTGCTGAAGTGATGTCACTGGGAGCCAATGGAGCTGGTGCTGTGGTAGAATAGGTGTCAGAGGAAATATCGGCAAAGAGACAGGCGCTTAAAGAGTCAGGTGGAGGGGGTAGTTACAGATTTATGAGGGGAGCCAAGATGGAAAATGAAAACCAGGAGAGGAAGTCAGTGATGCAGTGGAAATGAATGGTGAGCGAGGCTAGTGCACAGTGGTGTATGTCCTTGGGCGAAACGGATAAAAATACCTCTAGCAACAGGCTACAAACAGAGGTGCATTCAAAAACTTTTTCAAAAGATTACCTGCCGGATTGAGTCAAACCATACTCAGTGTCCCTATAGACAGTTTCTTATTAAAGTTCAAAAATAGTGTCAGGAAACTGTAAATAAGGCAGGCCTGTGTCAAAATGAGGTAAGGATTATTCTGTGCTGCATCAAGTATTGATTTGTGAAGCTTTCTTTCCTTGTATCTTGGAGTCAATATGCCTCCTGCAGACAGCCTTCTGTTGCTCTCTGACCTGCTCCTTTCCTTCAAATGAACAATGTTCCATCTGCTGCTTCCTGGATCCAACTTTCGGACAAATCTATATTTGCCTAATGTCTTTGCTTTCACTGTCTGTAGTTGCCTGGCAACATTAAACATAAATTTAATTTTAGGAAAAATTGTCAAAACTAATCCCATTCATATTATCAGGCATATTCTACAAGTTGATGAGGTTTGTATAAATATTAGTGGATCTGTGTCATTGTCCAATATAATACTGCTGGGTTTATGTTTCAATTGTACTTTTAATATTATGAGAAATAAGAACACATCAATGTGTTGGAATTTTTTTTTTTTCATTAATCATTACAGAGCCTTTAATGGGAGCTGGGCAAGCTACTGTAAACATCACCAAGAAAGAACGGCAGTCATTAATGTGTTGTGCAGCGGACAAGGAGCTGGGGACGAGCAGGAAGGGACTGATTCATGAGCTATTCCAGTAGCTGTTGCTGTAACATTATCTGTGCATTACTTTTATGGCTGCCTCCTTTCCCCAGCGTGGAGTCTTGGTGCTGTCTTCTGTCTACTCACTGATGCATGTATCTATTCTCTCACCCTGTTCAAGCTCAATTTCAAACATATTCAGTATAACAAGAACACAGCTTTAACACATGTATACGTCAGGCTTTGCCAAGTAATGGTAAAAAAAAAAAAAAAAAAAAGTTCACACCACTAACAGATGCACTTTGTTGTGCGTTCCCTCCTCTCAATATGTCATCGAGCTTGTGATGATGAAATTCTGTTTATTGGCCTCCAGACTTCTCAGCCTTGTAAAGAATTAATCAGAAACCTTTGATGCGTAGACTCCAAATGCTTGTTTACCGAAATGTCCCACTGACAGGGAAGCACTTCGTCTGGTGCTGCAAATTAATTTGGCGGAACCCTTAATTCTGCATAAACCTGCTTTGTAATCATCAATCTATAACATAAACATTTTCACGTTTTAAGTTTTTTACTTTATATAACTAACTGCTGGCTATGAGTTTGTAGGATGAGCCAGGTCATAGTTCTGCAATCAAACAGTTTACTTTTGTTTTCTTGTAGGTAATATGACAGGCCAACCTTGAACTGTCATTTTCCTCTTCTGACACAGTGAAAGTAAAGTTCTTTTCCTGGTTTTGCTGAGCTAGAGGCTACTACGCTGAACCTCAGCAGGTTACTTTGATCTTCCAGAGGCATTTTATACTCTACTTAATTTATTTGCTGATGCAGTAGTTTCCATTGCAGCCCATGTCACGGTAGCAAGCTCTCTTCTTGAGTGCTTTCCGACTGTATTTACCACGTGTTTGCTTATTGTTGTATACCAATGCTTTTTTGTGCACAGGTGCAGCATGCTAATGGGCTATAATGCATGTGGAGAGCTAAATTGTAAACCTTTATAGGTTAGTGATGCTAATCGTTGTGACACTCGGAGGAGGCACAAGGTCAGCGATGGGAGGAAAGTCAGAGAGTGATGCTGAGGTGTGTGCTAAGCAGAATGGAGTAGAGCTAGGGTGGGAATTTTCTTTTTTACTGTATTTACTGTAAATATAAAATAAATACAGAAATACACTGACATCATTTTCAATTTGACAAATTATATTGTTGCAGAGTTTAGAAAAATCATGTGGAATAAGGACTGGATATTTTTTAGTCACCTGTGGGACACTAGGGGGCCTCCTACATCTCAAACCGACTAAAGAGTATATTAGTTGTAACCATCTTATCACTTTTATCCTTGTCTTTTCTGTGAACAGTTTTCATAGGTGTTCCAGTTTTTATTTGACATTGATATTCACTGAAAAGTATATTTTCCTTCCGGTTTGGTGACATGTTGAAACACAATGAAGGAGTACTTGTGTACACTATATGTCTGTAACTAGTGTCTTAATACGGTGACAGCTGCCACTCGCGCATTGGGCATGAAACACAAAATTCATGTTGTCGTCTGCCGCCTGGATATGCTCCCCTGGTCCCGCTGTGACTTCTTGACAGTTTTGGGGGATGGTTTGAAGATGCCCGTTGAGACTCTTGGCTCAAGTCTTTGTGGATCACTACTTAGTCCAGGGCCAGGGGCGCAGGTGGCGAGAGGGATTGTGGATAGTAGGCTATACCAGTAGGACCAAACTGTGTGGGAAGGGATAATTCAATTTAGTGAAATCAATGCGTGTAGAGAATAAGCGGGGTGTAGGCAGAAAAATTTGACTGTAACTTTTGTAAGTCATGAGGTTTTGATTGTCTCTGTCTCTGAACATAATCTTGTTAATGACACAAAAGGTGAAAATGTGAATAAGTGTGAAAACAGCTTTCAGTGTCTTGCTGAAAACATGATACTGGCACACTGTGTAACCTGTTGTGAGGTTAAAACAACATGATCTTGTTATTTTCACAATCTCCCCCTCTTTCCGTCTGTTGCCATCTCAACGCCTCTCTTCACAGCTTTTGATTAAGCTCCTGGGGTCTCCTGTTATTTTTCCACTTTCTCTGATAGAGTATTGCAAAGACATGTAATACTATTTTTGTTGCTTTGGCCCATGTCTAGCCACCTCAGCAATAAAGACAGTAGCCGTCACCTGATTTGCCAAATGTGTTCACGCGTCGACCCCCTTTTTTTTCTTTTTTTTTTTTTTTATGTCACAGCGTGGCAGATTGACCAGCATTCCTGCCTCACACCCAAGAAGGTCCTGGGTTCCATCATGGTTGTGTAGAGTTTCCATGTTCTTCCTGTTCTTTCTTGCGTAGGGTTCTTCTGTGTTTTCAGGCTTCCCCTGCCACCAAACACTTGCCTAATTTACCTGCTATTCATACAGAAAAACTTAGAAGCACCATCCTCCTTGGCCTGTATGTTTACTGTCTGTGTCAACTTGATGCTTGTGTTTAGTGTTTTTACATTTACAGTGCCTTGAGCATTGTGTGTGCGTGTGTGTGTGTGTGTGTGTGTGTGTGTGATCAAGTGACACTGATTTTGATGGATGAGGGCAATGCGACTTCCAGCAGATGCAGTCTGTCTGTCTGATACTGCATCTGTTTGTCTGGTGTGTATTTGTTTATCTTCAACCATTGGTAATATTTGCTGTCTAAATATTTGGATGTGGGCTTTTGGTCTGTAAATGCATTTTCTGCTAGACTTGAGACAGCACAATAATTTAATTTAGTTTCACCCAGAGAGAGTCTGTAGAGGTTTATAACACCCTATGCATTTTTTTTAAACTTTGTCTTTTTAATAGCTTTTTTCTATGCCTTTGTTCACTTAGTAGATTACCACTAAAAAGAATAGAAAATAAGCTTGGAACTGCTTCAATGCATTTTCCAAATTTAGGAAAAGTATCAAACTGTGGACTCCCTTTACAGCTGCAATCTTTCAGGGATTTATTGTTAGCTTGTAGCTCTCCTGTGCGACGACCCTGGTTTTTATTGCCCTTGGGAATGAGGCATGTGTTCAAAAGAGTCCTTCAGTGACTTGCACAGCATCTTCACAAAGACACAAATGAATGGGAAAAATACTCCACTAGCTCAAAAATAGCACCAAGGTTTACTTTACTTCTGTGTCTTATCTGTCTAGCTCAGTTCTGGTTTTCCTTAGAACAACTTTATGGGTCCCTGCCATTTTAGGCTTCCCTTTGCTTGTCTTGGTGCATTACTTTCTGATTCATGTCCCGGGAGGATTCAGGGATCTTTCTTCTTCTTGTTATCCGCAGCTTTAATCTAAGTGCATCCTGTTCCCTCGGCCGCCTGTTCAAGTATGCTAATCACTCTCCTTCTCTCTCCATCAGTATGGCCATCTCTGATGATAACGATATTATAGTTAATCCAGGAAAAGATTTCAATGTTAATGTGTTTTTAATGTTTGAAAACACATGGGTTCTTTCATTTGTTGCACATTCTTTGTATTGACTATTGTAAATGTATGGACTCCAGATTAGCATTAAAGCATTAAAGTGCAAACTACTTAAATTTGTCCAGAATAAAACTAACATTTTTATTGAGAATAAGTATGTCAAACTTTAATCTTCAACAATATTTGACATCCTTTTTCTTATTTGTTGCCACCATTGTACTTTTTGCTCCTTTGCCATTTCTTTTAACTCTTTTCAAGTCAACCAGTAACATTTTTTATGCCACAAGCAACTGGTTTCATTTAAATGCATATGTCTGCTAGACTTACAGCAGACTGCTCTAGTGTTTCAGAAAAGTCAGTTTGACAAGTTTGCTGTTGTATGAACTCAAAAACCTCTGTGTGAGTGTTGGAGATATAAAACTGTTACCTGCTCATCCTCTCTCAATTGTTGCTAAATGAAAACAATGCAGTTTACTCCAGTTCATTCCAAATAACGAGTCGTAGCCGTGAACAAAATGCTAAAAAGTGAATGTGGATGGGGATTGTTTCCCTTCTGAAATAGTGCATTTGTGCAGACCTAGCCTTGTTTTCTGTTAAAACCACTAACAAAACTCAAGTAATGGTGTGTTTATTGTGAGATTAGTGAGACTAGGATGAGCTGTAAAATAAGCCCTCTCCATTATCTGCTCTAGGACCGCTGTAAACACCATCACCTAGATTAGCAATTAATGCGTCATTTTTTAATGTTTCTTTTGTTCTGGATAGACCTGCCTTTACTGATGCACTCTGTTCTCTCCCCACAGCTTTCTCCAACAGACAAGAGCTTGGAGTTTGACAGAGACTTCCGCATTAGGCACTATGCTGGAGATGTTGCGTAAGTTCCCTAAAATGTATCTACTAAGAAAAGACTAGATGAAGACCTATGCCCTCGTTTCACATTTATACATGTTTACATATTTATGGCCTCTTCAAAACACTCTGGTATTTTAAAAGCAGAGGGTTAGCTACGTTTTTGCCGAGAATGAACACTAGTCATTTTAGTGAATGGGTTTGTACAGATACTTTTCAAGACGTAGAAATTGAAAAGGGTAAGGTTGACGCAATGCTGGTACAGTCAAAGGTTGTAGTCATCAATGGTCAAGGCAAAAAAATGTGTTTCCAGGTTGTGGACAATGTGGGCATACTTTTACAAGATGTCCTTCTTAACACTTCTAAACTACTTGCATATTTACATTCTCAGTCTTTAATTGGACCTCCTACAAAAAATAGCTGCACCACTTGCCAATCCCTTAAGTACTTGACATGATTTAAATGAATAAATCACACAGGCTAAGCCCCAAAAAGTGCTCTTAGGAAACGTGTTGAGCCCTTTTCTAGAAGGCTAAGTATCTGCTGCCCTGGGGACAGCTAAAGTAGAGGAGTATGGGCTAACTGGGGGCATTGAGTGATCCCTGAGCTACTTAAACCAAACAGGGTGCTATATCCTCCTTCACCACACAGCAGGAGGTTTAATAGCTTGGTTATTTAGAGAAAGTACACACAGAAGGTATAGCTTTATTAATAAAGTTTTCTGCATAGTTTAATTTATTTAATTCAAAATGTAATGTGGAACATGTTTTGGCACATACAAACAGCCATAACAACATTCAACATGCATTAACATGCTCTCATATTCCTGCAGGTACTCAGTGGTTGGTTTTATTGATAAGAACAAAGACACTTTGTTCCAGGACTTCAAGAGACTGCTATATAACAGGTACCGACACAAAATAAAGCACACTGCCTTATTACATTACCGCTCCTCCAGAATGAACAGGACAAGTACAGCTAATCTCCTCGCAGCATGCTCTTAACCCCGTCCACCACTTCCCCAGTTTTTCTCTGTGGTCTGCACTGAATATGAGTATGATGCATTTACAAATAGTTGAGACAAGGGATAGTTGAGCTAATCATGCAGCACACGTACATATATGAAATACAGTCTGCTCCTCATGTCATGTTTCAAACCATTTTTTAAACACCTGTGCAGTTCCAACCCAGTGCTTAAAGGGATGTGGCCTGAAGGGAAGCTGAGCATCACGGAGGTCACCAAGCGACCATTGACGGCAGCAACTCTCTTTAAAAACTCGATGATCTCATTGGTGGATAACCTAGCTAGCAAGGTGAGAGGTCAAAGCTAAATTTAAATCCACTCGAACAACAAAATACATCTAGTATTACACAATGATTAAATTCACTTCCATTTGTGGAAAGTTAAAAAAAAAAAAAATCACAAAATGCTGATGAGCCACATTATGTAGTTCATCAAAATGCATTAATACATTAATTAAGGACTGTGTGACCTGTATTACATAATTGTTATACCTGGCACAGTTTTCAACAAACACTTGATATTACAAGTATTATGTGTCTGTAATAGCTCCGAATGACGACAATAAGCAGTGTTAGTCACGACTAAAGAAAGCCTTTGAATGTCAATAATGAATACATTTTTAATCACCTCTACACTTTGAATACCGCACAATTGCTGACTTCCTTTCCTCCTCTGTAGGAGCCATATTATGTCCGCTGCATCAAGCCTAACGAAGTCAAGTCCCCTCTGTTGTTCGAGCACGAGCGATGCCGTCATCAGGTGGAGTACCTTGGCCTGCTGGAAAACGTCAGAGTGCGGCGTGCTGGTTTTGCGTACCGGCAGACGTATCCTCGTTTCTTGCAAAGGTATCATCACCTCTCAGAAGTCTGATAGAGAAACAGAGAAAAGAATTAATTAAAAAATAAACAGTCACTATTTTTAGTAGTGACTAAGCAGCCTTCAAGTTTGGTGAGGTGCAGTAAACCTGTGCTATGGCTGAAAATGTAGTTTCAAAAGTGCTTAAATAACATATTTTACTGCTCGGATCTGTAATTTAAAATGTTCTGAATGAACACAGTGTACCCTTGAAGCTATACTGACTGTGAGGGATATTAGATGGCATGTCCTAACTATCGGGTGCAAATTTAGTTGCGTAATTATAATCAGCTTCTATTTAATCTAGCCCTGCAGCTAATCAAATCCATCCACAGAAACTCCGCCAAGAGCCCCAAATTAATTCTGATCTCTCTCCTTTTTCAAAGTAAGAAAATGTTCATTCAGACATTGGTCATGTCAAGTGAACATTACAATTCTCTCATGTAAAACCACTCTTAAAGACACAGTCAACTTCAAAGATAATGTGAGTAATAATGATAAAATGTACTGTAGCACGTGTAAATAACGCAGCAACAGTGTTTTATTATTAATGCATACTGTACAACAAAAACAAACTCTGGTGAAGCCATTACGCCACAGCTGTTCCACCCACCCACTGACCTCACAAGCAACACTCTGTACCAAGATGGAGGATTAAGTAATGAGTTTTTTGCATAACAAGTCATCTCACGCCGTATTGTCAACCCCCCCTCACTGATGTCTTTGGTCTTGGCATTACATCACAAACTCACTTGTGGGTCAGCTGTGAAATGACAAGTGATGGCGTCTGTTTGTATGCTGCACTACTTGTATGGATGTGAGTTTGTTAGCTTTGCTGCCAGTGTGTGTCCCAACTTTTTAAGGAATGGGGTTAGCACATGCTTGCTTTAAGTCAATATACTACTGCAGTGCTTGCTACAAAGACTGACTAAATTTAGTCCCTGATTCACTTTAGCCCCTTTAGCTTTTGTTAAACAATTTGAAAAGGTAACATTTATATACCATTGACGCTTGAGATCACAACCTTAACCACAAAGTAAATGTGTAACCCTAACACTCACGCAGAGTTTTCTTTCTAAGGCTGATGACTATTAGCAAACTACTCTTAGAAAAATCTGAAGCTATTTTAATGGGCCTTTTCTCCTGTTTCTTGTGCTTTCTCTAGATACAAGATGATCTCAGAGTTCACATGGCCGAATCATGATTTGGCATCTGACAAAGCAGCTGTGAAGGGTCTGCTGCAGTCTTGTGGCTTTGAGAATGACGTGGCCTATGGCAACACAAAGGTTTTCATCCGCACTCCCCGAACACTGTTCAGCCTAGAGGAGCAGCGGGCTGAGATGGTCAAGAGAATTGTCTTGTTTCTCCAAAAGGTACGACTAGGGCCACTTAGTCATCCATATTGGATTCAGAAGTAATTTTTCTTTAAGCTCTGTATTATTGTACCTCATTACCACTAAGAGACAACAATTATGTGATTAGAAGCTGACAAAACATTCATGAAGCTCTGGTTTCAATGGCTGAATCATATCCACATTAAGATTCAGCGGCCCCCTTCTGCATATTTACAACCTTAGAGGCTTGAGCTGCTCTCATTAGTTATACAAGCCCTTGGGTATTTTTGGAGCACATATAATCTTGTTTTATTAGCATTATCCTGTCTCACTGTGTGAAGTACTCTCATCTTTCTGCTTTTTCCTGAAGAGTTTTCACCCACACATTTTGTATTGATTAAAACAGACATGGGTCTTTTTTACACATTGTTTTAGGTTGGATTAGGTTTAGATTAAAGCACTGACGTTTTCAGTCAGGTTCTTTCTGCCATTAAAACAAAAATACAACGTTACACGTTGGAGTACCCTGGTGAAAATGACTAGTATTTGTGTATTTTCTGATCTGAATATTGATCTGATGCAAGTTAGTGGTACTCTCTCTTCTCACACATTTCCTTTAGGTGAGATTCTCATATGTTGATGTGATTATTGTGAAGACCTGACATGTGTCAGAACAGCACCAAGGGAGAAATGTCTGCTTGATAGATGAAACGTTTGGTCTATGCAGTGTATGCTCTGTCAAGCTTCAAATTAAGGACACTTTACAAGGCTCCTGTAGGCTTCTGAAGGACATTTTGGACTGACGAACAGGAAGCTTGACAACATCAGTCTGTCAGCCCTGATGGTGTGTTTTTACATATTGAGAAAGCACACACCATTGCTGAACAGTTAAAGGGCTTGATGTCTTGTCTAAATCAGGGGTTCCCAAACTTTTCAGACCGCGACCCCCAATATTAGACTACTGACGATCCGCAATTTATACTTGCATCATTACAACCTTTTTTTAAAAAATATAAAAATAATAATTATAAAAAAATAATTAAAAAAATCTGGAAATCATCTCGCGACCCCCCCGTCCACCCCACTTTGGGAACCACTGGTCTAAATGGTACTAAAATATGTAATAATTATCCTGTTATTACTTGTGTTCCTGCGGAGATTCCACCACAACATTTTTTTTTTTTTTAAAAGCAATCTCTCAGACATGAAAGGGTTTCCAGACAAATTAACTCTTGCGGACGATTGATTGAATGACCTTTTGTATTGATCAGGTTGACCCTTTCTATGCCCCTCCTAAAGACATGCCAGACAAGTGTTTGTTGTGTCCCTCAGGAGAATCATATCTTACAGTTGTATCTCCCTGGACGTCCCAGCTTTTCTAATAAAAGGAAAACCCAGAGGAAATGGCTGCTTTTCCACCAAAACAAGCCCTGCAGCAGAGGTGTCGGAGCATGTTTTATTTTCTCTGTGCGGGTTTAAGGTGAGAAGAAGGCACTTCACATTAGTGATGTGTGCTGTATGTGCTCACTTGCACACAAAAATAAAATAGAATCCACTCTGGTGTCTGTCACACTGTTCCTCTAGCAAACATCTCAAGACTGGGGCAGACCTCTAGTGACAAACAATCCTCTTATCAGCCGCTGGCACACCATCCTGCCTTCTGCCAGCAAGGACCACAGTGCCAGGGCTGTGAGCCTTTGACTACAGCACGCATAAGCCCCTTTTACACATGCTTTTCAGTGTGTGATTAGCCCACCTTCATTACACTTCACTTTCTGTCTAAAAGGTACAGGATACTGGGAGAGAAGTGTTGATTATGCTCCATCTTTAGTCCATAATTCTGCATACTATGTTTTTGTCTGTGCTTTTAACATTTCATTTTATACCAGCAATTTACTATTTTTATCTATATTACTGCATAGCCTATATATTATTACAAGATAGGTTTCTGAGTGAAATGTGTTGAATTGTATTTATTCATTTTCATATTTCTGTACATGCACCTGAATATACTTGTATAAGGGAATCAAAAGGGAATAGTCAGAGGCCCAACAGAGATTTTGCAGTGTGCATGTAATCATCTGACTGACGTTACCAAACAGCCATGATGTATTGTGTACAAGGCACAGGCTCGTAATGTGATGTTACAATAGTAGCTGCTACATATCTGAAGAGCAAACAAAACCTTAGGCCGATAGAGTTTATCTATCTTTGTGGATTTTTGTACTTTGTTAGTGAGCTGTCTGTTTCCTGTGCGTCACTGCAATACGTCAGTCAACACCGGCACGCAGCTGATGACCAAAAAACGCACACGTGTTTGCTGTTAAGATATGGAAATTAGCTGCATCTCTGCTTTAGCTTAATGTACATTGTAAGCTGTCCCTAAAAAAAAAGCTCCAATTGTGATGACAAGGCTGGTATTATATGACTATTTAAAAAAAATGATATTTTGCGAGTGCATGTATGTCTGTTCTTGGTCCATGAGCTTTAATCGTGATGGGAAAGATTATCTCAGAGGATCTGGAAGTTAATGTTGTTAATTATGTTAATAATAGCCCAGCCTTTATAGGACAGTCTGAATGGTGTTAATCTGTGAAGCGATAATCTCAGTTTCAAGGTGATAACAAGCATTTATTGACATCACCTTGTTTTCTTATTAAACACAACCTTCTGTATAGTTTAAAAAGTATATTGTTGTGTAACCGTTGGCTTTGAGCGGTCTTATTTTACCACACCTCTTAAGGGGGTCGCTGGGGAACATGGAGGAGAGGTAGCAGCTCCTCTTTCAGACCTCTCCTGTTGTGCTCTTGCCCATCTCATTCACAACTCTGCCTCCAGCTTTCTGCAATATAAGAGTATATTTTGGGTTACATTTTCATGTGAATGCCCCAGCAAAGACACAAAGCTGTAAGAAAATAGCTGTCCATTTATTACAGCTGAGTCAAATGAAGGCAAAAAGCATCTAATCTGGGATAAAAACAAATGTCATAAATTAAACATGGAGCTTCCCCTCCTCAACTCAGTGTAAAATGAATATTTCATAAATTCAAGCGCAGCCATCCACATCACAGGAACTATCGGCGCTTGTCAGAGCAGTGACAGTGATGGGAACAGAGAGCCTCTCCTGTGTATTTTCAGCCACAGTCTTAATTGCTTTCCAAAGCTTTACATAGTCTCCATGTAGCAATGGTTTATCAGCCGTAGAGAGTGTTGTCTTGACTAGTCAGTTTTTACTGCAAAACCACAGGGGGGCTTGCCTGGGCAGAAGCTGAATACAAATGTCTATAAAGGATCTAGACTTAAACCTTTTTGTTACTGTCCCAGTGGAGTCCACATGTCTACAGGCTGTAAATTTTGTACTCATTACAAAAATTGTATTTTGGAGAAAAGTAGTTATCTGTGGAGCTGGGGCATTAATACCGGGCTCCTCGGTTCAAGGTTGGTCTGTTGTCTGCCTAACTGCCCAGAACTGATCCGACTCACACTAGACCTCAGCAGAAACATGATCTCTAAGCCTCTGATCCCCCTGAACCTGCAATACATTTAAGTTATCATCCAAAGCTATTACCTCTAAAGAAAATGGATTGCAGTAGTGAGAACGCTACTGCTGATCAAAGAAGGCTGTGTGTGTAGTCTTGTACCTTGGCTAGAGCTGGCTCTTCAGTACTTTCACACGGAGCACTTGATGAATATATATGACTCACATTTCCCTTTTTAACTGAGGTAGCATGATTTGTCTCTATCAAACCATGTAATGCATGTGTGTAGTCCTCCATGTTTTGGTTTGCTCTTTGCTGTTTCATTTTTATCATCCACATTATCGTGTTTGTGTCGGAAGGGTTCCTTCATTTCTTTTATTGAATTAGCTGTGTATTTCAGTATTGGTTTGGTTGTTTCTTGCGTGTCCTTCAAACATAAGTAATCTCTGAGTGCTTTAAGCCTTTTCTGCTGACACGTAGCAATATTGCTCCAACCTTACTCGCTCCGTCTAATTGATGGATGGACCATCCAGAGCCATTCAATTTATTCTTCAATACTGTCCCTTTTCATAAGCCTCCATTGTTCAAGATCAGTTTGTTTCATGTCATTAGCAGACATTAGCCCGTAGCTAAAAATAAAAACCTGACTTAATTCTGCAAGGAAAAGAGGATCAATGGGATAATGGTGTTATTAGCAGTGATTGCACTGGTATGAGGCTCACCCATTTGATGATTTTATGATAATGAATGCTGGCCTGTGCTGAGGTCCAGTGTCTCCCTATGACAGCCTGTGGTCAGAGCTCAATTTTTGCCTCCCTGAATTGCCATACACTTTGTTTGAGCCTACTTCCACTCTGGAGAACATTCCCAGTGGAAGACATGGAGACCCACCCATTCAGCTGCAGGTTGCAGTCAAGTGTGACAATGGGACAGATCAGTCTTTTATATGCAGACATTACAACAGTGTTCTGGGACAAGGAAAAAATATGTTTTGTGCTTTTGGACTGGTCTGAATGTCCTGAAAAGCTGGAACATAGTTGAGTAGTTATTCATGATTGTATTTTGTGTTGACCATTCTGTGGTGCTGGTTTCTGCATGGCTCTTAACCAGAGGTTCATCGGTTCAAGACCAGCATAAGATGGCTGACCCAGTCGACTCACTTGTGCTGGAAAACAATCTCCAGAAAAGACGGGGAACACTTTTTGTAACTGAGAAGAACACCTGCCGTGGCCCATATGATTTGTGGACGCTTTTACCATCCATCCCTGTCAATTGAAACCCCAGCAATCTGTCCTGCTTTGTTTCAAAGAAAGATCCCCAATCTGGCTTTGATGAGCTCATAAATCCTGGTTCAGGGCATGGCGAGGGCAGGCTCCATGATGCCACAGTCTCTAAAAGGATGATCAGATGGCTTTATTGGCCAACAGTATCAGGGCGGAGCGTCATGGGCCTTGTTATTGGCCTGATTTATTCGTCTTCCCCCGAGTGTCATCTTTATCAGTTCACTAGCATCATCACAGGCTGTCTGCTGGTAGTAGGAAATGTTTTTATGTGCCCATGTGTGTTGTGATGGCTGCGTGGCTGGATAGCTCCATCACAATTCAAACGGCTTGCCGTGTTTTCCACCTGTCACACACTTTAATGAGGCTCCAAAGACAGAAGCAGACAGTTAATGTTTGTCGTTAAGTCATTCACTGTTGGTTTATTGTCTCTTTCTTGCTGCTACGTTTTGAAAACATCAGCACCATTTTATAGTCATTACAGCTTAATTAATGATTTGTAACTAGATAAACACAGTTGTTGATTTGGCTTTGATGCTTGACATGTGGATTACAGTCTTTTACTCAAAATTCCACTTGGTTGGTCTGTTCTGGAAGTTCCTATAAACACATATTTGAAATGTGAAGGGTAATTGTTATAAAAATGTTTATTTTGTAATGGATTTTGAAAAATAGAATAATAGATTTATGCAGGTTGTTGATCATAGCAACTAACTATTACAATAGATTAATGCAGGAGCATTTTCTATGGCTGTGGTTCCCAAACATTGGATTAGGACACAAAAGTGGGTCACCAAAAAAAGTCTCATGGGCATTTAATGTAAATATATGGTTTTATAAGGACACTTGAAAAGGAACTAGAGAAAAATATCCAAAACACTAAAATTACCAAAACTACACTAAAACAAACCAGGGACTTGGGTCACGTATCATTTTTTAAATAAGAGTCCTTTTTAAAAAAGTTGGGGAAACTGTTCTATGGCATATACAAACTAAACTAAATAGACCCGAGCCTGGTTAAAACCAAATAAACTAGAATTACCAATCCAGGAACATTTTTGCCCAAATTAAACTACTGTATATCCATATACAAAAGAACAATGGATCTGTGTGAAGTAAACCAGTCAGTTGTTCTTTATCTAATTTACTCTATAGCCATCTTCAATTCTAGAATCTTGATTGTTCATTCATTCATTTATTACCGCTTGGTACCGTTAGGGGTCACGGGTGACTGGAGCCGATCCCAGCAGCTTTGGGCCTGAGGCGGGGTACACCCTAGACAGTGGCCAGTTAGTCGCAGGGCTAACATTTAGAGACAGACAGTGACAAACAAACATTCACTCTCACATTCATTCACTAGGGGCACTTTTAGAGTTGCCAAATAACCTATACATGCATGTCTTTGGACGTGGAGGACATGCAGACTTCTCACAGAAAGACCAGAGTCGGTTTTGAACTCACGACCTTCTTGCTGTGAGGCAGGAGTGCTAACCACTCTGCCACGTGCACCCACAAATCTTGATTGTAAGATTATGGTATGTTTATGTTATGTTAAGTATCGAGCTACATCATCTTAAGATAAAAGGACTGGTATCTTCTTTATAATCTATTTCCTATTTCAAGTCTATATGGCCAGTACGCTCCTTAAAGCCATCTCACTGTAAATGACTGGACTTAACTAACCATTAACCATGATGCCTTGGACAACCAAAACAATACCCAATCAACCATTGGATTGCACTCACTCCTCCCACAGCCAGCAGGGTGAACATGTGGGAGAGTCAACTCAAGGGTTGATTAGAGGATAAGGTCATTGACAGCCCACTGCAGGAGGCCTACAGTAACATCTGTCTCTGAGTTTTTGTATGATATTTTTCTAATTACAGATACGATCTTTAGATCTGAATAGAAATTGGGCTTTTTTATGTATTTTAATTTATTTTTTTCTTCTTTTGAAATGTAATGTACTCAAAATCTTTAGTTTTTTTGAGTATCCAGAGTAGTGGACTATTAAAAGATGAATTTAGTTTTTAGGTGGATTACTGGCAACTCTATATAAAGATTACACTCTGAGTTTCTGTGAAAGGCTGTATGAGCAGGCCAGTGTGGTGATTAAACGGCTGACTGGCCTTCTCTTATTGATCTCTGTGTAATTATAGCTTCTTTTTCTTAACTGCCCTTTTTCCACATCAGCAGTGATGCCTTTAACCGACCCCTAAAGTGGATTATCCAGTAATAGTCATGATGCATTTTTTATTGTGGACATTTTGCATTAGAAAACATACTAAAATACAAGAGAGTATTACCACATTTCCTCTTCTTTTGGTAACACTATAGCAATTTGCTGCTTCCATGTTTGAGGAGCCCATGACTCATAATCTTTGGTCTGTTATTGCAGTTCTGTTCTCATCAGGTGAAGACCACCTCCTCCACATTTCAAATATGCAAATGAGCCAAATCCTTTTCTTTGCCTTGGGCCACCCCCACACTTTAATCCATTAAATATTCATGAGCTCCATGATTACTGTACAATTGACTGATAGCCAGTGAAGAGCGTTAGTGTCTGCTGGTAGTGTTGTTGGGTTTATAACCGCTTTTACCTTGTGTTAATATGTTAATTTACTATAAAAACTATTGTGTAAATATTCCAACTGTGAGTTTCAGGGCAAGAGAAAAAAAAAGGGAAACGGTAGACTGGGAGCATATGGTGGTGATTTTAGTGAGGCTGGCTAAGGAGTTATGGCTCCCTGGGGTCCCACTAACATGTATAATTTATCTTTTAGAGGGTTGGATAGCCACTCACCCTATTTTTGGTTTGGGGTCTCTTTAATGTGGCCCCTATTTTAATCTTATCAATGGCACTGACATACTACAGCCAATAATAAACACACTATTATGAAATTAGTCATAATGGGTAATAAATACAAAGTCGGCATGATATTTATATCACTGCTGCTATAGTCAATCTTTTTAATAGCATGATGTTATTTTCACAGGTTGTTACTTGGTTTGGGTAATTTTTTACAGCTGTAAATGTCCAGACAGCCGTAGATATAAAAATTTATAGAAAATTAAAACTGTTAGACTCAGTTGTGCCACATGAAAGTGGAATGGGTGTTTTTGAACTTCCTAATCTCAAGTATTGTGATTTCCATTGCAGCTTCATCATTACACATGATTATAAACAAATATATATGCTAAACACTTGAGAGCTTAATCCACGTGGCTACCATGAAACTTATTCTTCTCCTGCTTCTTCCAGGTCTGGAGGGGAACCCTTGCCAGAATGCGTTATCGCCGTATGCGAGCAGCCCTCATTATCCTGCGGGCCTATAGGCGCTACAAAGTCAAGTCCTACATCCGCGAGGTCAACCGCCGCTTCAAAAACGTCCGGTCTATGAAGAACTATGGCAGGCATGTCAAGTGGCCTACACCCCCAAAAGTACTGCGCAAGTTTGAGGAAGCACTGCGGAGCATCTACAACAGGTATGCACACAGACGAAGAAAATGTCTTTGTTTGGCATTACTAAAAGTAGAAACAACCACAAACAAGACCCAGCCTAGCCTGAAGGGTACTGTTACATCCAGATGTGTCCGTTTGGAGAAACTTACATGTGTTTCCTTTTGCCCGGGCAAACACTGGGCATTGATTGATTTTCTCCTCAATCAAAGGCTCTATCTTTCATCTTAACGTTTGTTTGCTTTCTTTGATTCTGAGCGCAGTTAGAAATAGCCTTTCTACGAAATGATGGTGACTGTCAGGATCAGTGAGTGAAGATCTAAAATGTACAGTGTGCAGCTGGGCTCTCCAGGTTTATGTATCTTCTATGAACGTATTGTATTGGTAACCTTGACTCTGAAACTTGCAGGTGGTGGGCATGGATCCTGATCAAAAGCCTTTCTCCTGAGGAGACCCTGCAGGTGAGGGCTAAGGTAGCTGGACTTACAGCACTGAAGGGCCACAGGACTGACTTGGGACTGCAGAGGCCTTGGGAGGGAAACTACCTGGTGAGTAAGTGGGGTTAGCGCCTTGATAAATGGGTTGGGTGTAGAACAAAAGAGATTTGGCTCTAGATGGATGCTACTTCCTAATGTTCATCCTGTGTTATTAAATATTTTAAATCTTGAAACTGTAGCTATATAGATCTTTCCTTTCATCCTTAAATAATTGAAATAGCCAGCATGAAGAGTCTGTATGTGATTGGTTTTGGATTAATTGTTGAAGTCTATAATAATGTCATCTTATAACCACATTTTGTTTTGTTTGATTGGCAGAAGAGAGACAGTCCAGAGACGGCTTCAACATTCACATTAGTCTCCAGCGAGCTGCAACGAAAAGACAAATTTATGAGAGTTTTGTTCTCCTGTAATGTTCGCAAGGTAGGCGGCTGTAGAGCACACACGCCCACGCACACATACTGTATTTTATTTCTGTCTGTACAAACAAATAAAACCAAACTGTTGCTCGCTGTCTCCCTGCAGGGCGCTTAAATGAGCGTGTGTCTGTGTGCACTGTGTCTGAAAAATAAGGAGCGTTGTATTTTCCAGATTAACCGTTTCCACAAAGCAACGGACCGAGCTGTGCTCATCACTGACCGCCACCTGTACAAGATGGACCCCCTCAAGCAATACAGGCCCATGAACAGCATCCCGCTCTACAACGTGAGCCACCTACTTCCACTTTTTATTTGTGTTTTTATAATATTATCAACTACAAAAAGAAATGACACACTTTCCACATCAAACCCTGCCTCTTACCCAATAATTACAGAGATTTAGTGAATACATAATACCATGGCTATAAATCAACCTTAAACTGTGGCTGAAATATAAAATTTGTGTCAAGTACCTGAATAAGTGGCAGAAGATGAAGTGATGTTTCTTTAATCTCTCTGAACACAAATACTGCTGCACAAATGTTTTCTTTCTGTGCAAGTCAGACAAGGTGAGTCATCAGTCTCAACAAATTTGGTTCAAGTGTTGTCTTTCATAAGATTGTTACAGATAAATTAACAAAGCATTAGTCAGAGTTTTTTACTCTTTACCACAAGCATCAGCAACTTCTAATTGTATTTTTCTTTCATTACAGTTTCTAAAAAAGGCAAACAATTCAAAAGCAATTTGAGCCTGTTTCTAAAGCCATTACTTTACACAGAGAGAACTATCTCTAATTTCCACCAGCCTGGGATCCTGTGGCAACTTGTCAATATGCAAAATCCCGCCATGAGCGCCACAATTGGCTAGCTTTAATTTAGGTTCTCACTGCGATAGGTTCTTTAAGGCAGCTACATCCACACAGCACATTAGGCTGTTTCCTTGGAGAATGTGGCTTTCAACTCAAGTTTATTTTTATTTTTTACATTCATCGTTACAGTTTGTTCATTCATTTATCAATTATGATAAATTTCTACAAAACCAGAGTTTCAAACCAAAATTGGCTTTCTAGCATTCTTAAAACACTGGAGTAGCTTGAACCATATGCCTTTCATAGTGCAGACATAGAAAGTTGCCATGTTGCCCGAAATATGAGTAAGATATTGATATTATGATAAGCAAGTATTCTCCCAACCATTTTCTCTTTGACTACATTTAGTCTAGCTTGACTAACTAAAACTACTTACACTGAAGTGATGATTGACTCCAGGGTTAAGACCAGCTGAGAGGAGAAAGTGAAGGTGTAGCACATTCATCCCTCAGGGCGACAAGTCTGTCATCTGCTGCAGTCAATGAGTTACAAGGGCAGTGGGCAGTGACAACTAAGACAAGGCGTCCTGGTGTTCAATCTGACAATGTGACGGGAGGGAATTGGAAAACCCAGGGACAGGACACACACACCTGTATCAGGATTACATCAGGTAATGGAGAAACGGGGCCGACAGACAGATGGTGGCACATAGAGCGAGGGATTAGCTAGCTGAGATGATTGTTATTTTCAGAGATGACTCTTTCACACAGAGTTGATAGATTATTGGGCTCACTTTTCTCAACAAGAAGTCATGTGGAGGTAGCAGGTGTGTAGGACAAGGGGCAAGCTTTTGGGTAATATAGAACAACAGCACTCCAATGTCCTTAAATATACACATTAATCCTGGAAAAACCTTGTATATTTGTAGCACTCTAGAAACCTAAAATACAATTTACTAAAATGTTGAGTCCTGGACGTATTTAGTATATAAAAATCCAGGAGCTTGCATCGATGGCTCAGTCTCGGTGAGGTGAGTGAGAAGGTGAAAACGGCACAGATAGAGCTGTAGGCTGAGAGCCACAGCAGCGTGACACAGACCAATCGATTGGAGAAGGTCAAGCAGAGGGGAAAGCTGTTAGCGCATTGTTTATTAGCGCTGATAGGCTAACACTACACCACCCCATGGTTGCCCCGGGCTGTTTATTTACTACTGCCCCTGCATTTAAGCATCGAGGGCATCGGAAAACTGATAAATGGCTTGTGCTCGAGAGGAAGCTACAACTGTCTGACAAAGGATTTATTTGCCAATTAATGCCTGCGCTGCAAAACGCATAACATTACACAGTACAAGTGTGTTGTCATGGCAACTCTATGAATCAAAGGCTGCTTTTTTGAACCGTCTTGTTCCCTCTCACCAGATTTCTTTTCATGTCATATTTTTCCAGCGTTTTAATTCCTGCTTCCTCACCCCTCTTCCTTTTTCCCGTCTCCCCACCGCCGCTGCACTCTTCTCGTTGTTGTCATGCCAACTTCCCAGGAGACATTGTTGTCATGGATACCAAGCGGTAGGGCAGATCAGCTGATGTCTGGTGTCGTTCAGGCATGTGCACAAGCCGCTCTGCTGTATGTGCCTGTCTTTTCCACTGAGGCTTATCTGTGACCCCTCCGGCTCCTTTTCTTCTCGATCACGTTTTAGAGATTAGATTTATTTTTCCTTTGGCTTGGAAGAAGACACTGACTTATGTACTGTATGTCTTTGTTATAACCAGTTTAACTGTAATAATGTAAAGGCATGGACAACTTTATAAATTAATCTAAATTATAATACGGTTGGATGTAGCCTTACAGTCCCTGAACAGGATTATTTCCAGTAAAAATTATACTTCCTAAGGGCTGTTCCTTGTTGGAAATGCCATAAAGAATTTCCCTAATTTTGTGAAGCCAATCAGACGAACAGATGTCTGGCCAGACATAATAGGTCCAACAAATTTCATACTCCGAGTAAAAACTGATTTGGCGAAACAAGACAAAAATGTAATGAGAAAGTATCATTATCTCATTTATTGTAACACCGACTGCCGTTCCGTTTAATTAAGCTGTTAATATGAATGTAAATGTAATTGTCTCCGTGTAATTAACTGTGTGTGGATTGCGAGACACCAGGCAAGGCTTTGGGGTTTAATTCGCGGTGATTATAGGAGGTGATTTGGACCAAAGTTGCAGACATCTTGTAAATAAGCTAGCTGCTTGTGTAGCCTCAGTTGCAAAGCCTGATGGAAAAAGAGAACAAATGTGTCTGCATCGCACTTCACTCGGGAATATAAATACACCTGACTTCCTGTAATTTGGCTGCTTGTCTCTGTGTGGTGCTTTAGTTAGCGCACATGGCTTGAAACGGGGAACTATAAAGTAAAAACAGAATAACAGCATTAGAAAAACTTATTGTAACTGACGTTTCTTCTTAAGATGTCTAAATTCTTGTTTCTTCTTATTGTTGTCCCTTTAAACACTAAAATAAGTTAAGACTAAACCAACCACAATGCTGGGATTCCCCTTTTTAAACCTCACTCGTTTCAATTGTGGTCAGGGGCTTCGATTTAAAAACATCGGAATAGTCCTTCGGGAGGCTCTTCGCTGCATCTTTACGGCCTATTTGAGTCTTGAGTGTGAGAAATCCCAGACGCCAATAGCCATCAGATGCTCCCCTTTTTTGAGACGTGCATTAATGACTGGTCTTTTAACTTGAAAGCTTGTAGAGAGCTCCCATTGGTACTTCAAACCCTTGTTTGTTCAGGATTTTAAAAGGGCTTTGTGTATTTAGTGCTGAAAAATGTGGACGCATGGCCTGATGCAATCAAATTAATTCTTTTGGCAGAACCTTTTATTTTAAGTTTAATATGGCTGGTCAAATGGTAAGAAAATGTGATTTGTTTTGAAACGTAATTTGAATACATCTATGAATACATTAATACATGAATACATTTAGAACTTATTGCAGCTTTTTAAAAACACTAATATTTATGGCTTCTAGGATATACTGTCCTTTGTCTACATGTGTCTTTTCGTAGGTTATATACATATTTCTAGCATTTGCACCTGTTTGTATAGCTATGCCAGTTCAGTGTTGATTGACCGTCCGTGTCTTCTCTTTGGCATTGGCCCAGGTGACAGGAGTGAGCGTGTCCACTGGGAAGGACCAGCTGGTTGTGTTCCACACCAAGGACAGCAGGGACCTTGTGGTGTGCCTCCAGGGCATGGTGCCTGCCAACGAGAGCCGCATCGGGGAACTCGTTGGCACCCTGCTTAGCCACTTTAAAAGGTAAGGGGCAGAAGGCTGTGGTGTGCATAGTGAACAAATGTGGATAAAAATGTTTATCTTCACTCAAAATCATTTTAATATGATAACTAGACTCGGGTGTGCATTATGTAAGAATTACAAAATCAAACCATAGATCTTAATGTGCTCTGAAATGTCAGAGTGATATTAAAATGTATAACCTTTTCTGCCATGACTCAACTAAATACTTTGCTTCTAAAACACTGTGTAATAGAGTAGCAGGGATCCAGCTGGCTGTGGGGCAGATTGAGTTCATAGTCACAGCATCTGTCCTAAACTGAACTCAAGGGGTTATTTGATAAGAGCTCAAGAGGCAAGAAGTTGGCACTGAAATGATTTACAAGTAAAAAGGTAAAAGGGGATATAATAATAATAGGACATTGGATCATATGCTCTAATGCAGGCCTCTGTTTCACTTCCTGTGGTTTTATTGAAGTCTCTTTAGTCCAGCTGAGGAACGTTCTACTGTAGAAGCTCTGTGTGTATTTTCTATTCACTTTGAATCAGGCACCCTCCTTAAAATAGTACACAATAGCGTCACGTTTACTAAAGTTCATTCTTTATGAAAGGTAAACAAGTCAGCTTTACATTCTCTATCAGCTCTTTGTTTATCTGTAGACATTTAAATCCTCAAAAATGGCATTAGCTAACATATCTCACTTTTTAAACTATCTTAGGTCATTTTTTGTGGATGATTCAAATGCTATATATAAATGTCATAAATCACAGTGCACTAAATAAGAATAGAAGTCATCAACAGACATTTACCATTCTGTAATACCATTCATGTATATTCACTTGTGTTATAGGAATTTAATAATACATTTTAACTTAAACTTTAAAAGCGTGAAAAGTGCTGTGGTGGTGGTCGTTATTAAATTTATAGTGTTCTCTTCAAAATAACACCAGCAAGGACACAATATTGGTATTAAATTTATTTGGGAAATTCCGCCTTCATTTCCTGCCCCTGAAGCCAAAATGAACAATTAAATTAAACTGTGAAAAGTATAAAACATTGTTAATTTAATGCAGACAACTACTGTCAAAACACCACTAAAATCATGTTACCTAAAATAACTCTGGTAAATAGTGTAATGGCTGACCTTCGGAGTTAATTTGATAATCCTTCACTGATGCAGCTCATTGTTTTGAGGAAGCTCGTGTTGAAATCTGTGCTGCTAATGTTTTTGCTAATTATTGAATTGGCTGTTGTCTGTGACTGGGACATCATTGATGTGTTTGTGTGTGCCTCTCTATAATTATATGTTGGGGAGGGGGCAGACACAAGTGGCTGCATCTGTTTATCTTACTGTTCTGGTATCCGCGCTGTTCTGTTGTGCAGCCTGCTTCTCTGTAGGTGTCAGGCTGAGAAGGGCTTCCTCTAGGCCCCCTGTAATGACCCTCCTTGTGAGAGGCTTGCCAGTTCATCCATCACGGGCACACATTACTGACAGGACAAAAGACACAGCACTTTGCACTTTTCTAACCTACAAAACCTGGATTATACTGCTGCTTTATACTGTCCTGAAATATTTGAGTTATCCTTAATTTCACCAACTGGTAATGCTGCAATGTATGTGCTGTTTGGATAACATTAATTTGTGAACTGACCTATGTCTTTGTGCACTGAAGCTATTAGCAGGACATCCCCTGAACTAGTAGGTGTGGGGGTCTTTTGCTCTGTCCCATCGCAGCAGCCCCCTGGAGACATGGCTGTAACCTCTATCTCTCCTTGAAATTGCTGGGCAGGCCCTAGAATAGCAGACTGATGGAAGAGCATCTTACAGTCGCAACAAAGCAACACTTTATCCTCCTCAAAGTGACAGTGAGGCCAAAGCAGGATGACACTGCCGTTGGGAATAAACCCTCTCCCTGTCAAACCCCCGTCAAGAGATGTGTGGGGTTGTTTTTGACTATTTCAAATCTTCTTGGCACTAATCTGTTTTTTGCTGAGCACCAAAGTTACTTTATTTTGAAACAGTCAACGCTGGGAGGTAAAAATGTTATCAATAAGCCCTACACAGCAGTGAGTCAGAGTCAGAGAGTGAGTCCGCCACATATTTGCAAGAAGATAACGCTCTAATCAGCCATGACACACCAATGTCTGGAGAAATTACTTCATTCTTATTGGCATAAAACTGATAGGGATTAATCTCCACTTTCTCCCTCTTTCATGTTTTTTTTCCTCCGTCTTCTATTTTTGACTCTCTCCCCATTGTACTGATCTGAGTCTGTCCCAAACCCCCTGGCTGAACTCCTCCTCTCCCTCATCCTTCTCTTTCGTCTTTGCGCTCTCCTCCCTCGGCTCCTCTTTTACATTTCTGGAGGAGGCGATGAAATATTTAAGGCTGTGCTTCTGTCGGAGCCTATATTTAGATGAGCCACAGCCAGCTCCCCTTTTTGTGTCTTAAGTATGTTGACATCTATCCCACGCATTATAAGTATTCTTTACATATTCTCCCATTCTTCAATCTTTGTTACTGCAGACAACAATCCTTACTTTTTTTGGAAATCAAATATGCCATGTGTAAGATTACTCTGTTTTTCTCAGACACACAGCAAAATAAATTGTAAACTAATTAAGCCGATGCAGACCTTGTGTTATCTGCAATATATTTAATTCAGCACTGTTTTCTCATCCTTTCATTTGCCACTTGTTTTAACACATCTTCCCTCAGCCATGTCTTGCACTTCTCCCAAACCCCTTCTGCAGTGTCAGTAGCAGACAGTGGAGAAGTTAACTGTTGGTTTTTTAAGACACAAAGGGGTAGGTGGGAGAAATGGTAGCAGAAAATCCGAGGCTGGATCGATGCAGGGGGTATGTGGCGTGCTGACTCACACTCTCGGGGTGGGGGTGCAGGGCAAGCAGAAGAATCAGAGTGTGTGGGAGGGATGAAGGACAAAGACTGAGAGATGACACAGAGAAAGTATGAATGGACTTGGAGACAACTTTTGGAGGAGGTAAAGCACAAAACAGTTGTCAGGGAGACCGATTGGTGAAGGTTTCAATGAGACAGATGTTCTTGTTTAAACCATTGTACTAAGAAAACCGATGCATGCCTTTGTCTGTTTTTGCCTCATTACAGCTTTCTCACTCTTTTCTGGAGATCGATCTACTGTATTTGGTAGGACAAGAACCCTTACGCTTCATTTCCACTGAGTAGTATTATTGAATACTGGTTGGGTTGGTACTGCTCAGTTTGGTTCTGAATGGGTAACGCCTGAAGAGGTTTGATTTGAACAGTGAGCTCAAAGTGCCATACAGAAACTGTATGGAACATTTTACTTTTAAAACTTGGATGTGTTGTCATTACTTAGAAAAACAAGTAAAAGCAAGAGGCTGGAGAAGATGTTTTGTTTTTATTTACAGTTTTCTCAGCTTTAAATTTACAGACTCTCAAAAAGAACAGTCTCCTATCAGAGCTTTTTTCCTAATTAAAAGCTTCCTCAAATAATCAGTTGTAAAATTATGAATGAATTGATTTTGCATTAAACACTCAGGGGAGAGGAGGCAGGGTTTAATAAAGTCCAGTCATTCATGGACACACACAATCATTCTCGGCTTTCTTTTTTATTATTCTCTGTGGACATCGACAGCCATGGTGGTGGTACACAGCAGCGGTCAATGGAACCAAGAGCAAGCTGTTGCCACAGAAACAATCCAGTGTTTTTCTAAGAATCCAATTCCAGCTGCTTACACAACGGCAAGCGGCTAGTGTGGTGACAGAAAGACAGCAGATATTACGTGAGCAGGGGATTTACAATAGTAGGTCACAGGGCAACCCTCGTCATTAGGTCATAGCAAACACATACGCTCTGAATGGAAAAAGAAATGCCTAAACCTGGGATACTCAAGGGTGCATTACAGGCAATAACATGCAGTTTAAGACCCTTTAGGTTTCTGGAGGTATAATTTAACACTTGGCTGTTTTTGCCTGCGATTGAAGGGGGAAGGTGTGAAGCAGAGAAGGTCTAAGCAGTAAATAAATTAAACAGCAGAATGAAAAACTATTCCTTATGATAAATACAACCCTTAAAAAACATAAAATAGTGCCTAATTTTATTGTCTTGCTGCCTGTGCATTTATTTGACTGCAGTGTTATAGTGAACACCTCAGACAATTGTATTGTATGCCATCAAAGCAAGAAATGTGTGGTGCTTTTGTGTTCTGTGTCAAGGTCAGGCTTGCTGAATCAAACATGTAGACTGATGGAGGTGGGCTTCTCTCATCTTTCTCCTCCATCCTTCGCTCCAACCGTGCACCGCCCCTTCCTCTCTCTTCTCTCCTCCTCCCTCTTGTTTTTCACTTCACACTCGGCTTCTTCTTGGTCCTTCCTCACTCTCTCTCTCTCTCTTGCATCTTCAGTCTGGGGCGCTGCGGATGCAGTTCCCATGGCAACCAGTGGATCCATGTTTGTCTAATGCGATCCATTAATAACCCTGCCGGCTCAGGATAATAACAACACATTTCCTCTCAGCCCACAGACAGAAATGCAGCAAATAATGTTTAACGACTATAAAATGTACATCTTTATTAAATTCAAGATTGATTCTTTACACAACAATACATTTTTCCCTGTTTGAGATTTGCTCATCTTTTTAGACTAATGCAATATATTATTTTGGCCCCATTTTTTTCAAATCAAGAAGCAACCTTGTCCTAAATACAAATATAAATTAATGAATTGCATAGTTTTAACAATAGATACTAAACAGAAAAAAATTGCATTGTGAAACCTACATACTGAAGCACAAAACTAGAAGAATATGTACTGTACATGTTTCCAAAATGACACGATCTGAGTTTTAATGTGGACATAGCTTCTGACAGAAGTGACACTCTCAGTGGTTGTTATATGGGGCAGTGGGAGTCCTGTGTCTCATTGGCAAAGTGCTGCAGCCTGAGGGGGAAGGTGGGACGGGCGCATGGCGAGTGTCCAGCCCAGTGTTTGTTTGTGTTTTTCGCCCACAACAGACTGTTTATGTGTAGCCGGGCCTTTCAAAGATAATGGTGTGAAAACTGCACAAGACAGAGCGTGTGCGTATGAATGAAAGAGATGCGTGTAAATGTTATCTGACCTACTTTTCTCACTGCAGTCATCCCCTAATGGCAGCCTGTATCTCTCTCACCCACATGGAGCATAAATAGACATCCCAAACAGCTGTAGTGCTAATAAGGCAACTCCTCTCCTTTGGTATGGCATGTCACCATTACTCATCTAGATAAGTGGATTGACATTAATGTCACTCAAAGTGGATTGACATTAATGTCACTCAATTTCAAATTTGTATGGTTATTCTCTTATCGAGCATCTAAATGACATCAATAATGGCCTATAGAGTATAATACGTAGGTGCAATACATCCACTCTAACATGACAAAAAGAGTGAGAGGCAAGTATGGCAACAGACTGCCTATTTTATGTTACAACATTCCTATAATGTAGACAAATCCCATGATGTGTGTGCTTAAACTCACACAGCAATAATCAGTTCTGAGCACAGACACTGCTATATTCTTATAGTAGGAGATAAAAGCTTTTGCAGGTGGATTAACACTGAAATGTGGTCTTCGCTGTAGCATCTTAGGAGCATAATTACTTCAATAATTAGGACTTCAATTTCACTGTGACCTGTTTGTCTTTCCTCTTCTGGGCTTCTTAATCTCAAACTAAATCTGAACTTTAGCTGTCAGACACCCAGAGTGTGTCTTTAGACAATCCAAGTCAACATTGCATAATTAGTTTGTGCTAAAATAAATCGGCTGCTAATTACGAACAGATTGTGAGCTCAGTGAATGAGGTCCTGATTGCATATTTGTCTTTGCACTTTCAAATCAAAGTGCACGCTAACAGATGCACTTTAAGCCTGTCATATGAATTTATAAAAAACTTTATGTGTGTGGTATAGAGACTGATCATGTAAAAAGATATAATGTAGAACCAGAAAACATGCTGTGCTTCAAGTTATGCACTTGGACACATGGATTGAATGACAGACAGTAAACCAGAGGCCATTTTAGTAAAAGAGAATCAGATGCTAAAACTACATATACACTAATAATAGAAATATTCCGCCATCTGTTGCATCAATGACTGAATTAATGACCGTAGTCTTTGTTTTGGGTGGTTCTTTACCTCTGCGTCCTGCAGGGAAAACTGTTTGCACACACACCCTCAAGACCTAGCTTTTTATGAGGTAACTCCAAAACACAAGGAGAAACATGGAATTTGAAATCATTGTTTTACACTTTGAAAGGGAATATAATGTCTCTTATTTTGCCACACAAGTAAAGGCATAAATAACTACCACATAAATTAAAACACAGCAATCAATTAAACAATGACCGTATTAACATACTTTATTAACATACATTATTTTCTGTCCATAACACATCCTCCATCTGTCATCTCCTGTTTGCCCAGACTGCAGGTGAATGTGACACAAACATAACCATCAGCGAGCCTGAACAATCCAGCAGTTTGTGTTTACACAAAGCAATGTTTCCCTGAATATGTGTTTAAGCACTTAAAGCATTGGAAGCATTAGTAATGTAAATGTGAAAACAGTTTTTCTCTCACCACACTCTTATGTTTTACGTATAGCATAAGAGTGGCATGTTTGTGAATTCCCACAATGCCTTGCTTTCATTCATGTGTGCATATAATGTGGCTCTGCTCTTATTCCTCCAATGTCTTCATGTCACGCTGAGGAAAGCACGGCTGAGAGAAAAGGACTCTATGTTTAACTGACTGTTCCCCATATGTGTGCTATCTTCACTGACCTCTACATTTAGCCCATAATAAACCCCCCTACTGACACCACCGCACTGTCATAGTCCGCCCGGCAACAGCACCATATCATCTCTAACTGTCAGGCCAATTATAATTAGGCTATGCACTATCGCTTCTCCAGTCGTGGCTTTTTTCACCTCCATTATATTCTAACGTTACCACTAGCATTTCTTTGATAAATATCCAGGTTTTTCATTATTTTACAGTTGTTGATCAAATATTTTGTGTTCCCATTTATGTGTCAATCATTCTGTACTACCTTAACTGCTATTGGAAATATTTTGTAGTTCACCATCCAAGACATTTTGTGAAGAAAACCCAGTGACAAATGAAAACATTTTCTAAGATTGCACACATCGTATTAAATCCAGGCTTCATCGAATATGACTATTTTCAGTGTAATTCTTTGTGAAATATGAATGTCTTAAGGACTTGATAACTTCTTCAACCTTAGTATTGTGTAGTGTTATTATTTGAGCATTGATTGATGTATTGATTGACTTAATTGAGCTCAAAGGAGGCATATGTGCTTAAAATGTGCGCTCACCATTAATGAGCAACAATTGGGGCAGTCCTTCCTCTTTTCGCTCTCTGGGTACCAGCGTATTGATTTATGTGTTGTGTTTAAGGTCGGCTCTGTAAAGACCAAAGCCTCGAGTGACCGGTGAGTAAGATTTAGCTCACCGCTTTCCCAGAAAATGACTTTACCCCTTCACATAACATAGCCGCATGTGCACCGCCTCCTGCTAAGTGGCTATTATGGCCGTCCGCCCCTGCCATCTGTGGAGCACCTCGGTATATTCCCGAGAGAAACAAGCCTCGGTTTGGACATTTCCACTTTACTTTCATCTCCCACTGATTTTACAGGGGCCTCGTGGATGCTGTCTTCCCGCAGTTATTGATAGCTGTCATTCCCTTAACGTCCTGTGGGAGTAAAGTGCCACATGCTGAACTTGTCCCTCATTCTATTAAATATAAATATCTGACTTTGTGCCTTCCAGTGCAAATAATACTATTTATCTTTAGAATACAACCTTTAGCACTTGAATAACAACATTTTAATTAATAACCGGATTTTAATGAGGACCAATGAATGTTCAATCAGTGTCTAAAATTGTGAATAAACCATAATTTACACTGTTTAGAAGACTATTATTGGGAGAATGACAACAAAAGATACTGACAATAATACTCAGTCAGAAAAAGACACTTGCTTACATCTACACTACTGTTAAATGTATAATATTATTAAACTGTAAGATAATGGCCTTTGTGCTGCATAATCAAATACAATCATGTCTCTTCTAATTTTCTTCCTCAATGCATAAATGCTTTTGAAACTAAAAATATATTGTCTTAAACTGAAATAAACTGAACAAACATTGGGTATGATCTCTACAGAGACTCCAAGTTGATCAATAGAATTTTCTACAAGGTTAAGGTGGCTGTGACCTTTTGTTTCCTGTTTTTATGGAATGCCTGGAGAGATTTAATCACATCTGGATTAAACATCTGTGGGTCAAAGGTCAATGTAACCCCACATAAATCAAGTAAATATTGATAAATGTACATAAAGAAAAAATTAGGCAAATGCTTGAATAGACACATTATATTAAAACCACGTAACAGCTGCACATATCCACCGTTTAGATCCTGAGCGGTTGCAACCCCAGGAGGAGGAGACAAAGTGTCTAGTCAGCCTCAAATTATTCCCATCACATTTGTGCTTCATCACTTTTTTTGCACTTTTTTTAAAGATTTAAGCTAAAAATCTTATTACAAACCAGAGAACTGGGCAAAAAACGTAAAAAATAGTTTTTATTTTTTTACTGGAGGGTTGCAAAAAGGAATTTTATTTGTGCTGCTAGAGGGAGCCTGGGGGTCTTTGATAGTCAGCGCCTCTGATTCCCCACTGCACCATCACACATCCAGCTTACTGTGCAAAAACAAGCAGCAACACAGGCTTAGCATACTAAAAAGACAAGATGCTGAAGCCTCTGTTTACTGCACTGCACATGTATTATGGCTGTTGAAGAGGCTTTAATATAGTCAAATTTAAAACCAGACTTTTTAAATATTATAATAGTGAATGACACATTTTATATAATCCACTTGAATTTTCTATTTTTTTTTTGTTGCTTCCTTACCCTTTTACCCTTTTCATGTTCAAAACAACTTCCTCACTTCACTTTTATGCAATCTGTTTTTATGCTGCTGCTTTCATTATGACTTCTTAGAAGTCATTGCAAAATTAACAGCACTAAGCTTTAAAGAGGCAGCAGCACGGAGGGGTTATGTGTTGTGTCCAAGTCTCTATTTGTAGCATATATACAGTACAATGCTGTTCAAAAGTAAATCAAATGACTAATGGTGACTACACTTTGGCTTCCAAACAGCATCAGTTCTTGTACTTGCACACAGTTTTTGGGCACATAGGTTGCTCCAAACATTGGGAGAAGTAACCACATGTCTTCTTTTGAGGTATGCTCCTCATATTGTAGCCAGCAATCTAAATTCTTTTACTATTCTATTCTATACAAAGATCTATTCTATACAAAGAAACAGTCTGGTCTCTGGCAATATGATTTGGATTTTTGGAGGGTTTAACAAATAAACACAGATTAAATTTCCTCTAAAATCAATTTTATAGACAGAGAACCAATCAGAATTCAGGGGCAGTATCAACAAATCCAGAATAAACCGTTTCTGAACCAATGCAATTCGATAAAAACATACAACCAATCAGAAAAACAGAGAATCGCACAAAGCCAAGGCTTGCCAGGCTAGGCCCTTCCCCCTAGATTGACTGGATGATGTTGAGATCGTGGCTCTGTGAGGTCCATAGCATAATTCCTGGACTCCTTCTTTAATGACATTGGCTTTTTGTTTGGGGTTGACGTCGTATTGGTGAATAAATGTCCCTGATGGTATGACATTCCTACTTTACAGTTCTTCTTCACACCAGCTTAAAGCTTTTAGTCATACTGTTGCTTCAAATCTCTCTCCTAAAGTCTTATGTTGCCACAGTCAATTTGTATTTATAGTGCACATTCATTATCACTAAACAACACTCCCAATGCCATCGCTGCATTCCTCCCATTATTCATAATAAGTACAGTTGCAGCACTAGCAGAGGCATATTACCCAGGATTATTGTTGCTAATTAAAGCACAGCACTCAGAAAGCCTTTTGGCAGATTTCAAATCTAGGGCACATAAAGACTTGAGAATAGACTTTTAGGAGGACTTTGTCACACTGGTGTCCACTGGTATAATGCTCTCTCTATTTCTATAACCATCTGGGACGACACCGTCACATTTAGCTCCGTCCTCTGCATTATATTTAGTGACTTGCAGGTGTGTGTCTCAGTGCCTATTTTTTCATGCTCTTTACAACTTCTCGTTCTCTTTAGTGTGAATGTGGCACAGAGGAGCACTTGAGATGTGTGTTGCAGCCATGTGAGACAAATGTTGAGAGTGCAAGCTTCAGCCCTGAGTCAGTTCTGCTGGTTAATGCAATTCTGTGTTATTCAGTAGAAGGCCACAAAGGTGGAAATAAACTAAGAAATGCAAGGAAGCATAACCCTGTTCTTTAAAAACCTTTAAAAGTTTTTATTAACTGAAATAAATTATGGGTCATGGGGCCATTTTTATTCAGCATTCACCTAAAAATCCTACATGGCTTTACTGTGATATTAAACTCCGTCTGACCACTAATCATATAAACTCAACCTGCAGATAGATCAAGCTCAGAGGGCTGGGTTTCAGAGGTTCAATCTCTTTTGAACCTTTGTGCTATCATTAATCAAATGGGTGAATGAGCAATTTAACTCTATCTGCAATAACATTAGGCAAATGCTCTGCCAGGTGAGCCACCAAGGTTCCCCCAAATGATATTTTCACCGGCTTTTTGCCTCTTTAAAGGGGTGAGGTTACAGATATTTTTGTGTTTCAGACTTTTACATGGCTGTTTGAGGCGCACTATTGTAATTAGACTCTGGGAGATATGTTAAAGAAGAAATTTAGTTTTCTAGTTTTAATAATGAATTTAGGGTGTAATGGCATGTTTTGACTTGTATAGACCTAGATTAATAGATTACAAAGTAACTAGACCTTCTGATGATCAACATTTAAATGATTTCAATTAAGTCAGTGTCATTATAGATGCATCAAAAAGTTGTGCTTTTTGATTAGTATGGTTAGACGTTTTCTTTTAGGGCCTGCCATGTAACTGAAAACTGAACCTCTGCTGACGTCTCAGAAAGAGAAAAAAAGGGAGTGATGCAAATAAAGATATTGACTTATTCTTGTGGTTTCCGGTCTGCATTCATGATTTATGTTCCTGAAGTTCTGTGACCAGTCTGTACTCTTTTAACATTTTACTGTGCGCTGAATAATCCCAGCATTTTTTGTGTGTGCAGCGAGAATGCAGAGATGGCTGGCTTCATCTAACATGGCTCCTTCAGAACCACACCATAGGGCCTGACCCTCACACACAAACACTACGTCTCTCTTGATCTTAGCGGGATCTCGACCTGATGGACTGAAAAATTGATGGGAAGAGACTATAGAGTAAATAAAGAATTGCATGAGTCGGACTGGGCTGTGTGCGAGGAGGAGATCAGTAATAAGTCTCTGATGGATCAGCGGGGTAGAGAGGTTTCCTGCTGCTTTATCGGTGCATCTAGGCTATAGACGTTATACTGTGTTTGGTTTCTATGCTGCCCATTTATTATGTGTAAATTGGCTTGATATGTTCCTGCTGCAAGGTGTGGCTATTCCCCCCTCAGCATCGTTCTTTGCTCTAGACTCTAAGTTGCTTTTACAATTCAGCTTGAATATAGTTCTATATACTGTGTGTGTGTGTCTCTTAAACTGAAAAGTGTAGTTGAAGTTCCTTTCCAATGACATCCAAATCAAACATGAATGAAGCAGCTGTAATGGAAAAAAAAAACAAGCCCACAGTTCTTAACATATTCCTTTTGTGTAGATGTGTGTCAGTACAAGCTGGTAAGCAGTGCACATAGCTGGAAATTGACACATTTTACATTCTAGTTTAAACAAATCATTCAAAGTCTGGACATAGCTTGATTAATTGAGATTTTATTAATTACTCAAAGTTACATCTTATCAGTATGAGAATAAGATAGCTGTGCATGGGACTCTATTCTTGTTGGAAATATATAAAGAGGTTTAAATCATTATGACCTACATAAAAGACTACTATATTAAGCAGAATGGTATGCAAATGTCTCATCTTTATGCTATGTAGCACTTCATGCTCTTGCAAGAGTCAAATTTCATTGTGCACTGAGAGGAGTCGGGTTTTTTTGGTGTCTGTTGTGTAAATGGGTTGAGCTGCAGAGTGTGAAAATGGCAGTGTCATCATCATTAGAAGTGAGCAAAGATGTACGTTTGAGCAGATACTTAGTGGCCTAAGACTTTAGTCAGCTCTGCAGAGTGGCTGCCTCCCACCTGCAGCTCTCATAGATTTTTAAAACTGCACAGAGTTTGGTCCAGAGCCAGGTGCTCTATTAAAGGATTACTCAGAAGTGGGGCTGGATGGGTGCTCAGACTTGATGTAATCCTGGCTTCAGATCTCAAAATAGCCCTGTGCATTAGGGCGGCACACTTTAAAGATAGCATGCAATACCTTTGCAATGAAAATATAACTTTATTTTTTTTTACATTTTTTTATTATTATTATTATTATTATTATTATTATTATTATAGGATTTGCAAGGTATTCTTTTTTCTGCTTTTGGTCGGGCCACCTAAGACTTGAATTGATTTGACAAATATATGAGCTCAGATATTATGAATGCTTGGCACAGTAATTACCATAAGGTTAGTCAAGTTCAAGAGTTTCAATATAGTCTGCCTAATGTCCATATTTCAGTTTAATTGTACGTCTAAATATTATTTTGCACTTTCTGCATTATCTCTGTTCATTCATTTTTAAACTTTGGCAGCAATCAACATTTGCCATTGTTTTTATCTCCTGCTCCATATAAACTTTGGCTCTAGTGTCCTCTCTCTCTTCCTCACACTATACTTTGAGATTAGCGTTGGTACTTTTGGGAGCAAGTGAGCCTGGACTCACATGGCTTGAAGGGCAAAGACTCACAAAGGGAATGGGGGCAGGAAAAGAATTGATTTTCCAGTCAGAGAGGCCGTCCAATGAAGGACTAAGTCTGCCCTCGGGCTGATGGCTCAGGCCTGAGAGACTCTGGTGGAAAAGGCCAACCACTGACCTCAAGAAACAAGCAATGGTGTTTTTCTATTGTGGGATTCAGTCAAGTGTTTGAGCAGTATTTATTTGGAGAAAAGTTGGATGAGAAGCAGGTCGCTCTGTGGTTTAAAAAAAAAAAAAAAAAAAAAGCAGCAGCATCCCTTCTGGCAAGAAAAGAGGAAGTAATGGGGCTGGAGACAAACAGAGAGAGACATATCAAAACACACACACAGTTGCCCTGGCTGGCAGCCATGACAGATGGGGGAGTTTAGTTCATGGGGGTTTCCATGGAAACCGGCATCAGTGCTAGCCAGAGCTTCTGAGATACATGCTCTGCAGAGGAGTTGCGTGGGCACTCTGAGCCTTTGCCGTTGTTTATGGCTTATTGTTGTTGCGCAACACAGCTGTTCTCAAGTTCATGACTCATTCCCAAGTTTAGATACAACAGACAGAAATTGCTTGAATCCAACGGTAATTAAGAGAGAATAGATTTGTTTACCATTATCGCCAATAGACATCAGCAGTAATTGTGCCAGTGAGAAAGTGTGTCACTAAACAGAACTATATGCTTTCCATTTATCATAAATGCTCTGCTTCTGTCAGCTTTTCACTTTAACTTTACATTTTATCTTCCTCAGCCTCGACCCAAGGAGCTATTCTCACAGGCTTGACTTATTTACATTAGTATTTTTATTTTTTTTCACACTGTCACAATCCAAGGATTTTTCTTTGCACTCTGCGATTGCCGTCATCGATCCTGTTTAAGAGCTAACAAGCCAAAGAGCCCATTCACCCATTCACGGTCTAACTGGATGTGACAGCCACTAAACACCAACCCACCGCCACAGCTCTTAAGCCCAGCACCGACATATGGATCTCTGCTTCAGTGGCACCATCGCCTGCTTCCTTCTGCCTTATTCATCTACTTCATTTTTATGTATCATCTCATCTACCTGTCCACCATATTGTTAGAGCTACTGGATAAATCTTTAAAACTGAACATACAGTAAACCTATAGCTTTTACCAAAAAAACAGTGCATTACAACTTCTCCAGTGTCTATATCTCATTTAATTTCATGGCCAGTTTTCACCCATATTCTAATTTCCAACTTAAATGTCTGTTCTGCACATGCCACTGGCTTTAATTTGTCATTTGTATTCACTACACTAACACTTCCTGCAACATGAATCTGTCCACTGTTACCTGTGTGCATGCAACTAAAACAGTATGTCAAAGCTGTTACATGGCGGTTTTTGGGCCAGGGGCGCAGTGTGGCTCAGTGGTAGAGCGGTCGACCAGTAACCGGAAGGTTGGCGGTTGTCTTTTGAAGTATCTGTCAATGACGGAGTGAGAATAAGGATTAGTATGATTTATCACTTTAGCAGCCATTACATACTTGCACATCACATTCTGACTCACTCGCAGTTATACATATTGCAAAGCACAAATTAAACTATGACTGAATGCTTGCTAAAGACACATTGGTGAGCGACCTACTCATCAAGCAGAATGATCCAAGCGGAAACGATTCTTCAAGCTGTAAATGCCCTGATGTTCTTCCATGTTTTATAACTATGTCTGAATCATCTTGTAATTAAATTTTTTCCTGTTTCTTGTTGCAGTGAGAAAAGGAAGCTGCAGGTCAACATTGCCAATCCAATCCAGTGCAGCATGAACGGGAGGAAATGCACGGTCATCGTCGAACCCAAGATCAACCAATCAAAGCCCGACTTCACCAAGAGCCGGTCGGGTTACATTTTGTCTGTCCCTGGAAATTAAAAAAATGGGCTGAAGTCAAACAGTGAGAGCAGGTTTTAAAGCAGACTGGGCGTTAATGATGATTCACTTGTGATTAATTTCTCATGTTTCAGAAGCTGTTGATAATTTGACGATAGCAGCTCTGTGAGAGGATTGTGCTAATTGAATCCTATAATACAAGCCATGCCAAATCTAACCTGTCCTGTTGATTTTTTTATGCATTGATCAAATTATTTTAAACAGTTGTGCACTACACAATCTACTAAAGTCTTTTTGTGTTAGTCTGCAGTTCCTTGTCTATGATTTATTGTGTGTGACAGAAAACCTTAGTCAAAGGTGAAAAGAGATTATGATGTTCTCTGGAACCACTGTTGCATAATGACAAAACAAAATCCACAGGCTTTGCAGGAATGTAATTCCTGCAAAAGTAAAGAAGAGAAAGAGAGACTAAATTGTGAAATCCTAAAAAAAAGAAATGTTTGTGTTTCACCGTCTGCTTTGGATTAGTGCATATACTCATTGTACAGTATCTGTCTGGATGGTAAACAATGGATCATCTGAGTGTTATGTGTTTTTTTTAATCACACATGAAAATTGAAACTATTGTGATTAAGTGGTTTGTTGTGTCAGAGTCACAAATCCCAAAATGATTGTTGCTTGTTGTAACAGGGTGCATTGTAGGATGTGTTGAGCATATCCTAAATGATATATTAATTTAATGTCTGCATATCTATTTCTATTGCTACTTTATCAAACCTATACTAATTATATATTTAGTACAAGTATATATGAGGAGTATGTTTATGAGAAGCACTTATACTGAATATGAGGGATGTAACAGAACCAAATACACCATAATGTAAACCCAATGTATTGTTTTTTGGGGGAATTTTTTTTTTATTTTTAAACATGACTTACTGCCATAGTGTTTCAGGCCAGTTTCAGCATAATCCGTTCCTCTTTAATGTTTTGTCTTTGTGTTAATTGAATTACCTAATGACCTGTCCATTACAAATGACCTGTCCAAAACAAAAAAACGGACTACTTGACAAAAAGTTACAGCAGCAATATATGTATAATTGTTAATATATCCGTTGATGAGAAGGACCCAGGCTTTTGGAGGGACACAGGCCACCACTGCCCTCTTCTTGAACCACCCCTGTTAATGAAGAAAAGGGCTTTCCTCATAGGGTGAGAGATAATTTCAAGCTGATATTCTCTGCTTTTCATCTTTTTTTGCTTCCTGAGAGGCTGACTGTGAAAAACTGAGAGAGAGAAGTAATAGCCCTGGGTTATGATTCTGCGTTCCCTAGGTGTCTGTCCTAGTTGAGAAGGCGTCGGCTCCATTGCATTAAGGACAACGTGGTAACCTTTTATAGCCGAGTGTTGTCAGAATAAGTCGTTTATCTTAATGAAGTGGTAAGTGCTTCAGTGTCCACTTTAATGACCTAAATGACCTCATCCTTTTGTTTGCGAGGGAACTGTGAAGTTGTTTGAAGGGGGGAAAAAGCTGTGGGTTATGGATGTGACATTGTTTTATAGAAACAGAAATAGAGTTTTTTCAGTGGAGCAGACTAGACCAGTGTAGCTCTATATCCTCCAGCCCAGGACTGTCCCAAAGGCCTTCTCCTCTTCTCTCATCATCATTAGACCAGTCTCCGTGTCACTTCTCACTTCAGTGCCCCTTGCAGCGCTTTCTTCAGGGGAACAAGGGCTGTGGGTGAACAAAGTCTCGCTCTTTCTCTTCGTTTATTCTCCCACTTTTCACTCCCCTCTTGTATCATTTGGCTCCTCGCCTGTTTAAAGGCAGTGAAGGTTTTCTTCTACTGATGTTATTTCTTGGAGTTGTTTGCCAAGAAGAGATGAACCTAAAAAAACAAAAGGGAAAGTGCAACAGCAACAAATACATTTGTCATACAAGCAGGCACAAACTTGAAGTAAATAGAGCTCTTATCAATGCCTTTGTAAGTTAAATAATTGTGGGTGTGTAATTTCCATAATATTGATTAAACAGCAAAATACCCAACTCACTAAGAGGCTTTTCCTTCTCACTGAACTAAACAAGAAAATGTAAAAGCATTGTTTTTTATCCTTTAAACACAGTGCATTGTTTTTGCCCTAAACACTGACGCAGGTTAATTGTTGTTGCTAGCCAAAGTCCAACACCTTTTCTTCCATGTTGTGTGGATCCATACAAATGATTAGTGCCTAATTTTATATCAAGTTTATATTTTGCATCTTTGTGTTAATTTTCTTCAATATTGCATTCCATAGGTAATGGAAACCTTGTAATTCTCTTTATTGCAATTGTATAAATACAATAGATCCACTATGTTTCAATAATCTTTTCATTAATAAATCTGTTTGCAGCAGCAGCCTCTGTTTACTGCTCATTTTGTTGATTGGTGATGGATGGACGGAGTGAAATAGATGTTAAATCCTACACCTCAAAACACACACCACAGCCTCCCACTGCTGCCGCTGCCTCACTGTCCACCTCTTTTCACCATCTCCTGCTGATGGATGACGGCGTCCACTGCATTGAGTGGGATAACCTCCAGCTCCTCGAAGACGCTGACGAACGCAGCACTGGCTGACCATCAAGTTAAGGCTAGTTAAACAAGTGGGAGTCCTGGGGAGTAGGGCTGCACAATGTATCGCAACTTTATTGTTATCGAGATATTCTTGATCGCAATATTGGTATCGCAAAGAATGACTTGTATCGCAATAACGCCATACTCTTCATTTATAGACCGTGGTGCGTCTACATGAAAATGTATCTTTGAAAAAAAATCTTTGTTACTGAATCTAGCTCCTGCTTTGACGAGTGGAAGTTATTCCAGGGCGTCATTTCTTTATCCTACATAAAGAGCGTGCAAATGTTGCAGGCAATATTTTTGTTGCAATATTTGAAATAATAATTGTTTATCATATTTTCCTAATTTTGTGTAGCCTTACTGGAGAGTCGGTAACTTACTTGATAATGGCTTTTTTTTTTTCTCCAAGGAGAGCAAAAAGAGCTCAGCAACTTAAAGCTATATATAAAAGGAGTATTGCATTGGAGAGCATTTACTTCAATACAGATCTGTAATAAAATCTTTAGCTAGTCATATACAGCTATTTATGTTGTAAACTTTGAGAATGTAAGGACAGTTTTTGCTGAATACTTCCTAAAGTGAAAGTAAAGACAACTGCGTCTTGAACGGTTGGTGCATTTTATTTTCCATCACAGTACAAAAATAAATCAAAATAAGCCAAAACAAACTGAAAAAAGATGGTTCAGATACGGCAAGAGCTTTTTTTGTCTTTTTCCCAAAAAATGTATTGAACAGCGTCTACACCACTTCCTCCTCCCAGTTGTCCATAAGAAAACATGTCACACATTCATCTGTACAAATAAACACTGCCTCTCTCACATACGCACGCACACATTCACACACGCCTCCTCTGTCTCCACTCACTTTTTCTACAAAGTACGCAACAAGATACACAAAAGAATTGAATCTTTTAACTACCATTTGAATCTTTTTCTTTTCTTCATATTTATATTTGAAAGTATTCAAACAACAATTGAATGATGCAAGTGGAAACTAAAGAATGGCACATTTTAGTGAATTGGGGCAGAGAAAGAGATTTTGATCTTGACCCTTGTCTTATTTTTTTTTTTTTTTTTTTTTCCAGCCCGTCCGAACTATGTGCATATGCCTTTGGGACAACCAAGCAAACACTGCCATTGTAAATACAAACTTCTGTGAGAGGACTAGTCCATTTTTCCATTCAGATTATTAATAAGATGTAATCTGTTCAGAGGTGGGCTTCTGAGCAGTGTGAGCATAAACAAATGGTTCAGTATTCAAACACTTGTTTATGTAAGTTGTTGTGGTGATCCTATGAGAAGCTGCAGTGTCCCTGAGAAAACTGGCACTTGATACTTGTTTCTCTTCAGGTAACACTGACTTTTCACCAAAATAAACAAACTGTGCTTTGTCCTTGTGACATGTGAGACAGCAGGTTGTCATAGTTCCTCATTTGGGCCAACGTCACAGGGAAAATCCTTGGCTATTTCCAGAATGAGAAAGTAATGTGTCACTTTGGTGTGGTCAGATTTTGGTTTTTGATCTCAAGGACTAGAATAATTGATCCCTGCTACAGTTATTTTGCACAAACTACAACCAATCTTCATTCCCTCCAAAGGTGAGCACACCTAACCCCCTCTTCACAGTTCGTTAGTCCCTTATCAAAGCTTACATTGAATGTGCCCAAATGATAAATACACAATGGCAATGAATATAAAGGTGTTGGTAAGTATTCTTATTACTAGATGAAAATCCTTCCCTTCTTTTAACAGCGGTATACACTGTAGTTTTCTCTGATATGGCACTGTTTTTTTTTTGTTTTTACATTTTCTATGCTGATTTAGAAGCACATAAATCATTCCAAAAATTGACAAAAGTACAAAAAATGCAACATAAATATTCCCTGGTAAACAAATAGTCTATTTTAGCAAGCAGAGCTAAATAAACTAGTGTCACTTTGTTGACAGCATTCTCTAAAGCAGATGCAAATCAAGTAAAAAGAACTCCCAGAATTCAATAAAATTGCATGGAACACGTGCAAAAAACATTACAGTTTTAAATAAATAAATAAAAAACTGAAAGAGCAATAAATAAGCCTCCGTAAGGTAATAAGCCTTTGGGGGAGTAAAACATCCATGTGATTTTTTTTCTAGATGAAAATACGTTAGGTCTTTCTGTACAGTATGACTTAATACATACTGGACTTCCCCCAGTGGTCAAGAGTCCTTCAGCATGTGATTATCCATTTGGCCACTAAACTGTGTTAAGTCCTGCTGCAGAGCTACAAACAGAAAGCCACAAAAAGAGCAGACCCCCCCTCCCCCATTGGTTGGTCCACTTCTACAGGCCAGATATGCACTGAAGCCAAAAAACAATGTCCAGTCCAAGTCGGATCCACGGATTAGAGAGTAGAAGGGGAGGTGTTGGCGTTTCCAAAGAGCCGGGAGTCTCGGTGGTGGAGGTGGTGGTGCTGTCGCTGGAAAAGGGTGGTGACGCCTGTTCATCCGTGACGCGTGGACACAGTCAGTCAGGCGATGGCCCTCACCCTCCTGCAGTGGGCAGTCAAACAGTCAGAAGTCACTGGTCGGCCGCAGCACACCAAGTTCTGTCCACATTCATTGCTGTAGATGTATGTAAGATCCCTTTCTAACCACTATTCCTATCATAGATATATATTTATACTTGTATGTTAGCAAAGGATGTACCCAAGTCTGACATTTTTCAGTATAAAAAAAGCTTTCATTCTCAGGACGCTGTTTGCTCCACTTTTGGCAGCTGCAGCGGTTGTTCTTACAATGACTGTCTGAAAGTTCTAAAGGCCCAATGAAATACTTGATAGAAAAAGCTTGTTTGTTTACATCCCAGTGATTAAAATTTCCCATGAAAGTTGGACTAATATTCATCTGTATTTGTGTTGTGGCTTTTCTGTTTTATTGACTCTTTAGTGCCACCAGCAGCCTCCTGCAGCTCGGACAATAATAACTAAATTACATTAGAACTAGACTGGAGAAACATGTGAAAATGCCAGACTGGAGTATTCCCCACCTCCCTCATGATCCCCCCTCAAATGTCTCCATCCCCCAGGCATCCCCTCACCGGTCCAGCCCAATGAGCAGGCGGCTCCTCTCCTCCTCCTTCTGGCTCTCGTTCTTCAGGTCGGCAAACACCTGAGTGAAGTAGTGCGGGTCTGAGTTGATCTGGAGCATCTTGGTGCTCATTAGGTTGATGATGGACAAGCAGCGGTCCCAGAAGGTCTCCTTTGAGGTCTCCACTAGGAAGGGTTTGAGTGGGTAGGAGATTTCATTGCCCATGTAGGAGTAAGACAAGTATAGGCAGGTGAGGAGCACGGCCTGCAGCTCGTGTTCGGTGGCCACTTCTGAGGACACCACATCGCGGCACAGCATGTAGACAAAGACCACGTTAGCCGGAGTGATGAAGCCTTGATCCTGCCAACCCTGGAGCAGCAGAGAGCGGTCCACGCTTCTCAGCCACAGCACAGGGTCGGTGGGAGAGAGGTGTTTGAGCCTGTAGCAGCGCCGACAAAGGAACTCCCCCAAGCAACGCAGAAGCTCACTGGTGGACGCCTGGACTATGACCCTCTTAGGAGTCCCTGGCACCACATTGGAGTTGGTCAGCGGTGCCTTCTTGACAGACGACACTATGTTATTGGAGTTTTTGTTAAGTGCTGGAGTGCTTTGGTCCTGAGTAAAGGTGGACAGGTTAGCACAGGACTGTGACTTCTTGAGGTTCTCATTATTGAGGTGTGTCACGTTGTTCTGGTAGGTGCCATTGGGTTGCACTTTTTTGGAGCCTTTCTTCTTGGCCGACACGGCAACAATGCGTTTCCACGGCAGTACATTGATGAGCGAGTGCCTCTTAAGGTTTTTGTCTTTGGCGTTCTTGCTGTTCTGCACGGCCGTGTAGTGGCCCACCGTGGCTGGGCCATCCTCAAACAGAGCTGCCTTTCGGTAGCTAGGTGACAAAGACAGCACGGTTCCCATGGCAACTCAGCAGAGGAGGAGGTGTCCAGGGGTTTGGAAAAAGGAGAACCTGGGGGTCTCAAAACCTTGACGCTTCCCGGGCTACAGGCTGCCACTGAGCATCTAAACAAGTGGAGAAGGTCCAGACGAGCTTCACCCTGATGTCACGGTCTTCTGCAAACACAACACAGCAGCCAAGATGAGCTTTCACATTAACATAAAGCAAGTGGATGTATCTAATACCTAATACATCAAATATTATATCCTTTTCTGTCTGCAGTGTCCTAATTTATGTGTGCAAAAGTGCTTCATCTGACAGACCCTCAGGCTTATTACCAATATTGATTTGACTCAGTAAGTGGTGGAATGGATCAGCATCTAACTTAACCTAATGAATTTAGACAATATAGATCCCGCTGCCCTGTTTGCAATGAGCAGAGAACCACCCCACTGAATCATTTTACTGTATTTGCTCACCTCTTCTATAATTTTATCCAAATGCAATAGCTACATATAGAGCAAGAACTTAAAGAATGCGAGGCTATGCGGTTGAGGTTATTTATAGAAAGATACATCAACACTAGATCCAGCCATTACCATTTTTCCTATGGTGAATCCATATATATTTCATAAGAAAATCCATACTTTACAGCAATGGCCACCAAGCTTCAGTGAGCCATGCGCCACCCCCTCACTAAAATGGAAGCCCATAACGTAAACACCATAACAATACAGTATACTAGGTACAGGTGAAGGTCTTGCTACAAGCTTAAAAGGCTGTGCACATTGAAGATTAAGGCCAAGGCCACGGTGTTAACCTTTTTTGACATTAAAAGAATACATTAGTATGGAAATGTGGCTTTGCCAAAGATATGTTCTCGGCGCAGCAGCCGCTATGTTGTGCACAAACAGTGCATATTGACTTTACCCACTTGCGCAGGATGCTCAATGCTCAGTCCAACACAGTAAAGCCATTATTGTATGTCGCTTTAATCCTCGATGAAAGATCTCAATATGTGCATTGTGTTTAATAATTTGTTGATGTGTTTTCTGGTATAAAAGGTTGAGTGCATCGAGCGCTCTCCAAGGTACTGAACCTGAAAGTCTGCATCGAAGCGTCCTCGCTGTAGCCTACATGAGGCGGTGGCTTGGCTTCGACTGGTTAGAGGATATTTGACCCATTTTTCTGCTGTGAGGCTAAATCTAAATAGATATATTACAATAAACACAGCTGAGCTGTCGCGGTCCTTTTTGTTCGACTATTGAAAGTCTGTTAAGATTTACTGTTTTAATGGTGGTGCTTTTAGACAAAAAACTAAATTGTAAAAAAACGTGATCCATATATAAGAAATGTAGCCTACTCACCAGATCTGTTGCTCAATGTGAAAATAACTGAGCTATAGCGATGCTCCTCTTCTCTCGCGGTGAAAATGTATTTTCATGTAAAACACAGAGGGAGGTCAAACCATGTCGTTTAAAAATGTATGCCTTTCAAAGACAAATAATCCGAGTCGATAGGCTCGAGAAGCGCACCGTGCCTGTTGTTGGTGCACAGTGCAGCGCACAGTAGTGGAATGGATGCTCAGATGAAGATTTGATCCTGGTCCTCGTTGCCGTTAGATGCGGATGCTGAGAGGACTGCTGCTGTGTGTGCATGTGACTGTGAAAGGAAATTGACGCAAAGGCGGTGGTGGGGCGCCGCTCTGCGCTCTGTTTATGCCGTGGATCTACTCACCTAAAGGAGCAAAAGGCAGGTTGAACCTAGTAAACTCAAGTTCTGACTTCATTTTAATTTTCATTAACCATATGATGTGAGCTACTTGCTAAAAAAAAAAACAATAAAACTGCGTTTGGATCATAAATATTTGTAACAATTGCCGGTAGACCGTGTCGTTTTGCCATTTCAGCGCAATAGTCAGTGTACAGACTACAACAACATAATCTGTATGTCCCAACTATATTTGTAATTTCATTAACTCGTATAAAGGTCTAAGAATATTCATAATTTGAGGCCTAGAAAATATTTTTGTCACCAAACTCAATCCACAATCCGGAAAGCAAACAATAAAACATCCACGTCTGGTCCACAACAGTCAGAAAAGAACTCAATTTCTTTCATTTCAACTTTACTGAAATAAAAAAATAAAAGAATATGATATGTTGGAACAAATCAGTGTTTTATGGTACTACATTTCCCAGCTCTCTTTCACTCCCAACATTCCAGCGGTGCGCTGTTGTCACGGCACTAGGTAACGTTGGCGTACGTAATTTTCATTCAAGCAGCATTTGAATAAGGAAGATGGCGGCTGCAGCGGTGGTTGAATTTCAGAGAGCACAGTCTCTCATTAGCACGGACCGCAACGCCTCTATCGATATTCTCCATTCAATCGGTAGGTGTGCGTGCGTGTAATATTTAAACTCGGACACATTGTTTTATGTATAGTGGTATCTACTATTTCTGTTTTGGACGGAAATGTTAGCTACTAGCTTCTGTCAGCGGTGCCGGTGGTGTGCCGTGCTGACTCACTGTTCGACAGTGGGGTAATGGTAACGGCTAGTTAGCAACTTGGCTAACTTTAGGCCAGGGCAAAAAATACAGTCGTCGTTTTATTGTGTCTAAGTACAGGTTGTACTCTGCTCTTTCATTCACCGTGGCACTTTTTTGTCAACATTATATTTTTGAATTTAAGGCCATTAGCAAGATGTAGCTAGCTAACGTCCTTAGCCTGTTGTCAGAGCGTCTTACTGTTTTTAGCCCACGCTATACCGACACTTTGACAGAGAGCTTTCATTTAATTATAAAAGATTATGACCATAAACCATGTTTTAAAACCAGAGGATATTAAAATAACCGACACGTAATATCTCTAGCAGTCGCCCTATAGAGCACAGAAAACACGCTCCTTAAATTGCCCTGTCACACTAGCCCTTAGCTGTCAACTCCCTTACTTGTCAGATACACTGTTTATGTACATTAAATCTAAAATTGCCCGTGGTATTGTAACCACTATATAGCTATTATAGGTTATTGTCATTGCTAGGATGATTATGTACCACTGTCAAATCACATTGGTTAATTCAAAATTAAACCAATCCTTAAATACACTGGCACTTTTGCATATATTTTTCGTGTAGTGGACAAGAGAAGTACACATTTGTTGTCATTTTAATTCAATTACTGTAGATTTTTTAACTTGAGACATCAATGTGTGTAACTAAAGGCTTTTGTTTTCTATGATCAGTGAGGAGAGATGTCCAAGAGAATGATGAGGAAGCTGTCAGGGTTAAGGAACAGAGCATCCTGGAGTTGGGGATGCTCCTGGCCAAGACGGGACAGGCTGCAGGTAACAATAAAACCATCTTTATAACAGTTGCATGCTAATACCCACATCTGTTCTAATCTAATAAACTGGGCTTGCTTATCTCAGAACTTGGAGGGCTGCTGAAGTTTGTCAGACCTTTCCTGATATCTATCAGCAAGGCCAAGGCAGCCAGACTGGTCCGCTCTCTCCTGGACCTTTTTTTGGACATGGAGGCTGCTACGGGACAGGAGGTAGAGCTGTGTCTGGAGTGCATTGAGTGGGCCAAGGCTGAGAAAAGGACCTTCCTACGACAGGCTCTGGAGGTAAGCACATCTGAACATCTAAATTTCTTCTACAGCACACTTCATAGCTTTTGAATTTGTGATGGATGATAACAAAACACAATGGCAGCTTTGCGTGAAAGGCTCATATATGCAATGTTCTGGCTCATTTAGAAATTCTTTAGTTCAGCTCAAATTATACTGAAGCTTCAAGACAAGATGCCATTTCTAAAATAAAATTAAGCAGTAATGTGTTATGGTTGTGTGATGTTGATGGTCACAGTAATTAATTTTGTACATGTAGCTTAAATAAAATGTATTAAATTATTGTATGTTAAATTAGATGTATCCAAATAGCACAACCGCTTAGCTTGTTTCTATCTCTGCCCCTTTTTGTCCCCCAGGCACGTTTGATCTCCCTCTATTTTGACACCAAAAGGTATCAGGAGGCCTTGGCACTTGGTGAGTTTATACTGAATTTATTTTGGTTTATGGGCAGCTCAAGTCTTTTCTTGTAGGGCAGAATTGTGCGGACAGCTATTGTGGCTTGGATTTGAATTGGCTGTGGTTAACTCTTTTTCTCAGGGTCTCAGTTGCTCCAGGAGTTGAAAAAGATGGATGACAAACATCTGCTGGTAGAGGTTCAGCTGCTGGAAAGCAAGACGTACCATGCTCTCAGTAACCTTCCCAAAGCCCGTGCAGCCCTCACTTCAGCTAGGACCACCGCCAATGCAATCTACTGTCCCCCAAAGCTTCAGGCAGCACTTGACATGCAGTCAGGTCAGATGTCTCTTTAACCATGGCAATTTCTTTATGTGTACTCATTGTGGCTAGTGTGTGACAATTGTGTCATCTCTATTGTAGGAATCACCCATGCAGCTGAGGAGAAGGACTGGAAAACTGCCTACTCCTACTTCTTTGAAGCATTTGAGGGTTACGACTCCGTCGACCACCCCAGAGCCATCACATCACTCAAATACATGCTTCTCTGTAAAATTGTTCTCAACTTGTGAGTGTTTTATTAAGCAGTTGTAATAGTTAGCATATAATGCTATTGTTTGACTGACAGCCATGATTCTTTCCTTCACTGTTTCTTAGGCCAGAGGAGGTACAAGCCTTGATTAGCGGTAAACTGGGACTTCGATACGCTGGCCGTCAGGTAAGTGTTAAAGTGAATCTCTCCAGTTAAATAGTTCTATCTCCATTATTTGCAAATGAGACTGTGCTTAAAAACATGTTCATTTATGTATTGATTATATTTTAGACAGATGCATTAAAGTGTATTGCCCAGGCCTGCAAGAACAGATCATTAGCAGACTTTGAAAAGGTGAGAACGATTCCTGAAAATGTTTTTCTTCATGTCCACTAGTGTTGGCTATATTCACAGTTTTGGTCTCCTTATGTTTGTTTTATTCTCTGTGGCAATTGGCAAGCTATCTTGTATAGGGATCATACATGGTGTTAAATCTGTTCCAATTACAATCAACCAGGCCCTAACAGAGTACAAACCTGAACTGAGGGATGACCCGATCATCAATACTCACCTGGCCAAGTTGTACGACAACCTGCTGGAGCAAAACCTCATCCGGGTCATCGAACCGTTTTCGAGAGTACAGGTACCTATACATTGTGCATTTGTGGTGACTTTATGGCAAGTGATATTACCTTTTTGTTTTATTGAGACTCAAACAAAATATGTACTTTTTGTTTTCAGATAGAACACATATCCACTCTAATCAAATTGTCAAAGGTAAAAGCTAATTTTTATTTTCTTGTTTCCTTTAAGACATTTTATTTACTGTTTTTATAATTTTATATTTTATAATTGTAGGGAAATGTAGAGAGGAAATTATCACAGATGATTCTGGACGAAAAGTTTCATGGTAAGTGCGGCTATAAATTTGAGGTAGGATTTACTTTAAATCTAAAGTAGAAAGCCAGGTGTATTAATGCTCTATTTTTGACATAATTGCAGGAATCCTTGACCAAGGTGAAGGTGTCTTGATCATATTTGAAGAACCACCGGTCGACAAAACATATGAGGCAGCCCTGGAAACAATTCAGAACATGAGCAAAGTTGTGGATTCACTTTACAACAAAGCCAAGAAGTTAACATAGGTGAGAATACTTAAGTAAGTTAGTGTGGATTACAAAACTTGTATACATTTTATTTTATAAAAAATTATGAAGTGATCTTCCTGGTTCTTAACTTTTGGTAGGGTTTTTTTCTTCATCCGCAGAGCAGCTTGCCATGTCCGTGTGAAGGAGGAACTGTGTGTGTTTGACCAGCGTGTGTAACATTTTTATGAAGGGGACATGGGGGGGCCACTAAAGTCACACAAACTGCAACAAACAGGATTCCCCTATCAAACTTTGCCCATCCCCTCAATGGACAATGTCATCACCAGTTTTATTCCTCTTTTGGTTTTGATAAGTCTTCAGGATTCTGTAACACTTCAGCGGCCGCGTCAGGCCATCAGGGAATATTGTACAACCACAATAAAAATATTCAAAGGTTTAAGAATACATATATCTTTATCTCATAAGGTTAGGCTTACAAAGCCTGAAGCTGACTCCACTGCAACCTCAAAGGTAAAACATAAACCTCTGGAGCCTCAGACTCTGCTACTGGTGTATGCAGAAACGGCTTTCTCACACTACTCGATATCTTTCAGAAGCACACTGTTCCAATATTGGAAAGTCTGGATACTTCTTGGGATGTTGAATTCTTGTTTAAGAGCTCCCTCTAGCTCTGTTTCATTACCATATCAATGCCAACAGTTAAGTCCCCACTGTATTTCAAATATGTATTAAACACTTTGTTTTTGGATTTTGTGTTTTTGTTTATAATTTTGAAAAAAATCTGAAAGGTTGCCACACGTCTGCCCCCTACTTGTGTAAGTTTATATAAGAAACAGGGTGCCATTACAGTACACCACTAGTGCCACTTTTGGGCACTTCTATTTTGCCTCAGTATTTGGGTGTAATAGAAAACAAAAGGGCAGAGGTCAAGATGTTTCTGTGATAATTCCCAAGTGATCAATTCTTCATCGTTAGTTCCTAGCACTAGTGTGGTCTGCTAGAAACCAAACAATTTGTATGGTTTTGAATTGTTTTTGTTTTTGCATTTATTTTCTTCTAAAAGGCATTTTCAAAATAAATATTTTGTATTTTAATGACTTTGGGCTTGTATTGTGCAAAAATATCTTATTTGCTACAGTACTAGGAATGAGTATGTTGCTACCTAGTATAGAGGTCTAATTTTCTTAAATAAAAAATGCAACATTGAGCACATATTGATTATGCAAGAAGTCAGGAAAAAAAATATACTATTCAAAACATTTGTCACTTCCAATTTCTGTTTAATTAGATGAGCTAAACGGTCCATGATCAGAGGAGCATTTTCACCTATCACCTAATCTTTTAACTTTTTTGTATTGATTGGAAAATATTTCAAATTCCTATCGTATCTGCACGGCATGTCTACATAAAGTTAGTTACGACAATACTAAACACGAGAAAAAAGGGAGAACTTTACATACGTTGACTTTTACGTGATGACGTTTAAAAAACAGATCCCGCCCCTCAGCTTCCTACGTTTTCCTTCCCTGTAGGCGGCTCGTTTATGCCGAATTGCACTTGAACGTTCAGGAATAAAAAGGCAAAGATGACCGCCAAGGTGAGTTTGATTAAAATAATGTTACTCCTAAACATGTTAATTATCCGACTACTAAAACTTAGCGTGTGAAAGAGAAGTTGTACCTAGTGTAACCAGCACAACAGTAGCCTGTGTGGCAGACTCAGATGTCATTCAAAACTTCGTAATAAGCCCGGAAGACGAATGGAGTATCTCATGACCAGCTGCTAGCAAAAACTTTAGTATCCCCTCTCTCCCTTAAATATGTGTTCAGATATGCAAGTTTGTTTTTGAACAGTTGCTCTTTATATCTTTCTTTGATGAATCCACTTCGATAGAGTATTGCTCTACATTAGTCAGCACAACTCCAGGCGTTTATAGGCTAAGCTAAAGCTCCTGATAGCAAAATGAACGAAGTTTACAGTAGCTACGAAGGCACTTCCAACGTCAGCAACGTTTAGCCATGTAAACTGTTTCCTCCACTGGCACAGGGTTTTCTCTTCACCAATAACAATGGTTAGTGTTGGCTTATGTTGTTTAACATAGCAGTACATTTCAGAAACATTTATCAATGTATGTGTTAAAATGTAATAACATAACATCCTTACTAAAACAAAGTTTATAAATTCAAAACGTTTTAATGTATAAAATAAATGATAAGGCCTCTGCCAGCTAAGTCAATTCAAGTATATATATTCATTGAAATTTAACGTTCTCTGTTTGGACCCTTCAAATCTAGTGCACTCTTCCCACTTTAGGTAATACAATGCATCAAAGCTACTAAATGTTATTGGGTTACATAATACAATTTCACAAGGAAGTATAAGGGATATGCTTTTGTGATCCAATTGGCTTATGATGATGTTGTAATGCAACAATGTCTCCAAACTAGAGGAATCATTTTGTAATGAGACTCAGTAGGTGATACTAGCTATGTGTATAAATGATTATACACAATTGCCATGTGTATAAATGTTAATATAAAGTATAAATATTAAGACTGTGGTTTTCTCTCTGGTCTCGTTACAGATTATGCAAGCAGCTCGATGCCCAACTGACGAACTGTCATTGACTAACTGTGCCATCATCAATGATAAAGAACAGTTAGAGACGTGAGTGAGCATTATTATGTGCTATTATGTATTCATTGTTGTTGTAAGGCAACCTTGAGTGCCCAGAAAGGCAAGTTATAAATACAATGTATTATTATTATTATTTGAATGCAGCCACGGATTGCAGTAGTGTTTCTTTTAAACACATTCTTGCATAAAGACTTGGGACTTTTATGGAGTAAATTGTTTTGGTTTCTGGCCTATTTCCTCTAAATTTGTTCATAGACAACACCATGTCTCTGCAGGGCTACCGTAGGTGGTCACATGAGCCTCATTTCCACTGAGTCGGTACAGCACAGTTCAGTAAGGCTGTTGCCTGTGCTGTGTCCAGAGACGGCCTCTTTAATTGTTTTGCCCGGTTTATTGCCAGATTTCCAAACATTAAATCTTCTTCATTTACCACGAAGGCTGGGCTGTGTGTGATAGCTGTCTGCAGTGTCACCACACGCACCTTTGAAACACTTTTATCCCCAAAGAAATTTTAAAAAATTCTCATCAATGCAATATTCATCAACAAATAAAGACCTGTTCCTCATATTGTGCAGCTCTAAGTCCTACTTTATAAAATATGTCAACACATGTAACCTCATTTTTGCTCTTATTATTGTCTTTATTGCAGACATGTGATAGTACGTAACGCGGCTTACAAGTTTGTGTTCACCTTGAAGACACATCAAAGTGTAAATCTCGGGACCATTGGCTTCAGTCTCCCTCAGGTCTGCTTCACAACTTACAACAATTGTTATTTTTTTAATATTTTTATTTCCGTGCTTTGTATTTGCTCTTTATAATCGAGGGTGCATAGTTTCCTGATAATACTTTAAACTAAAACCACTGCCTAATGGTGTTTTCTGCTCAACTTAACTTTTTTATGGGCTTTTCGCACAGACCTTGTCTCAATCTTTGTGTCACTGCTTTTTCCTCTTTCACTTTACTGTCCCTGCCTGCTCTTCCTTCGTCTATAAACTTGGCAGCCACAACCGCCTTCAGGTACTACTGTAACCTTCCCCGAATGGTCTTATTTCCCAGTCAAACACAAAGGTTAAATACAAGCAACCTTTAACTTTTGCATAAAGATTTTGGACTTGATCTTAACCTACCTTGTTGTTGTGAAATAAGATCATATGAAAAGGAATGTTGCTTTCTTTGGAACTCCTTGTGATGTTCGATTATAGCGTCCTCTGTGCTAGCATAGTCTCCGACAATAGACAATTGTTCCCTTTTTGGTAATCTAGTGCATTTTTTTTTTGTTTGCTGGCATTCCGCTAATTATTACACAATGCTAAACCAAAAATATGAATGCATCACTTTGTTTGTTGACAGAGAAAATGGGCTGCACTATCAATTGGACAAGACATAGAAGGTAAGACTCTTTGAACACATAGTACATAGTAGTTAATGTAAACCTTTTTCAATAGTTTTTTTGTTGGTAATACTCTTGCTAAACATTTACACTGCAGGTAAAGTGGCCTAGGGGTTTAACTTTCACTTTAAGTAATCATACTATTTACAGTTACTACTTATTATAGTAATATCTACTAGCAGGTGGCAGCAGCTGTTACCTAATATTTAATAGAACAGCTTTGGGGATGTCCTTTTGTCATCTGTCCTGCTCAACACATTTTTCTCTCACAAATGAATGCCTCCTGATAGCTGTCCAAAGTAAAAACATAAGACCTTTCAACAACAAACCAAAGCTGTAGACCTTTGAAAGATTTATAAATCTTACATATGACAAATAATCAAGGCTTGACACTTTCTCCTTGCCATAAAAGCATCTCCCAGTGTGATAACTTGAGGTGCCCATAACCTTCGCTTTACTATTCATGCGTTTGGGCTTTAGCTATTATTTAGTTGTCATATAGATGTAAGAGCAGACTTTATCCAGCAATCCAGAGTGAGATAGCACAACAATGCCAGTGGGTGGCGTTATTGCACATCTGTCTCAAAAGGCTGGCCAGCATCCAGACAAGGCTTATTCTCTGATAAACAGTTTGGTAGACTCCCTCAGGCTAAATGCCCGTAATGTCAAACCTATTGTGATACTGTTGGCATATCAGGAGTAAAAATGAAGGAGTGAAAATTTTATCCAAAGTAAAGAAAAAATAAGCTTCATGATACTCTAAGGATTTTCAATGTTTTATTTAAGAGTAAACAAGACTAAGCCACTATTCTTTACCAGAAAATCAAATGGAACAATGGTCCTTTCTTTTTAGTTCAAGTCCATAATGTTATTACAATAAAGCATTTAACTGCATCTATTGAATTAGGTAATATGAAAGGTTCTCAGTAGTAATAAAAAGAGACCTTTATGTAATATATTTCTCCATTTGCTTTCTTATCAGTGGCCAACTACAAGTTTGACAAGTCTAAACAGTGTATAAGCAGCATGACATTAGAAATAGACTTCCTACAGAAAAAGAATGCAGACGGCAACCCCTACGACACAGATAAAATGGCCAGCGAATTCCTCCAGCACTTCAACAACCAGGCCTTCACAGCTGGCCAGCAGGTGTGTAATAAAAAAGACACAGTTCTTTATGTTGAAATGACTGATAAGGATTAGTTATACTACTTCACCTTATATCCTTTTATCTTTTGTAGCTGGTGTTTAGTTTCTGTGATAAGCTGTTTAGCGTGACTGTGAAGGATATTGAGGCAATGGACCCCAGCTTCCTCAAAGGGAACCAAGCTTCTATCAAGAAACCAAAGGTATGCATTTTTATACATTTCTCTACACACCTATAGGGTATGACATCAACACCATTTTTTCCGCAGATAATTAATAGTACACCATATTTTCCTCTCTTTGCAAAATTTGAGTGAGAAATGACCCCGATGTGTTTTAAAAGCCTACTTATTCTGATTAATTTACTAGATTGAAATTGGTTTGTTGCTTGGAAACAGTCAAGTGATTTTTGAGAAGTCAGAAACCTCCGCTGTGACACTAATTGGTGAGTACAAAAACCTTTGACCGAAGAAATAAGCTGATTGAATTACAATTAATTTTCTCAATTATTGTAGCTTTATACATTACTGAAGTGCTTAACAGTTACCACAAGAGGGTGCACTTTGCTCTGTATTGTGTTTTATTTTATTTTATTTTTTTGGGGGGGGGAGTTGATGTTGTTAATTCCTCACAAAAATAGGGATAATTTTCTTTCGGTAGTTTCTAATTAATAAATGTGTATTAAAAGTGTGTCAATATTTTCAGGGAGATCAAAGATCCGGGAGTCACGCCAGTCCATCATCAGCCCAGACTGGAACTTTGAGGAGATGGGCATTGGCGGACTTGACAAGGAGTTTTCAGATATATTTCGCAGAGCCTTTGCTTCACGAGTCTTTCCTCCAGAGATAGTAGAACAGATGGGTGAGTATATCCCCAGGTTGTCTCAATCTCTGTTGGCTTTCTTAATGTTTTCTATTTCTTATATATTAAGCTTGTATTTAATACCCAAAATACGCATGATAATATGCACCATTGTGGCTCATTTATGTGAAAAATGCCTTTGACTGAATCAGCAAGCTTTGAGTCAATGATGCTCTTGTTGGTTGCCTCGTACATGACTCAAAGCAATCCTTACACACACAATTTAATTACTCTATGTCAGCTGTCAGATTATTGTGAAGAGGGCAACAGCTCACAATAATAAAAGTCATCATGTAGTAATCTTAATGACTCACCCTCCTTTGGACTGTTTAATCTAGACATCAATCCTTTCTGCTTGAGTATTCCTGTAAAAACCTGTTGAGGACATCTAAGCTCAGCAAATGCTCACAATAAAGTCATCATTAAAAGCTGGCACACACTTTAGAACCTGTGGCAGTGTCCAGGAGTGTGTAAGATGACCTTTTAGCCTGGTGTTTATGTGCATGAGGCAGCTGTGGCAGCTGGCTGCTGTAATGAGATCTCTTCTCTGATGGTGCTTCAAGCTTAAGTTGTATTATGCTTGTATTGGTACTGAGTTACTGCTGACTTCAGCATCTTTGTAATCAAGAAGAAGCTTATTTCACATTTAACAGCCTTTTATTTACTTAACTGTATCTCCAAACTCAATTTCATTACTTTACTGCCTTACATATGATGGATAGAAAGACTTTATTGGAGACTTGAGGTGAAGCTGTTTGTTTTCTTTTTTTCCCACACACACCTGTCAGCATGGCTGCTTTTCCTTCAGCAGGCCCAAATGGCAGCTCAGATTGTTATCTGCCACCTCTCAATTAGTCTGGGCTAAATGTCATTAAACAGGTGCAAAAATTGAAAAGACTTTTACAGCATACCTGGTTACTTAAAGAGTATAAAGTGTAGCAATGCAGTTCAATACATGTATTGTTCCCAAACGGAAACATAATAAAACATAATTAACATAATACATTTTCTTTGTATTCAATGTCTATAAAAGTTAATTACTGCCATTACTCACTAAACATTCTTAAAAAGAAAATAAGTTTTACTGTTGGTATGTCTGACTCCATTGTTGTGTGTATCTCCAGGCGGTAAACATGTAAAGGGTATCCTGTTGTACGGGCCACCGGGCTGCGGTAAAACACTGATGGCACGACAGATTGGTAAGATGTTGAGAGCCCGAGAGCCGAAGATTGTTAATGGTCCCGAGATCCTCAACAAGTACGTCGGAGAGTCTGAGGCAAACGTCAGGAAACTTTTTGCAGATGCAGAGGAAGAACAAAAGAGGGTGAGTAGATAGCATACCATTAATAATTTTAACAATAATAGTTGTAATGTGTTCATTATTAATCCTGTGGGGAGTAGATTCACACGAGTATTTCATATACAAACATCAAAAAACTAATTTCTCTACGATTGAGAGATCTGCCCTTTAGCCAAACATAGTTGTAATAACTTTGGTTAGTCTTTGAAATGTGTGGAAGGAAGGCAGAGTGGGCAGTTCTACATTGATACCCAGCAGTGATTTTTAGTTGAGTCACTTGCGTTGAGCCTCACTCTTCACTACCTAATGAGGGGGTGGGTTGGCTTTGACCTCCCATACCCCACACACACACACACACACACACACACTGTCCAGACGTTAAAGTCCACACCTGCTTTAAATGCTACGTCTAAGACTGGCAGGTCTATAGATGGACAGATAAACCCCTATCCCATTGATCTGTCACTTCTGCCTTATATCTCCTTGTTGATATGTTCTCAGGTGAAGGGTCCAGTAAGCATCATGTTTGTTTTTGCTACAATTATTTGTGAGTCTGAATACAATCCACAATGAGGCATTACAGCGTTTATAAGCCATACCTGCTTTAGCAAAATATAAAGTTGTAATTGGTTTTCTTACTCGTAAATGAGTATAAACAAAAGAAGAACGCTACACATGACAACATATTTGAAAAACTAAAATTCTCCAAGAATCATTATTGATGTACTGGTTTTTTAAAAATGCACACAAATTCTGCCAATTAATTTATTAGATAAAATAAAATATTGGAGGTGTAAATAAATACATGGAGGCCTTTTGAAATTTTTTTGAAATGACAAATCCTGTCACTATTTTCAAAAGCTTGGTGCCAACAGCGGCCTTCACATCATCATACTTGATGAGATTGATGCCATCTGTAAGCAGCGAGGCAGCATGTCTGGCAGCACAGGAGTCCATGACACTGTTGTCAACCAGCTGCTGTCGAAGATAGATGGTGTGGAACAGCTCAACAACATCCTCGTCATTGGTACAATCACCACACACACACACACACACACACACAGTGTGTGAAATGCCTGAACATCTGCACCTTTCCTCTATCACTTCATCTTTCTTTCCCACAGGTATGACCAACAGGCCTGACCTGATAGATGATGCCCTGCTCAGGCCTGGTAGACTGGAGGTGAAGATGGAGATTGGTAAGCAGTAAGGAATGCACAGCTGATGTTCAAAACTAGTGCTGTTTCTACAGTACTGTGTCAGTACATACTTAGAGATTAAATGAATAAAAAAGTTTATTGACTTACAGGGTTACCTGATGAGAATGGTCGTGTTCAGATCCTTACCATCCACACTATAAAGATGAGGCAGCACAAGCTGTTAGCGAGTGATGTAGACATTCAGGAGCTGGCAGTAGAAACCAAAAACTTCAGTGGTGCTGAGCTGGAGGGTCTGGTCAGAGCAGCACAGTCAACTGCAATGAACAGACACATAAAGGTAAGGTGGGAGAATAACTACGTGGTTTATCCAGAACAGATATTTCTACCTTTTATTCCCAAAGTAATCCTATATAGTTGTTGGGAGCACTGTGGGCTCTACCCTGTGGGTTTTGCTGCTATTGTGTTGGTAGTGCTTGTCCTACATAAGATCTTGAATTATAATGTCCATTTACCTTTATTTATTTATTTATATATATAAAATTATATAAAAACATTAATTTAATCAGTAGTAATTAAATTAGTAGTAGTATTTATTGGTCTAAAGTCTAAGTAGTGTCCTGCATTATTGGGTTAAAGGTGTGGGCCACACACCTGGTGCACACCAGTTCCCAGTGCCAGGTAAATTAGCCACCCAGGTGACAAGAGAACAGAAAGGCGGTTGTGCCTGTAAGAGAGTGTATGCCCTCTGTAAAGTGTTTTATCAGGTGCATAGGTTCAAATCTACACAGCTCAACAGGACACACAGATAAGGTGAATTTCTCTACAGTTAAGTGTTCTGCCCCTGCAGACACAGACACACACGGAGCAGCACATATTGGAGGGTGATGATATGTGACGAACAAGGCCCTTACACATGTCTGATGACAGTGACGTTTTTCCTCTTCTAAGCACTTGTTCTCACCCCCCTCCCCTCACTTCATCTCCCTGTTTGACCTTTCTGCTCTGAGGGAGCACATTGTCCCCTGACACTTTGGAAATTTGCAGCACATCATTTAATGAACCATCGGTCACTGAGTTCATCCACTAATGAAAGTTACTTATGATTTGTTGACTCTCAACCTTTACTATGTTTTCTTTGTGTGTGTGTGTGTGTGTGTGTGTGTGTGTGTGTGTTAGGCCAGTAGCACAGTGGAGGTGGACACTGAGACGGCAGAGAAGCTGCAGATCAGCAGGAATGACTTCATAACTGCACTAAACAACGACATCAAACCTGTAAGTTAAACACTCTCTTGTCTCCTTTTGACTGACTGTTTCATCTTGTGCTTCTGTTTCAAAAGGTTTCATGAAAAAAATAAAGGATTTTTAATTAAAATGTAAAAAGATGGTGCAATTTAATAAGTTTCTCACACACTGCCTCTAAGCTGTGCAAAGTCTGTCCTTTTAGCGTTAAGACAACAAATTGTCAAATACATTCACTTTTGACTTTTTTTCTCCAGGCTTTTGGTACCAACCAGGAAGACTATGCTAATTACATTATGAATGGGATAGTCGTGTGGGGTGACCCAGTATCAGCTGGTCTGGAGGACGGGAAGCTGCTGGTGCAGCAGACAAAGAACAGTGACCGCACACCTCTGGTCTCTGTGTTACTGGAAGGTAATGGAAACATTACACCTTCAACATAAACTTGACTCAAAGCATTAGACAGATAACAGATAATATGTAGGGCACCCATTAAAAAGTACTTTAACACATTCCTTGCTATTAGTTCTTAATGTTTTTTATTTTCACAGGTCCACCTAATAGTGGTAAGACCGCGTTGGCAGCTAAAATATCTGAAGAGTCTGAGTTCCCCTTTATTAAGATCTGTTCCCCGGACAAGATGATTGGACACTCTGAGACTGCTAAATGCCAAGCTATCAAAAAGGTAAAATACGTCTTTCCATGTAAAAGAATTAAAACTTTGTATGTGATATATATTTTTTTTTATTTTATTTTATACATTATTTTATATATTATTTTATGCAGTATGTTTCCCAGTGCTTTATTTTTTGTTTTTTCTTTTTGTCAGACAATTGTATAGGTCAGATTTACAGCAACCGTAATTTATTTTTTTTTTCTCTTTTTAGATCTTTGATGATGCCTACAAATCGCAGCTGAGCTGTGTAGTTGTGGATGACATTGAACGCTTGCTGGGTAAGTAATTTATTCACCGTAACATTAGTTATCTATTATTCGTTAATAGAAGTTGAGATTGTTGTTTGGGTAGAGTTGCATTTAAAGTTTTCTATCCTCTTTAGACTATGTTCCAATTGGTCCTCGTTTTTCAAACCTGGTGCTTCAAGCATTACTGGTTCTTCTGAAGAAGCCCCCACCAAAGGTACACAAACTATTTGTACCATTCTCATTGTAATTTTGCTAGTCTTTTGGTTGCAGGAAGAGGGCACCAGATCTTATGGGTGCCAATCCAAAGTGTTTGTGGCTTTTGGCTGCAACTGGCATGTGTGAACAACTGTGCAAGTGTATGGTTATTAGCAAGTGTTTAAGTCCAGGTCTGTTTTGCTGAATGGTGGAGCTAGAGTCCCATTTCTCATAGTTTCTTTGGCTGTAGTTTGTGTGTGTGTCCGAAAGGGTGCCTTTAACCCAGTTCTGTTGTTAATAGGATGTGAATGAGAGTATAGCCCACTATATTGCTGCATGTGCATGAGAAGTGGCGCGGGGCCGGCTGTTGAATGCCTGGCTGCAGTGCTCCTCTGAGGTTGTAAAGCGCTGGGCTCAGCGGGGTGCCTGGGGCCGGGGGAGGCCAGGGGGACACTGAGTAGAATGGGCTCTGTGAGAGAGCCAGGACCTGGCAGCACTGCCGCCTGTGTGGCACCTCATCTGCATGCAGCATCACAACCCCCCACGCCATGGGAGGGCAGCCGGCCGCCATAATCCCCCTGTCTACTCACTACTGCTATGTCTCTTCTCCTTCGTCTTCTGCTTTGCCTTGTTTAGCTCCATCTTAGTCAAGCTACAATACTTATGGCATTCTTTACTCTCCTTAGCTCTCCTTTTTCCTCTGCATCTCTCCCTTTGCTCATTGATGTTTCTCCACAGTCAATAGTGACACAGTGTCACAAATTATTTTCAGACAAGGGTTATAACAGAATTTAAGTCATTGTCATTGTCCTCATTTATTCTTTTACTATTACTATCTTCACCGCCTCTCATCAAATGTTACCTTGGTTGCAGGTTTAAGTGCACTTGTAATATTCACTATGATGTGGTTTGGCATCAGTGTGTACTGGAATGAACAGAATGAGTTTGTCTTCAACTTGTGTTTCAGGGTCGTAAATTGCTGATCATCGGCACTACGAGTCGTAGGGATGTGCTCAACGAAATGGAGATGTTACATGCTTTCAGCACAACTATCCACATTCCCAACATCTCCAGTGGGGAGCAGTTACTGAAGGCTTTAGAGGTAAAATGTAACTGCTGTAGTGGAGAAGATTATACACATCTATTATATGTCTTCTGGTCCATTGATATTTTGTGAGTTTTGTGTAGTTTATTTATTTATATTTTTTTATATATATGCTTCTCTGCTTCTTTGGCTGTCCCCAGGAGCTTGGCAGTTTTGAAGATAAAGAGCGTGCCAGCATTGCTAAAGCGGTGAAAGGCCAAAACATGTGGATCGGGATAAAAAAATTGGTCATGCTCATTGAAATGGCTTCACAGGTATGAAAGTATAGTATTGTGTCGACTATTTGTCAAGCAGTAGCATCCAGTACATTTTGGCATGTTCCTGATCAGACATAATCTATCTATAGAAAACAGACTTCACACACATTTCCAGGGTTCACTGTCCTCACATTTTAAATGCAGTGAGTAAACATCAGTTATCCCAGGAGCTGACACATGGGCAGGTTAAAACAATATGCATGTTCACATTAACCCAACTGTGAAAACAAAAATAAAACACCAACATCAGAATCATAGCAGATTCTTGGCTCCCCATTTGTTATGTTACATGTCTATAAATAGGTTCAGTAGGTGTCAAGGCCTCTTCCCTCTTTGAAAAACAAAAGAGATTAATTATGTGCTATGTTGTCATAGTAAACTTGCTACTAATTGCACCTAGTAACAACATTATATCATCCAATTTTCATCTATAGTTTATAGCAAAGTAATATTATTATTTTTATATGTTTAAGTTTAATATGCAGTACGCTACTGTTCCTGCACCTTTCCTTAGAACTCAAACACAAAGTAGTTCGCTTCTCATTCAGTTAATGGCTAATAATTTCACGATTATTTTAATCTAATTTCTTATGTTCATTTATTTGAGAAGAGACTTCTTGGCCCCATGTCTCACACATTTTGAACTAATATAAGGCATCTTATTTTTGGCCCAAATCCAGTTATCGATTCTTTACCTTACCATTTCATGTCACCATGTATCTTGTAAATGATAGTATCCTTCATTTAATCTCGACAAAAATCAACATCTCAAATTGGTGGGGTCTCTTCTTACTGAGGTGTCTGAAGATGATGTGAATAGCTACTTTGTTGGGGTTAGATAAGTGTAATTCCTGTGGCATGCAAAGCTGTCATGTTTTTGCATTGTGCACCCCACCACCTCCACCGTCCTTTACTCATAAAGAATCCTTTTCTTGCAATGTTTTTAGACAAACTTAAGTTATTGCAGAAGTTGCCATTCATTTAACTTCCTCTGTCCCTCCTTAAAATTCCTTAGTTTTTTTTTTTTTAACTGAGCCATGAACCCCAAGACTTTCATTACCCTATTGTATAAAATTTTAATGCACATATTTCATGTGGTACATTCATATAAGACGCATATTCAACAAGATAACAACTTGGAATATTAACAATATGTAAATTTGTGAATGTATGGTAAAATTTTATTTAAATAATCACTGTCTGCCTTTCAGATGGATTCTGAATACAGAGTTGCTAAGTTCCTAAGTCTACTGAAGGAGGAAGGAGCGTAAGTATTCTCTTCCTGTGTCTAACTCCAGCTGACACAGCCCTCGTGACACTGAACACTCACACTATTTACACATTTATCACTTCAACTTAAATCTTCTTCATTTAAAAAACCTAGCCAAAAGTACTAAATGTTTACATTTTCAACACATGTATCAAGTATGATAGATAATAAACATTTTCAATTTATTTCCTCACAGACTGGGTTCTAATAAATATATGGCAGTATAGACTTGGTGGAGCCACACAGTGAATTATAGATATATTTTAAAGGTAAGACTGCAAAGTGTGTTCTCCATTTCTCTGAGTATTGCTTCATTCATAAACTATATGTAACTATACACTAGAGTAGATTTTGTCATTAAAGCATCAAAGTCACACAATGGTAATGATAATATTTATGATGGCAGTAGAGTTGCAACACCCTAGTACAGTAGATAAAGTAGCTCAGAGAAGTTTGTTGCCGTTTAAAGCGCTTCAGTCTTGTAATCTCCTCAATATAATTTTTTTTTACAGGCTTGTATATGAAAGTGGCAAAATAATATCTGGTATTTCCAAGGGAAGTAGTTAAGCTTTTTTATATGGCTGCTCTGGTTTACGTTTCCATTTTGGAGCCATTGAAACTGCAATCTACTGTAGGACTAACACTTAACATACAATAGTTAAAACTGACTTTCCCTGTTTGCATTGCTGATCACATTTATATAAACAGCCAGTATTAATATAGACACACTGGATTACAAAGTTAAATACAGCTTTGTTTGGTAAATGGATCTGAAAAAGATTAATTGGCAAATCCTGTTTTTGATATACCTTCAAAAGGTGCTATGCCTAATCCGATAGGAAAACAAAAAGTTACAAAAACGTTTTAACTGGCAGTGAATCTTGTTGTCCAATATGTCCTTAGGGAGTCATGGTATAGTTAGTTTTTTTTAGTTTAGTTTATTTGGGCTTTTTTGCATCTCAATACATTTTTCATACATTTACATTACATACATACTATATTGTTGTACAGAGCCCAAAGGGAGTAGGCTGAAGCTATAGCTTATGTGTGCCTACCCCATCTCATTTTATTTTTTACAGCTGCCAAATTATTAAGTGTACACACAGAACTAATCTTTCTTTTGGTATAGTTCATATACAATCAATTATATAAATAACATAAACAATCAACATATAATCAATTTTATGGTTTGCTAATTAATCAATCGACCAACACATAATCAATCGATTAATCAACCAACCATCATCGTTCAACTATTTTAAATCGGCAATGGAAAGTGCCCAAAGTCAATTTTCTAAAGCATATTTATGCTTTAGAAAATGGTATAGTTAATGCGCTGATGAGCCTAAAAATAGGTCCAGTGAACAGGTGCTCTCCTGTGGAAGCATGTCTCCTTCGCCCGCCTGTCTATTCTCACTTTTATTTGTCTCTTTTCACTCAGTTGCTGAGAAGCTTAAAGAAGACTGCTGGGAGGAAGCAAGCAGGAGATCGCTGGAGTTTATATCTCTCTCTGCGTTGTCCCATCCCATCCCTGAAGCTTTGTCTACATCTCTGTGCACTGCAGTCAAGCATGCAGCCTTGTCCTCTGAAGAACTGTGTGAACATTTGTAATATAGCCAAGGTTTGAGGGATTATGTGTATACCGTAATTTATGGAGGTGTGTGTTGATAATACACTTCTTAGGGTTTTATATACAGAAAAGGAAGTTAATGTGCATGCACATACTCGCATGTATTTATGTAATATCATCATTCCAGGACATGTGGATCCACCATGTAGTTTGCGCTTAACATGCACTTACTTCTACTGACCATTTATTTCTAAAATAAATTAAGATTGAAAATGTAAATGTTTTATTTGTAATCATTGTGTAAGGATTTAACTAAAGATTGACGTCCCTCTGATGCTTGATAATGTATTTATAATATTGATTTGACACAATATTCCTGCAAATTTTATATTTTTTTGTTATTTTTAGCAGCTTATTTCCTTTTTGGCTTCTTCCAGGAAGATGCGTTGTGAGTTTGAGAATCATTTAGCATTATTGGAGTTTTATATTTATTTATTATTATATTTTTATTAATGTTTGCATTTCCGACAAACTTTTATGAAAAATCTTGCCCTGAATCTTTTAGGAAGTATAGTATTACCTGTAAGCAATATTTACTGTAGTATATGGTCTACCACTGTATCTTGATTAGCTCCTACAGTGGTGATTGCAATTGATAAAATCCTCTAAGAAACTTCCTCCTAGTCTTATTTATATTTAGGTAGTCAAACCTTTTCCATCAAGCATGATACACAGAAGGCCACATTAGGCTTGATTTTTAACATTTGCAGACAGAAAAAAGCAAGGACACAGTTTTCTTCTTCAAATATATAATCTTAGTTCAGTCATACAGATATATACATTGTATAATAAATAATATTTATAAAAACATAACATTTAAGATTATAAAATAAAATGGGAATTATTCACTTTAAAACATTTGTACAAAACTTTGGATATAGCAAGGGAAGTAGGGGTTTTGTAGGACAGGAACTGAACACAGGAAGCAAGCCCAAGTAGAAATGGCTGTAAAGAAGATGATGCTAAGTTACGTATGTCATAAGAAAAGGACAGCCTAAACTAGTGGGTAAGTTGTGTTGCTGAATATAATTATTAATAAGGAGCAGGTGGGACTGTCAGAACATGTTGTGTGGAAACCTCGGCATTCGTTCTATTATTGTAAAGGGCCAGCCTGTCGTCATCCATTCATCTGTCCGTCTATTTTTCCACTCTTAACTCCTGCTTGTCACTGGCAGTCATCTTGCACACATAAATCACATTGCGCTCATTTTATTTTTTTGGTCTATTCATTTCAGCTATTGTGTTCGTCTGTGATCTTCTAGTTGAAAACACTAGAGGAAGATGAATGGGCTGGTATCCGGGACTCTGCAAAACATATTTCTGACTAAATTACAGCATATGGCTTCTCCAATATTTCCCTAACCAGAACAGAAAGGGAATGTGTTTTGGGGTTTTGTACCAAGAACACGGGTTCATAAATCAGTCCTCTCAAAAGTCCATGAGTGCCCCACTGAGGAAAAATCTGGAGTGAAGAATGGATGTAAACAATTATCAAAACCTACTCTGCCTTCTGGCCTCCACATGCTGTCACAAGTCCCCCAAGTTGTTTATGATTTACAATGATATTGAACATACTGCTTTAGATACACATATTGTTGTATGGACCTGATAAATGTATGCTGTCAGATTTTCTCTTGAGAACAGAAATAGAAAAGCTAAAGCTTATAAATTTGCATGAATTTAAGCACATAATGTTTATTTTCACCACACATGATCTTGCTGTTGTATGTGGAAATAGAAATAAGGAAAGGTAGCAAGGCAGAAAAATCAGCTCTGATAAAGAACGCTCAAATCTGAACTACCTGGAATTAAGTGTAACTGGATAGTGCATACATATACATGTTAGTGGAAAGAGCATGCTTGTTCACACACATGTCCCCTCCTGCATACCTCTAGTCCCAGCCCACTGGTAATATTTCAGAAATGCAGGCCTATAAAATCAGGCGGTAGCATATCTCCCAAGTATCCAGGGATAAGCAGGGAAAGAACAAGGCAAAACTTAGAATTTCATCAGCTCAGTAGTTTAAAAAGACAGAATTCAGATGCCTGTCTATAGTGTAGTTCAGTAGTCACAAAGTGAAAGTTTCCCGGGGCATGTTCAGTATCACTTATCTTGACTCATGATACAGAGGTTGGTTTAGTTACAAAACAATAATAAACTAGCCAGCATGGCTAGAGAAATGAGGTGTTAGTTTGAAGATGCTTTTTTTATACAAAAGCCAAGAGAGTCTTAAAGTTTATAACTGCATTAATCTCACAGGTAAAAAGTGTTAGATTATATTGGCATAAAGGGGAGGAAATAAATTAAGACAAAAGGGGGAGAATTGGGGTTGTGACCAAATGCTGCATGGGGCAGGGAACTGGGGAAAGTGGTACTTGGTACCTTTTACAAACTTTACTGTCTGCACAGGAGTTGCCTCCTAAAATAGGAAATATCTGCATTATATGTATGTCAGGTCAACTCAGAATCTAGTCCATGGAAATGGTATCCTGGTCTGGAAGTCAGATTCTAGTGCAGGGTTTTTACAAAAATATTCATTACTAATGTGCTAAGACCCTTTTAGTTGAGTACAGTGTGTTTATGTTTGTGTATGGAATGAGGAAGCAGGGGAGAGGAGTTGGGGTAAAAGTTTGGATGGGCAGCACTTGTAGTCCAACAGTTTATCTGAGAGCAGAGGCCTGTCTCACTTGCACGTGTGTACGTCGTAAACACGGACGCACTCTTGACAGCTGACGTAGCAGCACCAGTGGAAGATGCAGTGGCACTTTTCTTTGCGTTTCTCAGTCCGAGTGTTGTGCCCCCGGCCGCAGCACAGCAGGTCGCAGCCCTCTATGCCATGCGAGGACACATTACATACACGGTCCCTGGTTCCGAAGGAGCCTGTCTCAGGGTTGGGCTCGCAGAAGTTGGGTGACCCCTCATAGTAGACGAGGTCACGCTCAGTGGGATGCTTAAAGAAGTTGTATTTGACTCGCAGCGTCTCTACCCATCCTCTGGACTCGCGGTGCTTCTCTACCACCATCTCAGAGGCACTGTCATATTTGTCTTTGAGGTAGTCCCCCAGCGTGCGGAAGTCGGGCTGCGCCCACCAGCACGTCTTCACCTCGCAGCTCCCCGACAGGCCGTGGCACTTACAGCGCAGGTGCATATGGTCCAGGATAGTCTGGAAAACAATACAATGGATACTGTTAAAAATGATTGTATACAAGAATTAACTGAACATTCACGTTGTAACTGACGTAAAGACACCCTCTCAGCTAGGCGAGGTTTGATTGGTGAACATCTCAAACGGTCAACGGGAGAAAATGGCGGCATTTAGCGTTAGCAAATAGTGAGTAAGGGATATACATTATAATTTACTAGTTATTAAAACATGTGTGGTTGGAAATTTAAAGAATGAATCCAAGGCGAAGGTCAAATTTCGCACACGTCAACCTAAAAAATGGCCTGTCTACTGACATTTGATGGTAAGTAGCCATTACCAATGTTAGCAGGTTAGCATAAAAATGCACTTGTACATATTGTAGTACTAGTACATATTTAGTGTATTATAGTCTTGTGCCATTGTCAAAGGTTAGTGTTAAAATAGTTAACCACATCATTGATTAGGTAGTGAAATAATGTGACTTTGTTTGTAGTTGGGAGCAGCTTTAGCAAGAAGAAAAACATTAGTCCCAATTTGGTTATTAGCTGTAGCTGATCCATTGTCGCAGTGAGCCAAGTCCCTCACCAACCAAGATTTGTTGGAATTTTATGGTCAGAGAAACTTTCAGGAAATTCAGTAACACAGACTAACAAGACCACTAAAGACTAGTTACACAGGCCAAGAAATACTGTATGCCATTGGCTGCAGTTCATTGTGGTGTCATGCAGCTGTGAGGTACATGGCCCTGTGCTGCTGCTAATTCCCTCTGAAGCCTTTGTTGCACATTGTGAGTGTGCTGCCCTAGGGTGTCTTTTACCTTTTGTGTTTTGATTTTGTTGTGCCTAAATTCAACAGCTATATTTAGCTGTAGAAGTCCCCCAGCTGCAGGAAGGCAGGTAATTGTGGTACCCATGTTTGAGGAGGGATGGGCTGCAGTAGTGACATCATACAGTAAGCTTGTCATGCCAACATCAAGCCCCATCTCTTTAAGGCCCTAGGGCTGGAGTGAAGCATGAAAGGCCCAGGTGGTGTGCCTGGGAGAACAGGGAGAGTAAAAGGAGCAGCAATGGTCTATGACACTGCTGCGGTTCAGCTCCTGTGGTCTCCTGTTGTTTCTGTGTGCTTAGATCAAAGGCCTGTCTTGTTGCCGTGTGGCCCCTCCATATGCCCTTCAGCTAGTGCGGAACCTGTTTTCTCCCAATGGTGACAGCCGCCATTGATGTTTTAAATCGGCACTGACTTCTTTATTTTCTCACTCCACTTGGCGGCAGTAGCTCAGTGGTAGAGCGGCCGTCCTCCAACCGGAAGGTAGTAGGATCGATTCCCGCTCGCCCCACAGTTCATACTGTCGTTGTGTCCTTGGGCAAGACACTTAACCCACCTTGCCTCCAGTGACTGTAACACTGGTAATGTAATGTAAGTCGCTTTGGATAAAAGCGTCTGCTAAATGAATAAATGTAAATGTAAATGTACTTACTTGGGTTTTATGATTCACAGGGAAATTTCTTATTTGGATTCAAGGCAATTAGAAAATAGGTAATGTCTGGACATGTCAAATACCAAGTCAAAAAAAGGCATCATCACTTTTTAGTATTATTCCAATGATACATTTTTGGAGTGGTATAATTTTATGATAGTGGCTCACTTGTACCTTTGTGTGTCATACTTCATACAAAAATGGTCCCTTTGAAAATGTTTATCTTGCCATAAGAACACACTTGGTGGTTGCTTGTAATACAGGAACCTATTTTTTGTGTCATTTTGTCTTTTAAATTTAGAAATTCTTGTGATAAGGTTTTATGCAACAATTTAAACATTTAGTTTCACAAATTTATTTTATTTGTTGCATGTACTAGTGTAGTATAGTATTATGTGATGAGAGAGATGTTTACCGTGCGTCCTGCTTCATTGTTGTGCCGATTCATAGCTGAGCGAGCATCTGGCCGGTTCTCCCTGGCATCGGCAAACTCCCTGGACACTAGTACTCCAAACTCTGCATCCTCGCTGCAGCCTCCCCATTTCCAGCCCTCTCCCGGGGGTCCTTTATGGTGGGAGTCACATCCACACATTGTAGATGTTCCTTCCGCGCAGGACCGCGTCACTGCAAACGCAACACCGGCTGAAGCTATAGCATGGACGAATGCTGACTCTCTGGTTGCTGAGAAAATGTCACAGAAAGTACACAGAGAAAAGTGACAGGTATGTCAGGTTTGTGCTTAACATAGAGCAATGGTGACTGCTGCCAACTTCTAGACAGAAGTAGTAAGATGGATTCCTCTAGGCTATATCCTTTTAACACAACATTTCATCATTGAAACTAGGTCCCAATCTATAGAAGAAATTGATACTACAGTATACTATCCATTCTCCTAAAAATTAGTCTGTGTGATTCAAGTGTCTCGTATAAGATCGTCACTAGCGAAAGACTACAGGACACATGAAAGAGCCCAAAAGTAGTCTCTGCAGTGACATCAGCTCTTTGTTATTGTGTCATGAAGGCCTTATGCTCAGTGGGATCTCAGTGACCTCCTGTCATCCCTGAGGTGTGCTGCTTTGCATCTGGATAGTGTTTCAGGAATGTCACAAATCCCCCCGCCCACCGACCCCTAGGCTCTGCGCTGAAACATAGGCATGTTTCTTTTTTGATTGTTTCACAACACAGCACACTTAATGTAGCTCACCCATTACTCTATGCTACCCAAAAAAACAGTCAAGCACATATACATATGGGACAAAAAAAGAAAACCTATGGTATGAAATATGTGTCCTTCATAAAATTTGTGCAAAATTTCTTAACCTGAGTAGAGGAATATTTTTTGGGGGGCAAAATGTTAAAATAGCCAAATATCTTTTGGTAAATCAGACTTGACCATATGATCCACTATTCATGACACATTATTACCACAAACAGTAATAAAATTCTGCCTCTAGCAATAGAAATCTCCTCATTCTCAAGATGTCTGCTTACAAAGTTGTTTTTAGCACAATAAGTCTGAATACAGTAGTCTTGGCAAGTTGTTAAATTAGTGCTACATTTATTATTCATTAAGCTGTATAAATATGCAAGTTGCAAGAATATTTATTTTTTTTGTTTCCATTATCTGAAAGTGTAGTTTATCTGTGGAGCACTCAAACATTCAAAGTATTACATTATGTAGGGCCTCTTTCTTTTATTATTTCTATTCCAAGAACACATAGAATCTGGATCTGGACGTGGAAAGGTGAGACAAGCATATCAGAAAATAATAACCTTTTTTATGACTAGTCTCTTATGAATATATATTGATCAAGTAAGGGAGCAGTTTTATTAAAACCAAACCGTGGGTTCTTGTTCAGTTGGTCGACACACACTCCTGCTCAGACTGGGCATCTCGGCTCACCCTGGCAAATCTTGCTGGGCCCTCCACAACAGGGGCCTGTGAGCTTTGGGCCCCTGGAGCTCTGGACGATAGCCAAGGCTAGCGCTGCTCTGCTACCTGCTGGGCCCATCAATCCCCCTTTGTTTCCCTTGTGTCACACTGTATTATCTACACAAAGGGCCTTGCGACTCGCGCCCCCACAGCCCCTCTCTGCCCGGAGCTGGCATTCCCTAAACTCCCTAACCCCCTTTCCACCAACACCCTGAGATGAAATCCCATACACCACCACCCACCTCAATGTCTCAGGCCCCAACAGAAACACCGCCGCAAGTTGAAGGTGGCTCCGGCTGGCGCACTGTTGCTGTCCCTTTGCTAACCAGACTGACCATTCATCATTCCCCAAGTGATTCTCTTCCTCAAGTCCTCACTTCCCTAAGCCACTTCCCAAAGTTACACCCAGGCTAGTTCGGGAGCTGCCTCGATCTCCTTTCAGCCTGTTTTCATGACAGAGTCAAAAGGGCGTGTGAATGGGGCATCCGTGGGAGCTGGACTGTGTGAGTCGCGCACTGGTCTTCATGCACAGTAGGGGTTGAACGGAGCCCCCAGCCCTTTTCTGTTGGCTGTAATCTCATTTGGTCTCCTCTCTCCTTTTATTTGACTGAGCAGCTTGGACTGCTCATGCTGCCTATTTTTTTTGCAAAGATTCTTTCCCCTCTGACACACAGCAATTTCTTTCCAATCAGCAGGCTCACTCACAATACAAACATCAATCTTTATAATTAGCAAATGCTAGTCATTGACACATGACTTTTGTTTAGTTGGTGTGTTTTCTATTGTACTGTCAAGTTGCGTTAGTGTGGCAACAACCTCAGCAGAATTAGCATTCTGCATGTAGAAAGTCTGATGTATGACTCCAGTATATCAGCTGTACTGATAGATTGCTGATAGATTTATGGCGCTGACTCCCTTTTATGTACCAGTGTGTAAACACAGTTGGGAGAAATGAAGAAGCAAAAGAAGTCACACAGGCAAATGTGACATTGAAGGTAAAGATGGATGGAAGAGGAATAATCTGTCAGTGCCTGTTCCTGCACTCATTCCTTAGTACAGCCAGGAAAGGTGTATATTATTGTAATTGCTCTAGTTAGTCGTTTGTCAGCAGAAGCCAAAAGAACAAGCAGTGCTGAGCCCTCAGGTGGAAATAGACGTTAGCTGTCCATGCAGGCTTTGCAACATTTTGCACTAGGTTCTACTTTATGCAACTTTTATATCTACTACATATTTTAATTTGCAGTTTACCTTTGTCTAGCACAGGGCCAAAAATAGCCAAGTTGTCCTTGATAGTGGTGCAATTCCACCGCCGGCCTCTGAACTGGTGCTGGCATTCCTGGATCCCCAGTTTGACACCTTCAGCAACGCTGGGCATGATCTCAATGTAGTTGCGACAGAAGCGCAACTGCTTTGGCACAAGGCCAGGGATAGAGCCGCACAAGATGGGTTGGGAGCCCAGAGAAGAGTATTGCTGTCCAAGAGCAAGGGACCTGTGACACAGAGAGGGAAATCATCAGTGGGTTAGCTCTATAGAAACAACTTTAGAGAGGGTTATAAGTTACAGGACCAAATGCAACACATTTTATATCAGTTTAAGTTTAAATTGTGCCCCTTTTCTACGTAAAGTGCTGTTACAATTTTGTAGCATGAACTGACAAAGAGGCTTCTGTAAAAAGTAAACAGCCTAACAAAAGGTACCTTTTACAAACTTTACTGTCTGCACAGCACTGTAAAGGTGCAGCAATGATTCACATTTAAGTGTTTTATTGACTTCGGAATTAAATTTAGTTTATACTAAAGCTATTGTTTATTTTGTCCTAACCATTTTAAGCAGGATGGGGCTTCAGGGCACTGAGTATTACTGACATTTCAAAGAGTTCCTTCTTGTTCCTTCTGCTCTAACAAAGCTGTCGGCACACTGTTTGGGAAAAGCCCCTTATATCACTTTAATTATATGAAAACACATGCCTTTGCAGTTCTAACATTAATTTGTGGTTTTCCTCTGGAGCTGTGCAAAGAATTGACAGTGGTTGCAGCTGTGGCTACCGATAATGGACAACATAACATAATGGCGCATGTGACCCTATATGGTTTACCGTAAGGCTGATGCAGATGCGCCTAACCAGGGATTATTTATCTTACTGAGACAGACAGGATCACTGCCAGAAACCATTATAGTTTCATTCAGGTAATTAATTTTAATTATCTGAATGAAGTGAAAAAATATGTTTGCTATACCCATGTTTTAACCTGTTTTTGTAATGACAAGCTCAAACAAAACCACACTTTCTTAGAGGAGCTTGTGTGCCTACCTTTTCATTTGATCAAACTTTCATTGGCCTGTAGATCTGCTGTAAATGTAAGTTTATGTTTGTTAGCTTGTGTTGATTATTGATTTTGTAACAGAATGGCATTACGCAGGCTGAGCGCACTCTTCAAACTGAGTCAGAGTGGCCAACATGCTGCTAGAGGCTATGAGAGCATCATGGGAGAACAATTGTCGATCAGATCAGAGCGCCACTCAGAATGACCTCAGGACCCCCGCAGGGCGCAACCCAATCACAGCAGTTACTGCCTCTGACAGATGAGTGCAACGCAAAGCCCCACCCCAAGACAAAAGTCAAGCCATTGAAGTCATGCTGAAAAAAATCCCCCCTCAGATCTGTTCATAGCTCCTTTGCCTTTCTGCTTGCTGCATGTGGCAACCACCTAGGCCTTGCCCCCACCTCCTATCACCCCTGTCTTCTATACATTATTTTTTTTTACCCAGATGAGCATTGTCACAGCAGAGAATGGAGAATTCGCTCTTGGGTGAAAAGTTTCGTGGCAAAAATCAGCTGCAGAATATGGTTTATATTGTGCTGATCAGAATTTCTTATTTTGTCTTACCATCCTTTAATATAATACTCCATTAAAATGTAGCCTTGTTTACTCTCTAATCTGCACTTTTTACAGTGCATGTTACAGATTTACAGTGATTTATTTCTTTGTGATTTGACAGTACACATCAATCTTTATCTCTTTATGTCATGGAGTTAATTTAACTCACATTAGCTTATCTGCCAGGACCAATTCCCTAACATCACTGAGTTCAAGTGCTGTGACTTCCTTCTGTCTGGTGGTGACTGAGTGACTAAGGACTTAATTACACTGTCTGTGAGCTTGGTTACTGCCCATTCATTCAGTCATGGTATGGACAAGTACAGATTATGTGCTGCTCAGGGGAGCTGTATGTTACAGCCTCCGCAACACAAAGATGTGGAAGGAAAAATCTTTCCTGAATAAAGGAGTTGTTGGATGTGCTCCTTACAGTTCAGAAACATAGACCATGCCAAACCTTGCATTTTAGGTCTCACTCAGGACAGATAAACTGCTTGCACACCTTCTGATGAAATTAAGTAGCTAACTGCATGGGACTATGTGGTGGATCTAGTATGTTCATACTACACACTGTGGATCTGCCAGCCTATATCTGGATTGCAAATTATGTCCCTCACTTTATGTGCAGATGACAAGAAGTTGTCATTTTGTGAGGTGCTAATAACAATGCTAACCCTAAAGGCCTTTGACGCATATTATGCAAACAAATGCACGCATGCGGACCACATGTGTGCCGCGCTGATCCTGCCTAGCTTGCCTCTCTTCTGGGAAGCCACAAGCAACGTGTCTGAACCCAGAGCCAGAGCAGCAGACTCAGAGACCTCCGCAGAGGCAGAATGCCGGGGGAATCCGCTGCAGGGGATGAGACTGGCAGTGCAGCTCCAGCAAACTGCAGGGTTTGGCAGGTGCGTGCCCAGGCATGCTCGAACGGGGCCTCTGTTGGCCTGGGGGCTTTACAGCCTGGTTGTGTCGTTTTTTTCGGTACCTCAACCATGCTGATGTGTGAATGTATGTTGGGCTACTGGAAACCACATAAAATAAGCAGAGGAAACAAAGGGATTCCACTGCTCACCTTAAAGCGTGGAAATTCATGCAATCAGGAATAACAGTGTAAACAAAAATACTGCCAATGCGCTAAAACTCTAAAGTCCATGCTGCAGGTGTCTGCAAGTGTATTAGTGAGAGTCTAGGAGCCTTGTACTGCCAGAAGTATACTGCTCCTGTAGTGCGAGGTGCACATTACACCGCTCACTGTGTAGCATATGGCCTTTGCTCCTATGAATCTTTGTGAGACCAGGTGACCCTCTGAACCTGTCCAGCAGAATGTGACATCTGAACTCACTGCCTTGAACCTATTGGCATAAATCAACAGCAATGTCATTATGAAGGAATGGTGATGAGGTGGTATTACAACTTGCCAAAGAGGATGCTGGTCATCTTTGTTATAAGACCATTGTGCGATGCAAGTATTGTAAAGTTTTTACCTTTGTGTTATTTTCTGTTTCTTTTTTTAAAATTGTCTTCTGTTATCTAAACAAACCAATATGTGCTCGTACATGTCTAGTAATAGACCCAACTATCAACAATCTACAAACAACTAAGTGAACAAGAGGATTTAACTGAAATGAAAACGCATGATCCCAAGTTGGCTTTAAAGCTGTTAAAAATGCTGTTTCATGTCGACTTCTCCCCTAATATCATGTGTGCATGCATGGTGCTAAATGCCTCACGTCTGAACAAGTTAACTTCATACATTATAGAGAAATTAATAAATGTTAGCTAAGGCTGGGTTTGTGCCTTTGGTGAATAGTGCCAAGTGTGCTTTTTGCTTTTGAGTGCCAAACTCTTGAGAAAGGCAAGTTCAACTGTAATCTACCTCTGATTTACTTCCTATATGTTGACGCCTCAACCCATATTGTCAGATTTGCCTGAGGGGCACACAGTTGTGAAAAATATACCAATGCGAGATGTACACAGAAAACTTTGCCATCAGATTTACATCTAAAAATCACATAACCAAGTCCACCGAGAGATAAAGACATTAAAAGTGGGCCAAGAAAAGTTGCAGGCTTCGCCTGAGGATGGGACTTTTGAGGAGAGAGGAATGCTAAACTCTTGTCTGTGTTTTGTTGTCTACTTTTTTCTTTGGCACACTTTTGATTTGTAGTCTTCTGGCTGATCAGATAAAAAATGACAGGACCACTGAAAAATGTTCCAACCTGTTTTTTCTTTCTGTTCTTCCTTCTTTGCAACCCCCTCCACTGGAGACTGGAGCTGTGAGTGTCAAATTGGGACAGTGAGTTCCTGCAGTCAGATGTACAGAGATGCGAAGTGGGAAATTGAGCAGCATGTAAACTTGTGAACCTGCCTTAGAGTGAGCGCATTGTTGTTGTCATAGACAGTGACTTGAAAGAACTTAAATGACTTTCAAGAATAAAACTTTCTTTCTGCCAGTTATATACTTATATACTTATTAGGTTTAGCATGTTGTCACTGCGGCACAGCTTCAGTTCTATGCCTCAATATAAAACCCAATACATAACTATGCCAGTAGTACATAAATAGATAAATATGTTGAATCTCTTTTTTGATATCTGTGATTTTCTTTTTAAAACTTCTAACCTCAAAACATGTTTTAAATGTAATTAAATCTGCTTTAATGCTTTGGTGTGAAGCCAGATTTGTGGAGATATATCTAGTCATTTGTTTGCCAGACGACAGCTATTTCTCTTGCAGGCAGGTAATAACCCTAACCTCATCTTTACAAATACAAATGTTAAGCATATTTTAACCTCTTATTTTATTAATGATATTAATGTTGGCAGCTTTTTCAACATGTTATTGTCAATTATGGTTTGGCAGATGATGAGGTGCTTTAGGTTAAAATAAAGCTCTTTAACAAGACTATTGAACTGTATTTTATTATAGCCTGTCACTGTATTTAGTGTCCACAGGTGTGCACAGGACATCTTTGTGAATGACCCCATGTGCCAGAGAAATTGCACTATTCTAGTAATTAACCTCTGTAACAACAGGTAGGTAATGAAGACTTAAAATATTGTGTTTGCATGCGTGTGTTTCCACACGTGTCCTAATGATCTCTTTGCCGCTGGCCGTTTAAGTTTTTCCTTTGAGGAACTGTCCTGGCCTGTGTTTTAGTGCTGCTAATAGCTGTGCACTGGGGGACTTTGTCATTTCCTACAAGAGTGCATTGGGTGTCCTTTGATGGTGGGTAAAGATTAGGACTCAACTTCACTGCTTTGAAATACCACTCTCCTTTGAACTTCTCATCTAGCTTGGTTTTAAAGGATATGTCATCTTACAGGCTTGTTTACTATAGAAAGTTTGAGGAATTAACATTTGCCCCTGCTTCTCCAAAATACCAACCTAAACATTTTTTTATTTAGATAGTGGATGACCATGTGCTTGTAGTGGCTGCTTAGTTTAAATCAAATTGAATTGAATAATAATGTCTTGATATGAATGTCACTCCAAAGACATTTCTTTTGAGCTTTAGCTCAAATTGCCTTTGACCCTGGCCCCATAGCAGTGTTCAGCCATTCATAATGAAACCCTAACGTTTCTTAAGAATGGCATTCTTCTGGACTTTCCTGCGCCTTTCTTTACCTTCCACTGCACTGTGGAGAAGAATGGTCGAACATCCTTGATCTTTTTCACACAGGGCTGCAGACGGAGGATTTTCTCATGGTAAGAATCATTTAAGTGATCCCTTTGCCAATAGCAGGAGTTTGGGGTTGAAGATTGGATTGGAGGTGGGGAGGGAGGGGTGTCAAAGTGAGATAATGACATTCCTGAGACCCAGAGATGGACCTTAAAGCCCAATTTAAGCCGCTCATGTTTAATTGGTAAGATCTGTTTTGAGCAGATTTGGTAGATCTTGATAGATGGCAGAGGTACTTTGTTTAGGCTAATAGTGACTAAACATCAGCTAAACTATGGACTGTTAATCAATATTTTTGCTGTTTCATCAGTTGTTATGAATAAATTCTGGGTTGACGCTTAAAATGATAACTAACAAAATGGTTTGCATATCTTAACAGCGCTTAAGCAGTTAATTACTGTTGATACAGAGCAAAAGCACTGCATGTTGATAAGCACATAGCCACACAGCTATCCCAAAACAGCTGGGAAACAGTATCTTGGCAATATTGCACAATTATGTCTTCATCTTAGTGTGCTCACAGATCTATCAAAGGAACAAAAAATGTTTTTAAACTGTTATTCACCCATTTTCTGTGGCCTTTCCCTGCATTCTTGCATTTAGATACGGCAATATACTGTATTGTCTGCCTGTTTTACACACACCCTATTAGCTGCTCTGCCTTTCTACTACACTTCATCAGTGTCTGCATATGTGCATATCAGTGGAGTCATTTTTGCTCTGTTTTGTTTTCAACACCCTGTCTTGTAACACTGAAGCTGCCAGGCGTAAAGCAGTCAAAACTTCTTTTCCCTCCAACCCATCCCACCTTGACTGGAGAATTTATGGCCGAGTCATCGCCCCTGAGAAAAGTGAGAGGAGCCTGCCTGGGCCCTTAGTGAAACTCGGCACCCCTCTCATATGACGCACCTCCTCATTTTGTCTCTTTTGGGACGTGTTTGACACCACAGGGTGATGCCACTGACAGAGCTGTTTGATACCCATTCCTCAGCTGCATCCTTGCCACCTGGAGCTACGGTTTGGCTTTTCATCTTTCCAGCCTCCAAGGAACTCCTTACACTTCAAAATGTGTTACCCAAATCAAAGGTGGTGCGCATTGTCTAAGTTCGAACATTATACCAGTGTCATGTTAGCTTCTTAAACAGAACAGCTGCAGGTAATTCACAGAGACTCAATCCCACTTTCTTTGTCACTGTTGTCTGATGCGTCGTGCTCAAGCCAGGAGTGGGTGTAAAGTCCTCTTTGCCATTAACACTTCAGCCCTGTGGCCTGGGTGCTTGGCAGCCGCCTGCTCTGTAAATGAAACCAGAAGATGCTCGCGGTTTGGACAGCACCACGATGGGACCACATGCTAGTTGGGCTACTAAAAGTGCAGTAGCTCTGACAACTATTGTGCTGTGAGCCAGAAGAGCTTTGTCATACGCCCACACAAATATCTCCAAAATAAGAGCTTTATGTTTCAAAAGAAGCTATGAGGTCAGATAGATGTAGCTGAATTTGTAATGAGATAAACCGCTACATTTCATTTGCTGGGGCCAAAACGATCTGAGATAATTAAAGACTGAAAAGCCTGCGGCACCCAAACATTGTCACTTGACAAATCCAGAGAAGAAGGGGCAGATTGTAGTGCAAAACAATATGCTTCAATGTGGAGAAAAAGATTGATATACAGGCGTTTGACATACTATGTTAATTAATTTTTTTTAATAAAGTGTTACATTTAAATATTGGACATTTCAATAGTTGTGTATCAAGCTATAAAGAACAAGCTATAAAAGGAGCAATCAATATTTATGTCAGTGTTTTTAAGGCCCAGCGGCTTGAGTGTACACACAATAGCAAACAAGACAAAAGCTGATTTAAAAGTGGTTTGTATTTGCACTTAAGGCAGTGCTGATATTATATGGGTCTATTTCAAAACATTAAAACATAACTGAAAATGGATATGTTTTGTAGGTTTAGGTTTCAGTGAACAAAATCAGTGTTGTCATTGTGTTTACAGTTCTATTTTAAAGTGAACCTGACCCATTAAAAGGAAAGGTCCACCAGGTTTTGCAGGGATGTTGCACTCACCTTTTTACTGCCATAATAATATGGTACTTGTGTGAGGTTAAAATCATCTACTTTGCATCCCAACATATTCTAATATGATAAATGGACATGCATGTAGAGTGGGGGAAAGAACGGCAAGCCTTTTCCGTTACACCAGTATTTGAGGTTAAGATTCTTTGGACCGGGCCGAAGAACATTTTTCCACACAGTATACTGAAAGTGCACATTCTGCCCCCTCAGAAATGATCATCTGACCAAAAACATACTTTTTTTTTCTGTTTGTGGCTTTAGGTTCTGATGCTGGATCTCAGGAATTATACTCACCACCAGATGGGATAGCCTCCAAGCACCCGTGAGCTGGACAACCACACACACATCAAATATCCAATCAGATACAAATCCATGAGGTAAGCCTTCTGAAGTGTGTCACAAAGCTAATGGATCAATACATAGAACTTCCAGTAGGCAAGTGAAGTCAAGAACAGTTTCCAGGAAGCTTGATTGTTGAATGATGGGGAAAAATGTAAATAATATTGATGCAAAGTCTTCGTCCTGTGTCCCCCCTTCTTCGTGTTGGGCCAGGAAAGTGTGTCTGCCTCCTTAGTAGTTAAGAGAATAAATGCACACGCTCCTACCCGTCCTCTCCTTCCCTCCCTCTCTGTGAGGTTCTTCCCTAAGGTAGATATCTTTTTCTCTCTCTCTCCCTACTTTTTTCTCCCTCAGGATGCCTCATCCACAGGCCCAATATTAAAAGAGGGGAGAGGGAGGGAGGGGGGGAGGCAAGCGGCAGGGCGGGCTGGCGGTGGGGAAAGAGGTTTGGAGATGTCAGCTGGCAAGCCAATCAGAGAAGATGGCCTTAGGTTATGAAAAAAATATATTATTCGCTCCCATCTGTCAATCACACGCCACCCCCTGGTATTGTGAAAAAGAAAGGGATGAGTGCTAAAAAGTGTCAGATGAAAAAGGTAAGGCAACTTATTTTATACACAATCACAGAAAGAAAATCACCCTAGAAGACTTATTGATTTTTGGGGCTACCTCTTGACTAATTGATCCGGATGTTTTGTGTGCTTACATATTTCCACACACAGTTTCCCTCTCAAGAGGACAGTGAATTTTCTAAATAGTTGTCCGCCCAACCCAACAGGGGAGCACATAAAAGAGGACACAATAAAGCCATAAACCGCGGAGGTGGCTGGGCCAGGCATGCATGGGTTATATGCTTCAGCAGCCCAAAGGCGACACATTTTACATCAATACTATTGTCATTCTGATGGGCTGTGGGAAGAGCAGCCGTGGGACGGGGGAGGAGGACAGAGAGAGTGAGTGAAGGAGGGTGGGACACTTGTGATGGACTTGGAATTAGCCTGAAGTAACAAGACTTTTGATTCACCTAAAAGGAAACTGATCAGGTTGAATACAAACAAGATACCCGGCGAGATCAAACACTATGGCCTGTATGTAGAGATAGCAATCTTGTTTAGATTTTTGTCTCAAAGGATTATCAGAAAAAAGCCATCAAAGTTACACTAAAACCAACTCTGATATTTGTCAAATGCGGATTAAGTAATTTGTCTTTTAGTCACTTTGTAGTTTATTGTTTTATATAAGGTTTTTTATATCCAAATTATGTTTATGACTAGTTTAAATATTATTAGTCATTTTAATTTCAAGATGTCAACTTTTAAGGAAATCTAAAATAGTCTGGCACTCTGGAGCTGACACTGACAGATGCAAAGGGGAACCATTTTAGAAGACATTTATTTAAAAAGAAAAAACGAAAGATTGAAGATCTTAAGATTTGTAAAAAATGTTTCACTTGCAAATGTTTTAAAATTGCGTTCTTAATTTTATGGAATTATTTGGAATGACATTTGCCATTGGAGGCATTATTTGCTGGGTTGAAATCTAATTATAGTTTATCATGACAAAGTAGCTTCTGGAAATTACTTAAAAAATGTCACAAAATTTACCGAATTTGCTAATACCCAATACTCATGCTGAAGTTGTTTATTATGCTCACAATTACCTTTCCAACATATTTTCAGAATTTGTACCTGAATACCACCTCAGCCATCTTCTGGTTGTGTTTCCTGGAGGCTGTGGTCTCTCTGCAGAGGACCTCATGAGTAAGCCTGGTGAACTGAGTGGGCTGGAAGGTCGCCCAGCAGGGGCTGAGAGCTTGGACACTGCAGTCAAGAGACTAAGTGCCCACCTCAGGGACTGAGCCTGGTGACCAAAGTCTGTAGGTCAACAGTGGGCGGACACCCCTCTCCTGAGGCCCTCTGTAGTTTATTCCCCCATAACAAAGAAAATGGGGAAACAGGCTGTGCCTGATCAGTACTCAACCTATCAGCCTCTTTTGTAAAGGGGGTTCTTGAGTCTCTAAACATGACAATAATTTATAGTCTTGTCTTGCTTGAAGCCTATTCTTCTGCCAGCCATAGTCATGGTGGGGAGTCTTGGACATATATTCTAATAAAGATGACTTTCAGTGCCTCAATGCAATTCGCGGTATGTCAATGCCGTGCTGACAATGAGGCAGGTCTGTTTCCAATCATCAACGTTGTCACATGTTACGACAACGTCAGAAATGTGCCGAGCTCAGCGTTGGGATTTGGATGACACTTGCTCTGGAGGAGCTATTGACAGCTAGCCTGGGGATGCATGTGGGGGAATGTGACAGTGGTCTAATTTATGAGTGCAGGCAAAAGAACCCGTCTGCGGTTTGCATCTGAACAACATTGAAACCACGTTTCCCCACGTTTAGGCCACAAGCGCAGTGGGAACTGTCTGAGAAGGCAACAGCAATTAAGGTCAAGAACATTGAAGTATGGTGGTGAACAGTCACACAATAATGCTTGTGGTGGTGTTTTGTACAAACTTGTGCAAAGAACGGACTGCTAGTCTGCATCAGTAGGTGCACAGGAGGAGGAGGTACACACAGTGGTCCCCTACCGGGCTGGTTACTACGGTGACCTGAGAAAGGCCGTAACAAGGTCCGGCTCTTTCTCAAGCCTAATCACCGTATTACCACAAAGAAGGACATGTGTTCGGCCCCCCACCTCACTATCCTCCCCACTCAATCCGAGCAGCATGGCTGGACACAGGCAGCCAATAAAACCAGGATTAGGAGGCTGTCTACACACACTGAGCTGTAGCAAAAAGTTTTTGAACACGCCCAATCCCGCCTTGTTCTCTTGACAAACGTCTTTTCACCATTGTCGTCGGCTTCTCATTCTTACCCTTCTTGCACTTTATTTTACTTGCTTCCATGTTCATATCCTTCCTTTGCCTCAACTCTTCAGAGTTCTCAGCTCATAATCCTTAACTACAATAGGTCATCCAGAAATTACTAATTTTGTGGTGGCAGTTTCCAAAAGCACTTGCCCATCTCCCATTTAAACTTGTAATCCTGTGCCTTTTGCTGTGATGGTAATGAAATGTGGTCTATCACGATGACAAAGCTATCCCAGTGTTGCATTCAGAGAATACCTGGGTGTCTGTAATTTGTATGATTCATATTCCTCTGCTTAAAGCTGGAATCTTTTCATTTATAAACGCAAAACATCTGCATGGTAAATGAATACCATATAATGACGATAATAATAATAAGATGGTGAGCAGTCTGCACGGGAAGTGCAACGTGTTTACTGCCATTATTTGTCTGGAGAATTTTGGCAGTGTATTTGATGGCTGCATGCTCACTTAGCTCTAGTGATGCTGCTAAAGTTTTCTGAAAATTGGAGAGTAAACACTATAAACTCTTTTGTGAGGACATTTTCAAAGATGTCAATAACTTTTAGGCTCAATATATATTTGATATTTTTTGCGGTAGTATAAAGAAAGAGGTTGTGTGTGAGCTGCATAGCAAGACCTCACAAGGAAGAGCCTAACCCTCAGCAGTTTTCAGCTGGACATTGAGGTTGGCCTAATTAAAGGGCACTTAAGCCCCACAATGCCCAGTGGTACAGGTTGAAGATGGTGGGGGTCTCTGTTGAGAGGGACAGAATTCATTGCACTCGTAAACAAGGGGTTTCAGGACAGAGGGACACAAGAAGGGTAAGTGCTAGAGACTTTGTTCACACAAGATGAAGAGTCAACAGCTTCCCCATCATTCACCCCTCCTTAGCCATCCCCCCTAATAAGCACCTTCTTCAGAGAAGCTACGAACACAATGCTATCCCGCTCCCCTCTTCTTGCTCTCAATCACTGTTGGGACAATGAGGGGAACCCCCTTCACCCTGCTGCCCCTCCCTCGACCCCCAAACAGACACTTCTTTTATTGAAATTCTTTGGTGTTCTAATCCTCAGCTTCCTCCAGGGCCAATAATGGACTCCCTGCATCAGCCTTTTCCAGTGAGGATATCATCTAAGCCTGCCTGGGTCACAAGTCCACATCCCGTGTTGGATAAACCCAGCCTGGCAGCATCATCCCTGTAGAGACTGCAGGCCAAACCAAATCTGTTCAATTGACCTTTTGAGTACTTTACATTACTAGTACTACATGGCTTTTGGGGACATTTAATTAGCTACTGTACAATTCACAAGTTCATGAAGTTCATCCACTGTCATTTTGAAAACACACTTGAGATAATCTCAGATCTTATTGTGTTTTAGTTGAAATGTCATCAATGTAATGTAATGTAATTCAAATGAGTAATAATACACTGACAAAATGCTTTAAGGAAGTTTAAATTCACCTTCAACCTTGATGTTTTTGTTTCATAACTGCACCGACTGTACCTCACCTCACAAGGTGTAGGATGGCCACAGTTATGCCGGAATATGTAAATGGTGACACCTGCTGGCCAAACCATTTACTTAACCCATGCCTATGCTATCTACAACTTCCTATTTAACTAATACTTATAGTAAAAATAGCTTTTCATTTTGATCATGCAGATTCAATAAATTATTAAATGTTTAATTGTTTATTTCAACAATGTCTAGAGCTTACTGTCTGTAGCTAATGTGTTATTGTTAAATAATTTTGCTCTTGAAGTAAAGGGTAGCTGGGAAGCAATAGAACAAACTTTTGAACTAAAGGGTCAGAGTTGGGAGTCGTAGTAATTAACTCATATTGGTGACTGTTTTTATTATTTTTTGTTTATGCCACAGATCTGTACTATCCTTGAAAACCCAATAGAGTTTCAGAATGTGAAGTAAATTCAGGTGAGGACATGTTGACATTGCATCTCCAGACAGCATCTGTGTCTCAGTCCTGAGGTGCATTTTCTCAATGTCGTCCCATTGCCATTGTTCTAGTGCCAGCAATGATCTCACAACACTGTCTTCCATGGTTTAAAACAGCGCTCTGAATTTACACAGCTAACCAGGCTAAATGACCCAAGGCTATGAACATTTGCGAGAGTCCACCGTGAGCTGACTAAACCTGTTTGATGCCACATCATAGCTACCTTTTTGAAAAACAAGGTTTCGTGTATCATATTCATAGAGAACACAGATGACCGCTGTGGCCTCTGGCTACTGCAGACCTAAATTAACATGAGTGCTTCTCCTTGACTCGAGAATATGATGTTGACAGATTTATTTATTTTTATTTAATGAGTATTACTAGTAATTACTGTAGTTGCACCAAACAATGGCCACTTGTACCTTTAGTGGAGGCTATCTTTACGGGACAATGTTTGTCTGTTTGAACTGGCTGTTTCACCAATACAGAAAGATAATTTTACTATGTTAAGTATCTAAAGTAAAATAGATGCAGAACTGTTTCTGGTTCAATACAACAGAAGAAATAGCCTTTTATTAGTGTAATTTCAGTTCTTACCTCTTACGTTTAGAAGGGGCGTAACAACTCGTTTTCAACGCATCAAATGGTGATTGGCTAGCGCTGAACATGTGATTTAAAAACGTGGCCAATAGCAGCGAAGCCAGACGATTAAGGGAAAAACAGCAGAAAAATGGGGCCGTAAAACGGCGACGTTACACCATGAGCTGTGCTGTGTTGTCAGCAGCTGTAGTCTACAAAACAAAGGAAAAGTGGATGTGTTTGGACCCGTAGTAGTGGATCCGCTGACATGGGGTAGCAACTCATGACCCGAAGTAAACACATTATGATAAAAACGCTGGAGCCATCTCAGTCTCACTGTCAGAAGAAGCTATCGATTGCTTGAGTGAAGGCATCGGTGAAACAAAACTGTTAAGTGCCAAAACAGGTCGGAGTTGAAGCCATTTCGACACAGTGAGTAAGTCTTAGCTGGCATTGTACAGTGTATTATGTTTAACTCCTTCGGCGCTCAGCAATCTACTTGTGGAGCATTAGTAGCTACGTAACGCCTAGTATTTTTGCCTGTTACGCATTTTTAGCCTTGGCAACTTGGACAGAACACCATGCTGTCTGGACTGACCCAGATGTTTACTCCTGTCCAGTCAATGTTGACATTTCAAGTTAGATAAGAAGACCAGCGTTTTCCTAGAAGTTTAAGCAAGAATGTAAAAAATAATTATTTTCATTTTTCCATGACAACACAAGATCAAAATTAATAGCGAAGTAATGCACAATGACCTGCAGTAGTAAACGTATTTAGACTGTACTATGGCTTTTGCAATATGACACTTTTCTTGAAGAATTATGTAAATATTTTAGGTCTTTACAAAATAAACTCATAATTGTATTTTTCCATAGTGCATTTGCTATTGACCCAATATAAATATCATCCTGTAATATAATCTCTGATGGGTGGATTGTCAGCATTAAAGCGTGAATGTCTGTCTACTAGATTTCATAATTTTGCTTTCTGTTAATTTCCCTTTAATTTTCAGATGATCTCACAGCAAGGCTTTTTACTCATACAGGGACAGTGTAGAAGCACACCACAGTCATCATGAATGTGGGCACAGCACACAGCGAGGTGAACCCCAACACCCGAGTCATGAACAGCAGAGGAATCTGGCTCTCATACATTCTGGGAATCGGACTTTTGCATGTGATTCTTCTCAGTATTCCCTTCGCCACTGTTCCTGTTGTCTGGACCCTGACAAACCTCATCCACAATTTGGTCAGTGGTGTTTAATGTAGACATGATTAATCAAACACAGAAATCTCCGGAAAGCCATAACAGATGGCAACAAAAATATTATTTGGCATGAGATGGTTCAAGCCAACAATTGATTTTCCGAAACCCACACATACTGTTTATAAATGTGAAATGCACATTTTTGCACCAAAATGTATGTTGTTAAAATCATGTCCACTTTTTTTGTTTTTTCCCTTACAGTGCATGTACCTCCTACTTCACACAGTCAAAGGGACCCCATTTGAGACTCCCGATCAGGGCAAGGCAAGACTCCTCACGCACTGGGAGCAAATGGACTATGGGGTGCAGTTTACAGCTTCAAGGAAGTTCCTCACTATCACACCTATTGTCCTGTAAGCTGTTTTTAACGCCACTTTGTAAGTTTTGTAACTAGTAATACATATATTACTGAGGGTTTTGAAAACCACAGACCCCAGATATTTAATACCTAATTTTAATTCTTTGTCTCAGTATGGTGGACACTTTTCTTGCTCTTTTGTTGCCTATGCTAGCTACAATTTCCTATTGTGTAGCACTAGTTATATAGAGCCAAAGCCATTTTAGGATCTGACATCATAATATAACCATAATTGTTTCTCTGGCAGATGATAAAAACATGTTATTTTCTTTTACCTGTATTAAGTCTTTCAAATTGTAAAGGGGGCTTAGAACTGGCTGCAGTAGCCCTTGCTGTTTCCGTGCCCTTTTCTATTCTTATTAGTGCTATTTAAAGGAAGCGCTCTTGTTCCCTGGGGTTCAACTGCCAGCTCAGGCTGAACATTGTAGTAATAGCAGTTTTGCAGGTGTACATTTTTGTTCACACCACTTTCAAGGTCGATTGTTCACTATGTTTCAGACCAGTACCAGCAGGGAGAGACCTAGACTCACATCTGGTTAAGTGTTTCAGAGCTTTTATTACATGCACAACACATTAATGCATTTGTATCTAAAAATAAAGTTTAGAGGGAAACAACATAGTTTGAACTTCCTCACTTGACTCCTGTGCCTCAGTATAATGACTATATCTCAGTGCCCAGTGCTGGACAGCAGCCAGCTGGCTGTAATAAAGGACAGGCTGCTGCTAAGTTGGTTAGGAAGCATTTGTTAATTCACTCTCCTTGCTTCATCCATTACTCATTTTATGGTGTAACACTGTAGCTTACTGTGTCAACACACTCTCCAGATGCATTGGCAAAGAGTTTGATAGAGGATTGGGCAACATTTCCAATGTGTCAGTAACAGGGTTTCAAAGGTTTTTCTTTTTTCTTCGTCAATATTTGATATATGATTACAAAAGATCATTCTGTTTTATCATATACTGATAACACTTGATGCAGAGTTGCATTGAAAAAAAATGCACTGATTAAGGTGCAACATTTTTCATTGTCTTAGACAAAAACATTTTATGAATATAACGGTAGGGTAGGTTTTCTAATTAAGAAGTGTCCTACAGGACAAATTACAAATATTAACAATTATTGTTTGTGTTTTCTCTATTTTAGATACATCCTCACCAGCTTTTACACCAAATATGATCAGGCCCATTTTGTGGTCAACACTGTGTCCTTGCTCACTGTTCTCATCCCCAAACTGCCTCAGCTGCACGGAGTGAGGATCTTTGGGATTAACAAATACTGATGGAACAGAGGGGGTCTCTATGGGCTGTTGGGAACTTGGCGTGTCTGAAGCCTGTGATCCTGCTGCAGGTCTATAAAGATCCATGGCTCTGTGGCTGTGGACTCTTTCCTCTAAATGAAGCCTTTTGGGGATACTGCTATGGTACCAAACCCTGGGAAGCAGACACATTACACTCTACAGAAGGCACAAAGGGGATGTGTACTGTTGTTATTGAGTGTAGCTCATTTCTCTCTCGAGTTGCAGTCTTGCATACGTTTTAAAAGAGAGTGTTTTGAAAATGTTTATTTTCCAGAAAAAGGCTTTCTCATGTGACCGGTGTCAGGGGAGAGAATGCTGTCGTTGCACAAATACCATGTGCCATTTTTCACTCACTGGCACACTTAGACAATAATCAAAGCTATTTTATATGTAGTTATACACCGGTGTATTTATTCAGCTTTACTTTTACATGAACTGTTTTGTTTTTGTTTGTTTGTTTTTGGCAGAGGTTTTGTAGACCTTTTTGGAGGAGTGTAATAGTTTGATGAAATAGAAAGGGACCTTAACTGCTGCAGAGGCAAGACACAAGAAACCACAAGGTTTTATATTTAGCACTTGGGCTTCCGAGGGGCTATGATTGGAAGCTAAGTTAATGTTATATTTAACTGACCATTTCCATACTTGGAGTGCTCTTGTCCTGGATTGTATAGTGTCAAGAGTCTAGAGAACTATCTGACCTGTCTGCAGAAAGTGAGTCCCAGACTGTAGAGCGGACTTCCTGTTCATTCTTAATACATAGTGACACTACATTTGTGAATACCGACAGCTGCGCTATGTAAGCACTCAGAACTTAACAACTGGTGACAAATGGTACATAAAGTTAAGTCCTTTTCTAGTAACATCTAAAGTCTGTAACGCAGTAATGTTCAGAAGCTGTAAAGCTTAAAAATCTTAAGGATTGTTAAACTGCACAGGGCTTTTTAAGGAAATGTCATAGCCTTATTATTTTTCAGAATAGTCTAAATATTCCTATATTGCCCAGATACATTTCCATACAAGATCCGTGCAATGTTCAAATGTGTCCTTTTGTATCTCCCATTGACAAACAAGTACTTAAATTCAGCACAGACAAAATATTTTACAAGTGAGCACATTTCAGTCAGTCCTGAGTGCAGCCATAGTGCTAAAATATGCTAAGAAGTTTACATCAGCGAGTAAAGTGTTAGCTTTGTTCCATAGGTTATAGTGTATTGTATACTTTAAAATAATGCATATATTATGGACTAGTTCTTGGGCCATTTTCCCTTAACCTGTGAATATTGTTTTGAGAGAAATTTTTAAATGTAACATAAATGATGTAACACCAAGCACATGTCTTGGAGATAACTAGGTAAATGTTTGTGTAGTCAATGAACAGCATTTCTGAGTGGTATCAGTTTACTGCTGAGAATATTTGTCCACCGAACATTTCAGCATAACTATAGTCAATGTCAGTAGATGAAAAGCCTTAGACATTGTAGCACTTTAGTATCAAGTTGCCCTTATTTGTCATTGATTTTATTATTTTATTTTTTCTTAAAGCCATGGCTGTTTGGATTCTGATTAATTCAAGAGTAGCACAATGAATGACACTGATTTACCAGAACTGAAAGAATTTTTTTTCTTTTGCTTAATTATGTTGTTACCACCCAGTCTCCATCACCAGCACTTGGGGCTTAAAAGTAAATGGCATGTTTTATGAGTGACCATGCATTTGATTTTCCGAAAGATAATCCCATTGAATGTGGTAAAATGTGACATTGTGCTAATGGCTTGTGGTTTGTTGACTGGTGGTGTTGCTTTGTGAAGGAAAGTGTGATCTTGTGTCAAAAATGCTTGATCTCAAATACAGTATTTTTTCAACGACAATCTCATTTGGATGATTGTTCTCAGTTGTGTATTCTTAAAAAAATAAAATAAAATAAAAATTGTAGCAAATAGGTTAAAGGTTGTGACTTAATTATATTTATAGAACTGGAGTAAGGAGTAAATCCTCTTTTGACCTATTTGGCCCTTTTCTAGAAGCTTACTAAGATGTATTGAGGCACTCTTACGGCTACTACTACAATACTGTTAACTCCATTTAGATACTAACAGAAGTCAATCTTAACTGTGTAACTCTACAATTTAATCTGTGGTCTATTTCAACATTTGTGCAATAGAAAATGATTAGTAAAACCAATAGGGCTGATGTAAAGGGTTGTAACTGTATTTACTGTTGCATCATAAGCTTTTGGGGCTCATTAATTTGCCACAGTGCCTTTTACATATTTAAAGCTTTATTTTCTTTCTCCTAGGACATTACACAGATACAGCACTCCCATATATAATGTGTGAATTCATGGTCCAGTTAATTCATTTCTTCTTGACCATGTGCATTTATTTGTGTACATTGTGCCTCACTAGACATGCAAGGGTTTCTACAACGCAAACGTAATGAGACTTTCCAGCAGAGGGCAGCAGATGGCTGTTGTTCACTCCCAATGTGACATTTGGCACAACAGAAATAGAAACGCTGCAACATTATGTCTCAGTTTTACATTTAAACTTTGACAAGATGCACTTTCTTTTTAATATGAATTAAATTTTACAGCAGCTACTAAAAAGCTACTAAACACATCTTTAGTTGCTATTTTCTGCTCTGTGTCTTGTTGTTTCTTCCACGTGGTTTCTTTACACTTTTTCTACACATTCAAAGCATGGTGCCAAACTATACTTTTGCAAAAATTATTTTGCAGAGAACACACCGGGCGTTGAATTATTTTATATTCCTCCTCTTTTGTGTAGAAGCCAAGTCTACAAAATGCTCACCATCTGTTAGTCTGAAGTTGTATTTCACACTTATGCTTTTCCGTGTTATTTATTAGGTGATAGGAAAAGCTGCACTGTTAAAGCCCTTTTGTGTGTGTGTGTGTGTGTGTGTGTGTGTGTGTGTGTGTGTGTGTGTGTGTGTGTGTGTGTGTGTGTGTGTGTGCGTGTGTGTGTGCGTGTGCGTGTGCGTGTGTGTGTGCCTCATATTGTGATTTTTCTACTAGATGCAGCAATGTGATGAGTTACCAAACCTATAGCATAAACAGCTCGTTCTCATTAATCCGTTTCCTCTGGATGCAAACAAAGTCACCTGGCTTCAGCATCATTTAAATGAATGGCAAATGTATGTATCGTAACAATCTCAGGAAGAGAGGGTCACCATCAGACCTTAGTAACCAATAAAACATGGGGCAATGCCATCTACTCGGCTTGAAGATCTGAAATATGTATGCCGCATGTGGTGAAGACTCCCCGGAGAGAGCTCTGTTTTTTTTATAGATGTGACAGCATCTGAGATGAAATAAAACAAACCCTACAATCATTTTCACCATTCCCTGCTGTGATATTGACAGATTTACCTAATAATTACAGGTTTATAGTATTTCATGAGAAACGGGGAAATGGTACAGTACATATGGGGTTGACTATAAATAGAACCAAACAAGAAAATGGATAAATTAATTATGAACCCTGGATACCCATAGAGCCTTTGAACTAACTGTGAAAGGCAAGCTTATGACAGGAGTCAATGTCCCTCAAAGCCACTGTGCAGTCAATGTAATGCGCAGTGTGGCTGCCCTGTTCTGCAAAAATCATTCAAATATTCACAGAAATAGATGTACTGTGAAGCAACATGATTACAGGTTTCAAGGAGAGCAAGAATAAAACGTGTGGCTATGCATCTGTTTTCAGAAGAAGTCGGATGGTCGTTGAAGTAAATGAGATATGGGTTGCTCATCTGCCAAACATCTTCATGTCTTCATGTCTCATATAGTAACTCTTGCTGGCTTTACTAAAACTGCTATAGCTAAACATGCAGCCTTTAATGCTTTGTTTTAAACAAAAAGAAAACCTCAAAACTAGCAGAAGATTAAGGGAAGTCTCCTGAGTCTTTGAGAATTTGACTTGACATTGAAAACCACTTAGAGCTTTTACACTGGAGATGGTAAGTGGTGACACCTTCACATGATGAATTGCTTTTAAGAATGAGCTGTGTGCCCATGGCGGGGATATAAGCCAACTCATAAAGCCTTGGCCAGATCTATCACAGAACAATGAATATTCATAAACTGTTCTTTTACATTATTAACACTATGGTTTCATACTAAAATATAATTTACGATTGTTATGTGACATCCAGAGTTGAAAACCACTGGGTGAAGATGGCCAGCCACTCTTGTATTAAATGAAAAAAATGTGTTGAGAATGCAGTCATAAATAAAATATGTTATGGCTTAAGAGACAGGCCTAATTAGCTTTCACTTCGATGCAATTTAGCAGTGCACTGCTGGGTATTAAACCATGACTAAATCAGAACAGTTTTAATTAATTACCTAGGGCTTACCATGAGTTTTGTGGTCCAATTTATTTTCTCTATTCAAGGACAGCTCTATTGTTTTTCCTTAACATTTGTCTATGTGTGTTTGCGGGTGGCTGGTATTATCACAGCCTTTACTGAATATATCTTTTCTCAGAACAAGTGGAAATGAGGAAAGTAAGATGTGGCAGCAGCAAAACCATAGGGAGGTGCATAGAGTGAGAAGGAGCTAAGAGGATGTGCAAATGTGTAAACGTATGTCAGACAAACTCCTGCATGCTCCTCTTGCCATCATCTCCCAGTCATGTCATTAGTTGCTCCTGGAGAATGCTATAATTGAATCTAATGATAATCGTATTACTTTACTGACACTTTGAGTCCGCTCGCACTCAAAGCCTGGTTTCAGGACATTTACATGTGCAGCCAGGTTTTAATAATAAGACTCGCTGGTGTTACACACGTCTCCCTGACAGAATCATGCATAAAAAGTTTCACACTATAAAAGTACACTCTTGTGATAGAAGTTCAAAAAAGAAACTTGTACAGTATTAGGAGAGATCAGAGAATAGGCGGGCAAGTGGTGCTGAATGTAAATTATTTAGCTTCAATTATTTGTGAAAGTGGGGTATAAATGAATCCAGTTATTATATGTAATTTTAATCTTCTTTTTGCACTTAGTGATTAATGGTCAATAGTCCACTGGTAAAAGATGCATCGCCAATGAGTAATCATTGTTTTAATAATTTATTCTGTACCATGCTTTATAAAGCAGAACTCAAGCTTTTTAGCCATTTATTAGTGAGTAGTGTCCTGTGGTATGTGCACACTGGCAGCTATTAGGCCTGAGGACATAAAAGCTCTACAACATCATTAAATAGGATGGCTTCACTTTGAACCATAAAGAGTTGTTGTATTTTTAAAATGTTTTAATGGCTTCCAGTTGGGCTTGCTGTACAATTAAATTATTGTTTAAGGTGGACTCTCCATCTCAATTTTGCAGGAAACATTAGCTTCTACTGAAAAAGATTAATTTGTTGAAGGAACATTGCTGTTTGAGGGTTATAGGGAACTACAGCATCAAGGTTGTGTTTAGAAATTAAAACCACAAATTGTTTGAAAGTTAGCACAAGCAATCAAATGCATTTTTCTATGCACGCGTTTTGAATGGTTTTGACCAATGATTGTAAATATACAATCTTTCGGTTTTGACACAGGTGACGCTAATAATTGCTAATTATTGCCAAGTCAATCATAAGAGAGCTAGCATGCACTACACCTGAAACAGTAACGTTTTCATTGTTTTTTTTTTATTTTTTTATTGCTAAACATTTTACAACTCATAATCTCTACCAGAAAAGTGGAGGGTTTCTTGATAGGTAAGTTATAAAGTGTGGTTTTAATTAAACTTTAAATTAGCGTTGCAGCAGCTAACAGAGCTAGCTCTTTAAAACTACATTAGTTAATGCTGCTGTTACCTCCTGCTTGCTTTGTGTGGCATTTCATGAGTGAGCACACTTGCCAAAAATCGAATTATTTTGCTTCAGGACAGACTTATGGAGAAACTAATTGTGTTTGTACCACGCTCTCGGCTCCAGATGCCGAAGAGAGACCTGCACTTCCCTTGTCAGCCATTGGCCTCAGATCGATGGCAAGCTTCCAGCTGAGAGATGCACTTGTCCAATGAAAAGATTATGCAGACTGCACAGGTAAGAAATGGCACAGCTGCGAACTCAGAAAGCCCACAGTATTTCTTCTCTGTGGTGCTATTAGTTTTGCTGTTTTCAATTACCGTGAGCGCTGCTCTGAGGGCTGTTGTGGAGAGAGCATAATGTGTAATTCTAAACAAAACTATGAAATGTTTGCTCATTTGAGATTGAGAAAGCACACATGAGCGCTTGTGTGTTCAGACAAGGAGAAAACAATAAATTGAATGAGAGATGGTTATATGAAAAAAGTAGACTATTGTTGAACTGTTTAAAGAATTAATGGAACAGATTGAGGGTCTGGCTCTGTGAAAGGAACTGCAGAGTGCTGTAGTGTCCACAACCTTAAAATTTCCTTTATGTTTATTCAGATTCTAGTGATGGCTTTCAGTGACTGACCTCTGAGGGTGCCTTCCCTTGCAGAAGTTCACCTCTATACTTAATGGATAATCAGAGTCACATATTTTAATAATTCATAGGCGATGGCATGTAAATGATGAGTGATGTAAGTCACCCTGGATGAATGTGGTGCTGCTATGAATTATGTAGACTGCGGCAGTATCCCAGGACACCGGACACTGCACACTTCTTACCGACTACCCCACTTTTATGTCCATTCTTGCTTTTATCAGTTTCCCTTTTAACGTAAATATATGTGTCATCACGCTCGACTTGGACGTTTTTGTGACTGACTTGCTTAGATTACTATTTATTTATTACCTCTTTGTCATCCATTGCTACGTTCATTAAGCTTTTCCTTCCCTCCTTTTTGACCCATCTCTTTCACCCATCTGTTTTGTCTTTGGGGAATGCTTTAAGAAATTATTCACAGTGATTTTTCTCCTGCCTGGGCTTGAGCAGGAGGCACCAGGGTCAGCCACAGTGGTTGTTGGCTGCTGCAGATGCTACATTTCCCCGCTGCAGACTATATACTGTAAATTCATGATGGAAAATGTAGTAATGGTTTCTATCAAGGACCTTTGTCCACATGAACTCTTTGCGTTTTTTTCTGAATCTGGACAAGAAAGTCAAAAGGTCCACTATTTCCACTGTTCTGCTTCCTTTGTTTGGAAATGAACTTTAGAGTGTGAGTATTGTACAGACAGCTTTACCTTGTTATTGACTATTATTGAGATGTATTATTCAAATAAAATGAGTTCAGATGACCTTCTGTATTCTCACTGGACTGTTGCAATATTACTATATCATAGAAACATTGTACCAGACAAATGAACATCGGATTTATTCATAGGTGGCTTAAATTAATTCAAGCTGAGGCACAATAGGTTTTCTAATTTGTCTTGGGCCATGTGCATAGTCTCACTTTGCAAACGGCATAACAAATGTAAAGGATTCAGTTGTTAAAGGCTTAAGAGACATAACAACTGTAAAGAATTTTCTTTTAAAATTTGTTGAAACAAACCCTGGAAAAAAAGTCAGGGAAGGGATTTATCTTATTTTAAAGGAAGATTAGTAAATATTGCTGTAATGACTAGTGAAAATAATTACATGGATCTGTGCATTTATTAAAGAGGTGTTCACAGTATAGTATGGCACTGTAAAAGCACTGTACTGAGCAACCTAATGCATAAGTTATGACTGCTTCCAAGTAGCATGGCTCAAATTTGTAACAACTCCCTTGCTTCACAAACTGATTCTTCCATCACCTATAATCATCCTAGAACATTACTTTTCTGCTAGTAGCTGATTTGGTTATGGACAGTTTTTTATTTATTTTTCTCCATATCCAGTGGAGATAGCCTCCCCCAGGGCAGCTGTGGCTACAGTAGCTTATCATCACCAGTGTGTGACTGTGGAGTGAATGAATATTGTGAGCTCTGTTAATATAAGTATTACAGAAATGCTGTAAAACTTTGCTGCTGAAAAAATTCTTTGTTTATGGCAGTCAACAGGAGCCAAACCTCTTGGAGGAAAAATTGTTTTGGACTACGAGCTAGCCACAACCAATTGATGCTGCCAACAGAGTGATACTAATTGAAACACAGCTCATGGCAAGGAAATAGCTGTGATTGCAAATGTAATTCTATGAGTGCAATAGTTCTCCATAAGCACAGCACTCATCATGTCCCTTTGGGAGGGTGGTTTGAGTGGAATGCATGTATGACATTGGTCTGAAAGGCTGTGGGGGTTGGGTGGGAGGCCTGTTTCAACCATTAGCCTTGGCTGGACTGAGACGATTAGCTGACAATGAGAAGACGAGTGTCCTGTTCATCTGTGTGGCATTCATCATGTGGACAGGCCACGGCTCTTCAGCTTGCATTTGCGCTCCCATTAGGGAATCAGCCCTCAGTCATATTTCTTAGACTGGGGGCTGAAGAGATCAATGAAACGACTGGCTGTCGGTGGGCCACTTGTGCATGAGTGGTGTGGAGCCATCACATTTCACCTTGTCCATCCTGATGCAGATGTGAAGAGAGCCTTGGCTCAGCACTTGGCCCGAGGGGAGCTATGGAGAGGGAGGAGGGGTGAGGCAAGTTAGCCCTTCGATGATGAGTCACTTCCACAAGTTGTTTATTGATCGGCCTCGGGGGCATTATATCTCTGTGGTCGTTAAGTGTGCCGCCGGCCCTGTCTGCGCCGCTTATTTGCATGGAAATGATGATATTTGAGGTTGACACACTGCTCCGGCTGTTGAGTCGTTATCATGATGTCAAAGCAAGAAAAAAGAGCAGTGTGAATAACAAGAGATCAGAGGTTTTAGTATCTGTCAAATGAACAGGTACATCATTTATAGTATTTCAAATTGGTTTTGGTTCGCTGATGATAACATTTTCCCCTGGCTGCTGCAGGAAAGCAAATTTATTTCAAGGAGAACAGAGAGATTTCTTTTTGTGCCAGGAATTATCAATTGGTGTGTATGTGTACAATGAATTGTCTGCTGCCTATTAAAATTCCTGCAGCACAACTATCACAATCTGCTCAGCCTCACTTTCAGCTCCTCAGACATTAGCCACTTGTTTAGAGAAGCCAATCGGGGCTGGAGAGTCCTAACTAGCCAAATAGCACCAAAAGGGCAAGGGGGAACAAAGAGGAGGTAAGACATGCCCAAAAAAACTGCTTTCTAAAGGGCAAGTACCTGTCTTTGTCTGCTGATTCCCCAGGTAGATCAATAATAACGTGGTAATGTTTAGTCATCTGCCACAGTAGATTGCCTCGACACGTGCCCTGCTTTTATGCTCCGCTTCCTGCTCATCTTTCGCTTCAGTCATTGCTCTAGACTTGGCTTAATGTGCAGCTGTGTATCCCGGTGGAACACATACAGCATCTAAATAGGCGTAATGTTGCAGAGCTGACAGGTGATTGCCACTGTGGTTTGACAGTGCATTTGTCCTACAGCTGAATGGCGCTAGTGCCTCACAAAGAGGTATATGTCATAATACATGTTGACAACCTAAATACAGCAAAGTTCCTATGTATCAACAGTGCTGTACCCGTGTTTCTGTGAAGAAACTGCACATAAAAATCCCTTTCTAGCATTTCAGACCTAACCACAGGAGGGTCCATCATCTTAAGACTCAGAGATATTTTGTACCCCTTTCAAACCTTCCACCACTAGTTTCCTAATGTAATATAATTTCGAACAAAACAAAAAAAATCTGAAATGTCACTTGACTGCCATCAGATAAACTGCAGCCTTCAGCTGGTCAAAATAGTTGTCAGTCACAATCTTTTCAAAAATTATAAACTCAATCATTTAAAAATTAACAACAATTTATTGTAGTAATTTTACTTTGAGATTTACTGTGTCTGATTGGATAAAGCGGAGAGCCTTGCAGTGTTGGATGCCATTGAGGTGCCATTGGTATTTTATCAATGTTTAATGCAATGTCAAGTATGAGTGATTTTACAAATTCATAAATGTATATCAAACAAAGACTTTTCCACACTGTTTCATTTGCAGAAAGAGGCAGGCAGATGCATGTTTTCTTAGGAGTCTCTCATGGCCAGTCCTCTATTTAGGAACCTTCTTCCATTAAAAAGCACCTTGATAAGAGCTGTACAAATAGACTGTCTTGAATATCTTCATTCATGCTGCTTCTACATTTCTTCTGTTGTCCTGTTCTCTCAGACCTATTGTGCCGCTGTAGTTGCAATCTTTTGTATTAAAGGCTTTTAAACCACAGCGTTGACACTAACAGAAATGGAGTCTGGCAGCTTGGCTCTGAGCTCTTTACCATCGCTGTATTTCTGCAGATGAACATATGTGTTCTTTATGCTTGACCTTGTGTGCTGCGATGTCAGTGCGCTCACGTGCACTCAGGCTTACAGGCAGCAGGCCTTGTTCAAGACAAGTGAAAGTGTGGTCACAGTCAATGTGCGGATGACAGGGACTACGTCTGCACCATTATGTTCACAAAAGTGTGATACAAATAAAACTGAATAAATAAGTAATGTCAGAGTCCCTTACAGCACAAAGACTGTCACTGCTGCTCGTAAAACATCCATGTGTCCGACCTTGAGCGTGTCCGTGTTTTTAGCAGCGCTGTTTGCCTTCAACTTGTTTACACAGGTTGAACAATAGCAAAATGTAATTATTATTATTATGGATTATTATTGTGTTAAAACATTCCATAGTTAGACCTTTATAGTCTTATTTATACATTACATTGTTTTGGCTTAAAGACGTGTTTTGTCCCAGTTTTGAAGAATCATGTTTGATAAATGAGGCATATAGGCTGCATTAAGCCTGTGAAGCTGTGAAAGTCATTGAGTTTACCACTAAGTTTAAGTCAAAATAAATTCTCACCTGACCCTTTAAAGCGGCACTTTTAGCCACTAGAGGGCGCAGATCCCTCTCCAGTCTGTGTTGTTTGTTTTTACAAGGAAACTATCCAAAACCGTCAAGTTTGGAAGAAAAAAAAACACATCTTCTGCAACGGTAGGGTGATTTTAGTGCAATTTGTACAAATAAAACTCTGCTAGGGTCCTGTGTATTAGCCTGGTTCTGCTCCCTCTGTTTGAGCAGCTTAGTGTGTCTCTCAGAAGAGGTCTGCTTATCCCGGTGGCACGGAGAGTTTTCTGTCCAGCTGAGGATACTGTGTCAGCGAAATAGTCATAAATGTACCAATCAGTGTCTAAGAATCATTAAAACATTCATACAAAAATACTGTAAATATACTCTTTTAGGATATGTGCTGAATAACCGTGCAGGTGTATAAAGATTAATATAGGAGTAAAACCATAAATAAGAGATTATTCGATCTGTCATGGCTCATAAATTTGTCATAATTGTGGATTATTAATCAGCTGCATTCAAAGTCATATTTCTGCTTACAGTATGCTTACTGTTTAGTGCATTAACATTGAATGTGGAATGATTACTGTATGTGCCTACTTACATCCTGATGAAAATGTATTCATAAATGAAAAATTATAAACTCGTGTTTTCAGCATAGACACTGCACTTACATACATGTTTAATAGACTAAATAGCCTACAGACATCATTGTAATACTTTCTATTTCCAATGTTTTTTATACTGTCAGACCACAATTATTCCTTTAACGTGATATATATTTTTACAGTCCGGGTGCAATGCCTTGTGTTGAGTGAGTCTCTATTAGTTTAGTGTGGATAGTCTTCCACAGGAAATTAAATCAAGGCCAGTCTTAAACAGACTGCAGATGCATTGCCAAGATTACAGCGCAGAATGACCAAATAATTTAGCAGTTGAGACTTTTTTACATAATGCTATTAGGTACAGTAAACACATCAAAACAAAAACATACATGTTCGACTAGAGACAAAGACATGGGACAATCCTGGATAAAAAAAATGATGCTTTTATAATCAAAACCCAGGAGATTTCCATCGAGGCCAGAGGGAGAAAGAGAAACTTTCCAGCTGCATCTTATGGATTCAAGGGGAGCGCTTTGATGGGGTTTGCATTTTTTAAGACCTTTTCAATCAAGGCTTCTAGTTTCATCCCCAAGTTTTAGCTGGCTGCTGTATAAAATATTAGGCCACATGAGTTAGCAGAGTTTCACAAGGAAATTTAAAGAGTTGGTGGTGGGTGGTAGGTGGTGAGTGTGCGTGTATACAGTATATATGACAGTGACATGTGGACACTAATGTTAGCCCGCTCCACATCCATTACCGAGATCACATTTGTCATTCCCTTTCTGCCACTGTCATGAAGTGTCTTAAAGCTGGCCTTTTCCTCCAGCTGCTGCTTTGATATTGGCTTCAAGAAATCTATGTGAACTCCATAGACGCTGTAATCTGCCCCACTGCAAGGGCTCGCTCAGATCCAGTCGCCGTCACTTTTTTCACTGCCTCGCCGCTTCTCATCATCTCCACTCGTCTTACAGTCTTTAATCCACACAGCCTCCACAACTGCTCGTCATTACTCTTTTTCAGGTCTGTGAGCAAGTTAGAAGATGTAATGGTTTTCTTCCATTTTTGTGGATATCTGACTGTGCAGCTTTGATCAGCTTTCCTTCCAGGTGTCCCGCTTGTTAGGTTTTATTTTTATCTCAGGCAAAGAAAGAGCCATCATAATTTCTACACATAGTGGTACTTCATTTAAAGGAGTGGTGTTTTTGGAGGAACCTACTTTCTAAAGCCTGTGAGCACCTACAGGAGGTCTGCAGGTGAGTTTGTTTGTATTAGTTTGTTTATAGAAGATAGTTAGTAGGAACAGTCAGACACATATTGTGTATGTTGCACTTTGAGTTACCCAGTGTATGAATTGTGCTATATACTGTAAATTGCCTTGCCTATGTAAATGTAGTCAATGTTTGATTATAACCTCGACTGAGAAAGTTCTCTTTGTAAAAACAACTGGACCACCCTGTTTGAAACAGTTAGTGGGAGGTTAAGGCCAAGGACCAAACCATTACAATTGGAGCAAGTCTATAATAAAAGCCTGGACTTTTTCTATGCATTTTTTCTAACTTAGTGCATTAGTGCCATCAATTAAACTGCAAGGTGCTATAGGATTCAAAGCTGCATCCTCATTGCCCCTATAGTTTGTTAATTGATGTTGCTACAGTGTTTGCTCAAGCAACTAGTGTTAAAGCAAATGGCATCGATTGAGTGGTCAACATTAAAAGTCTGGGCTGCTCCCTGTTCTCGAGCAATGAGAGCTCTGTTACTGTTGTTTTCTAATGAGGAGAGAGACCTGGAATATCAATGCCTTTTTAGATGAAGCTACTTACAAATGTGATGTAACATGCGATAATGAATGGTATGCCTTAAAGTTCATTATGCTATTGAACTCAAGTTGTGTGAGCGCAGTGAGGGGGAGATGATTGAGCAGAGCCCATGGGGTCTTCATCAATAGCACAGTAGTGACGGTTAATGATCTGGGCTATTGATCTGCAGTTGGTTTGCCTGGTGCCACCACATGTATTTTATTTAATTAGAGTTGAGTTGACATATCAATAACCACATATAAATGTAAAGAGCACAACCTCATGTTAAAATGAAGAAAACCTGCCTAATTTATAACAAGAAGGTGACTGAAATTAAAATCAAATGTTGCTCAAAGAAGAAGGAAAAAAAAACAAAAACAGACACCAAAGAGTGTGTCTCACTAACATGGCTGCCCTTATTCCCTCAAATTTTCAGCAAACTAAGAATAAATTTTCAGTTTATTAAATTAAATGCTCTTTGCAAAATCTGACTGAAGTCAAAAGACACTTTCTTCTTTTTTAAAAGAACCTTGAAGGAGACAAGCATTCGTTTCTCAACATTTAAGCGTATTCATTTTCTCAGTGCAAACAATCTCACAGATAAAGTGTTTCACTCCTAACAAGGTTTTTAAAGGTCACATTACAGATTAATCAGGACATAATCAAGAGATAGGTTCAGTTGCCAAATTCACAGAATGACCTATTACAACAATTAACACTAATCTCAATCAATAATGACTTTATATTTGAATAATGATGGAATATGCCTCAGCCAAAAGGACATCTATTTCTACATTTATGACTCAATGAAGGCCAGTCAGTCTCAGATGTTGATGCATATAGAGCAAAGTTCCTCAAATCAGATTTCACTCTGTATGAAATATCTCATCACTGGAAGTATCTCTGCATCATGATTTTTTGTGCAATGGTTGAGTGAAAGGGGATTATGATCATGCAGGCTAGTTCTGATGCTCATCTGCAACCTTCTGCTTCGAACATTATATAAAAAGTCTGGATTTGAATAGGTGGGATATAGATAATATATGCAGTATAAAGTTGTTCTTGAAGAGTAATAAAAATGTAGATTTTGTGCAGTAATAACGGCAGGTTCTCAAACATTTGGAGGAAGTTTTATAACTCATATTGGTTTTTCAGGTGGTAAAATTTAGGTGGTGCAATGAAAATGAACGTAATGAAATATTGAAGAAAACAGCATATTTTAAAGTTAATTCACTTGACACATTTTAGGAGCTACATAGCCAGCATGTTAAGTTTAATATCAAGACAAATGCAAAACATAGAATAAGCATGTTACAGTAGGGTGTATAAATATTGTTATTATTAGTAAAACACCTGTAAAACTTAAATAAGCGCGCTATTAGCATATAGTTGCACTACGTATCGAAAACCTAAAATGTGCAGTGGCCATGTAGCTTTTATATTAGAATATACCTGTGTGTAATTATTCATTCATTCATTCATTCAATGCAACAGTTAAATGGTTGAATGTGTCAGCAAAAACAAAAGCAACATGGCATCTCACTCAGTGGTTGGCTTCATCTTTATACAGTATTGGAGGCTGGTAGTGATAGGTATTGAGTGGTGCTTCAATGTCTATCAATAGTTTACACTACAGTAACATGCTTTATCACACGTACAAATGCTCAACCCAACTGAGAAGTGCACCGAGTGATTTCTCTTTTATACAAACCCATACAACAAATGATAAAGGCTAAATGATGCAAATGCTAAAAATTCAAAGCCCATCCAAAGTGCTACTGTTTTGGCTCAGGTGAAGAAAGAGGAGGAGATGTTGGGCTTATTTACGTATTTCAAGTAAAGCTGTAATTTACAACCTTTTCTTTTCTGATGCTAATGCTAAAAGCATCAGATATCGCTATTGCTATTGCTAATTGCCTCATAATATTGTCCCTGTCCCTTCACACTCTCTCAAAGGTAACAGTGAAGTACTGTTTCTCTGTATGTGCTCTGTTATTCCTCCAATCCTCCTGTTAGTCCTCCAAATTCAAGACTCTGGGCTGAATAAATGGAGCTAAAATGCTCAGCAAAAATATTACAAAGATGGATGGTCATGCTGCTGTGTCGTGCTTGGACTGTAAAAAATAAATCCCCTTTGTCCTTTTTTGTGGTGATTAAGATAAAAGATAATGCTGTCATTGTAATAAAACAAAATGAAAAATGATCTTGTATGAGATTACAGTTATGAAAATTATGCTATGTATAGTTTTATAAATATTTATAGTAAATGACAAGAAGGGCCTTGCCCATATATATCAGCTGTTTCGGAAAATCCAGCATGGCAAAATATGTTATTATCATTACAATAGAAAAAATCTAAAATAAATAAAAAAAATCTAAATGCCTTGTACATTTTACTCACAGAAGTCAAAGGGATGATGTCTCAACCAGACTTAGAGAAACTTATCCATGCTTTTATCTCCAGCAGGTTAGATTACTGTAAAGGCCTGCTCACTGGTCTCTCAAAACGAGGGTTAAGACAGCTGCAGCTTATTCAGAACGCGGCTGCTCGGGTTCTAACCCAAACCAGGAAGTACGAACCACGACAGTTTTAAAATCTCTGCACTGGCTTCCTGTTGCTCAGAGAATAGACTTTAAAACAGCACTGCTGGTTTACAAGTCTAAATGGTTTAGCACCAGAATATATCTCTGATATGCTAGTTGCTTATGAACCTCCTCGGACTCTGAGAACATCTGGGACAGGCCTTCTGCTCGTGCCCAGAGTTAGAACTAAACAAGGTGAAGCAGCGTTTAAGTTTCATGCAGCAAAAACCTGGAACAGCCTCCCAGATGAAGTAAAACAAGCCTCAACTTTAACAATGTTTAAGGAGAGGTTAAAAACCTTCCTCTTTAGCTCCGTCTACATTACAACATAAAGTGTTTTTTATCTGCACTCTTCTTTTAAAATGTTTTAAATTTTTCTTATGTTTCTTAATCTAAATCTTGTAAATTGTCTTTTATTCCTGTAAAGCACTTTGACTTACCCAGTGTATGAATTGTTCTATATAAATAAAATTGCCTTGCTTTGCCTTGTAGCTCTTTACATTGTATTTTCTGCACCAAGAAACTGGCATGTGTCCAATGGCATGAAAATGGGAAGTCAGTAAATAAAATGAAGTTAGCGATGGCCTGTGCTAGAGCAAGACCCAGTTTATGCTTCTGTGCTGTTAATTAATTAATTAATTAATTAATTTTGTAATCAGTTGTTTTGAGCTTGACCTAAAGTCTAAAGTCTAAAGACAATTGCGGCACTCTCTTGTGCACAGGGACAAGGACAGTTGTCCAATCAAATATAAAGTAGAGCTTGTAGCTGTGAATGTCAAAGGCTTCTGGTGTAATCAAATGTAAGGCTTGCAGTAGCTGGATTGTAATTGTGGATGATTGCCTTTTAATATATATGCAGGTGGACCCTACTCTCTCCTTCACCTCATCAGTCCAGTAGAAGGACAGTCAATGATACACAGATTAATTGAGTGCATGTAAACCTTGTTATCTCAATGAGCCTCTGCTGACTCACCGCTGACACCACTCTCACCTGTCACACCTGTGGGGCAGAAATACACATGCACGCTTCGACACAACATGCTCTCAGTGCGCTGCTGTGCGTCTGCACCTTTACCTCCCACACCTTAAACACACTTGACCTTCTCGCACTGCGTTGTCATCACCGCACTGTGGCACACTGCCAAGCCTCTGCACATGTCCGCCAATTCAGTTGTCTTCCCCCACTCACCGTAAAACCTGGTTTACATATTCAGCCCTGACATTTTGTGTCTTTTGACTAATTTAAAATTCTCTTTTGGTTGTCTGTCCTCACATAGCATCAAATAAATAAAGTCAACAACAAAAACAGATTAATTAGCTGCTAATTAGCTTGTGCTTTAATGCATTAAAGCAGGGGTCTCAAACTCGCGGCCCGGGGGCCAACTGCGGCCCGCAAGACAATATTTAGTGGCCCGCAGGACGATATGAAAGTTTAATGTTAGTGCGCCCTGTGAGTTTTATATGAATGGCACGTTACCACGTTGTGTGTGGAAGGTTCTTTTTTGTGCAAGCTGGAACTGAACCAACCTACCATCACAGTGGAGTATATGGCTCCTGGGGGCGGGCCATCGGCTGGGCTTGATGCAGGCAGAGAAACATTTCACAACTATGGAGGAGCTTGTGTAACATCACATAGCCATCATAAAATTACTGCTTCTTACTGTGTTTGAAATGAGCATGTTTGACCTTGAGCTGGACAAAGTCAATGTTACCAGCATTGGATCATTTGAAATGGGCTGATCTGTTTTAAAGTTGATGGCAATTTGATCGACACTATCCATGCAGATTTGTTATCATGACGAATCTGCAAATTAACGCCGATGTTCTGTTGACAATATCACTGAGGGGAGTGGACATCCAATGGGGCCACTCAGTCAGCTCATTCATGTTCTTCAATAGTCCATTTAAGTTCAGGATAGCTCAGGTTCAGGAGAACCCATTGAAGTTAAAGAACTGTTAGTAATGACGTTTGAGAGGATTTAACAAAGCTTTTTTTGTGGAATACCTGATCCGGCCCAGCCTCACCCAGACTCTGCCTCCTGCGGCCCCCAAGTAATTTGAGTTTGAGACCCCTGCATTAAAGCGTAAGGTAAAGGACAGACAAGTCATTTAATGAGTGTAAGTAATGAAACACTGAATTTAAAACATGAAGACAATATTAATGGATGATAAAAGCAGGTCATAGAGACAGCTAGGCCAGAAGTGTAACTCAAAGTTAACCCGGACCTCATACTGTATTTGTGTAAATGGATGCCATGCCAGATGAGCTAAAAATACTTGAGCGTTTGATCTCGGTCTGATCTGGGAGTATACTGTATTATTAATAGACATGGGCCTGTACTGTACACATTGTGCTTCCTCTCCTCATGACTGCTTGATGAGACCTGGAACATCCCTTTTGGTTCTGGCGTGGCACTAATGTTGCTGTCTGGTTCCGGAGAGACCAGTCACCCACGGCACAAAGAGCGCTAACTACTCACTCATTCAGCCGGATCTAATTGACCCCACAAGCAGCAGCAGCACCTCATGTCAGCTGCAGTTGAAATGCTGCAAACACAAAATGTATATATCATTATGTCTACTTTTGGGTAAGGAGGCTTAAACGTTCCAGCGGTTCATACATTAGCTTTAGTTTGGAATCTTTCTAAAAGAAGCACGCTCAGTCTTTACTGACCACTGACACGTTTGGTCAGTTTAGTTTTGAGTAACCATGTCATTTCAATGTATTTAGTAAATGTAGAATATATGGGCACTTTAGATTTCCAGCCAAATAGATTGAGTGCATATTGCGCCTTTGTTTTGTATTTTATGTGCGTTTCCTACTTGTTGCAATAAAAAATATTACAAAATTGAAATAGATGTAAGGCTTTTTTTTCACTTCCATTTTATATAAACAATAGAACGACAAAAAATTTAAGAGAACAAATTGGCCATTTCTATGCAACAGATGAGCTGTGGAGCCACCCTGGGGATTAAAATTTTTGTTCAAACATTTGTAATCTCATGCACCATTCAAAACATGAATTATTCATCTCTTTCTCATTCTGCATTGAACATTAAACTGCAGAATGGTATCTGTGTGAATGAGTTACACTGGGACGTTGTTTTTATACTGTGTTGAGAAGTTAGTGGCATTTTTGAATCATCACATAACAATCATGTTTTTACAATCCAATGTTCACATAAAAGGAACAATAGAGTTGTACACTTGGCTGAAATCAGCACAGCGTCTGGGTCAGTGATCAAAATCCTATAAAAACAGCGCATGAGGCCAGGCACGAAGCAGCATATTTTAAGTATTGTTCAGTCTGGATTCATGAAAAATTACTTATCTATTTTATAATTATTAATAAGGTAATTTTGAAATACTAATGTTGTGCTTCCCTATGCTGCCATTTACTATCTTATTTATTCAGACGTTATTATTTTTATATATAGCGCTTTTCCACCTACTGTATTAGTCTGGACTATATGTTTTCCTGCCTTTGTTGACATGTCAAATAAATTGCACTAATTTCCATGTAATAATTTTCTGCTATTGTGTACTGTGCCTCTTTGAGAGTTAATGCTGCGGTTTATTGTGACACATACTGGAGAAATTAAGTAACGTAGTTAGATGTTGTTAGCACTCTGAAAGAACCAATAAAACATCTTATATCTTAATTTTCCCATTACAACAAACAATATATATTCTACCTGTTTGTGTTGGATATGTAACAAAGAAAGCAGGAAATGAGCCCATCAGTCCCATCAAGTTTATTTGAAATCAAGGGGACTGTCCCTTGAAGAGCTAAACTCCTATTTAGCTCTTAACCATTTCCTGGTTGTGAAACAACAACAACTGTGAAGAGGATGCGTGGAGAAAGTTTCTTTAGAAATGTTAGAAATTGCTGGAACAGAGTCTTGCCCAAGGACACACAACAACAGTATAAACTGTGGGGAGAGCGAGAATTGAACCACCAACCTTCCGGTTGAGGTACTACCACTGAGCCACTGCGCCCCTTAATGACGTCCTCTCTACTAAAAGGAAACTCTTATCGTCTACTTAGACAATTCAAATTTAACATACTTCACTTGACATGACCAGAGAATAAATCTAAAGCTCCATTTTCCATTTCTTGTCCCTATCCATTCATTTATTTATTGAATGCACAAATGTAAAGTAGCCATCAAGAAATTACTTGTGGCCATTCAAAATGAATGCTACTGCCACTATTGTGGTGGGCGTTTGAGTGCTCTGTGTGAATATATCTTTAGTACTTTAACTAGCTGCACAGTGAAGAACATAGCTTGCAACTTTTCTCTCACTCTGACTTTTTGGTTTGGTATTGACTTCTTGTTTGGCCCCAGTATTCTGTGCAATTATCCTCATGACCTTTAGACCTGAATTTCCGAGTGAGTGGGCGGACATAGACGATGCACTACATACATTAACATCACTCAGATCACTTAACAATGCTGCACAGACCTGTCCGCTGGAAGGCCAGTGATAAATTTATTTCACTTTAATGTGAAATTTATGAATTCCAGATTCACCTAAAGATGTGGAAAGATTTACTTGTCTCTCTCTGTCCATGAATTTAAATTCCCTGGTTCATATCATTCTGAAGTCTTATAGTCTCATAAAAGATGCATTTTCCCTATTTCCAACCTAACATTGACATTGGCTGGGAGTCGTAATAGCTCACATAATTTTCCACGTTTTTGTCCTTGGTTGACTATAATGTTGATCTGTAATTAATATTTAATGCGCTAGAGAGGAATAATAAGAGGCCACTGCGGCTGAAGCGCTTTCTCTTAGTCACTTTCCGGTTGTGCTGCTGACTTGACAGGATGTCTTTAGCCTCTTAGCCACTCTCAAATATCACCAATAAGCTGCAAGCCTTCTTTCCCAATGGGATGCACACAACACTATGGTCAGGCTGAGGACTAATGCACTGCTAATTAAAAGATGCTGTCCTTTCTGTAATGTTTGCTTTCTTGCTTGCTAAGTCTTCTCTTTGGGATTCCACTGAACACTCCCAAAGCCTGCAGACATAAGCCGACCTGTTATCGACAAGGGTCACCAACTAATAAAAGTTAATAAAAAGTGGGCTCTGTGTTGATGTCTGGATCAAGGAAGATTTGATTCTCTCACGTTGCCTTTTTTTTTGGGATAACCTGTTGAGCCTGTAGCACAAAGCTAATGAAAGATGGATTGTAATAGCACTATGGTCTGAAGGGAAAGGTATTAATGAATTGTCAAAGAGCAGCAGCAGTGAAGAATAAAACATATTTGATTAAAGAGCAGATGGCACTTGCTAGATGTGCATCTGTTTTTGGCATGGCAACTGTCATGTCATGCATGCACACTAATATCAGGATTACAAGGATTCATTCTGATGCACAATATGTGTTACCCTCTGTATTTTTATAATAATTAGAGCTTTGTCGTGACTTTGACTGGGATTCTCTGCTTTAATCAGGGACTGGACCTGCACCCGAGGACCGGGTCTGTGCAAACGAGAACTTTCAAATGTCCGCATTGCAGAAAAGAGCCCAAGTGGGAGATGGACAATAAAGAGACGTGAGGTCCATTTACAGTATATGTAGTAAGATACATGTTCAGGTTTGCAGGCTAATGTAGCATTGGCATAGATAGACTTATGCAAAGGTTACAATTACATCAAGGCTGTAGAATAAAGGGTAGCATTTTTGTTTTAGCCAAGGAATGTGCATTTAAAACCATAACTGCTTATGGTTACCATCCACACACTATCCAACGAGTTTAAATGCATTTTTCAAGACAGTGTTGTTGGTCATGGATACAAGTCTGTGCTTGGATGTCATGTCTTTTTTCATATTTCAATGTTGTTGTTTTTTTGCAGTTGAATAACCTGTTGGATGAATGTAATTTCCAGACCCTATGGTGTAGGGGTTGTCTCACAATAAGAAGACTCCAGTGTTGAATGTTCTGGCCAAATGGAGCCTATTCTCTGTGTGTCTCTGGCTTCCTCTCAGTCCAAGACATACTACAGAGTCCCAGGTTTATTGGAATCTTGGATATTGCTTGTATGTCCAACTTATAGAATTGCTTTGCTGCCAACTATCTCAAATTAAAGAGAGTTTAACCAGAGTGACCCTGCAGCAGAAATAAAAAGCCAGTAGAAAATGAGAGACAGTTTTGCAGTTGCTTTTCCACCCATAAGAAGTGTGACATATCTTTTTTCCAAAAAAGGACCAGGAGATGAAAGCCATACCACCTGAGTTTCTGAGCAAATGAAGGCAGGACTGACACAACAAGATCTGACTATGTGGCACTGCACTGGTACAAGCCACTGAACGTGCTGCTCCAATTCACCAAACCTTTATTACTTCCAAGACTCATCCTCAAAGAGTCATTGTTAACAAACAACAGCCTGACAGCGTATTAAGAATTCATGACGACACACTGAATGATTGTTCCAAACAGCTGTGTTTCTACGTTAGATAATCAGACAAGTAAATATTAACACAAGACAGGCTCATGTTGTATCTTTTCTGTGTAAATTCTGGCACACTTGAAAAGACATAAAAGAAATCACAGTGAATGCTTTCACAGTGTACAATTTCTACATTTGGCATCCTTCCTACTATTTGTTTGTTTTTACCCAAAGTGTTCATTACAGAGTATATTTGATAATAATAAATCAAATCTCAGTTGGAATTGCTGAGAGCTAAACAAGGGAACACTTCCCAACAACAAAGAGATTTGGTTTGGCAGCAACACACATGAGAAATTAGAGCTTGCATTCTTCCTGCTCCCGTACCTCTAAAAATGTTTTCAGTGTCTTGTTTTCTCAGCCTTGTGCAGAATAAAACACATCTGGGGAGAAGCGGCTATTCAGCAAACCTCACGATGGAGATGCAAACGCTCTAGTTTGTTTTGGCTCTCGGTCATAGAAGAGGTTTATGACAGCTGCCCATATGTCTGCAGAATCATGCATATGTAAAAGTATATAAGTAAATGGATATATTCTCAAAAGGCTTTCAAAGGCTAAGAAAAGTAAAAGAGTAAAAAAAAATGTTGAAGGTGAAGATGTCATCGACAAATCAGCTCTGAGCAAAACATTAAATTGTGGTTTCAACTGGTTTATCAAAATTATGTCTTGAACATTTGGGTGTGAGCTGACAACATAGATATTAGGTTACTACTACTACACTTAAGAGCAGTGTTTCCCAAACTTTTTTTTCAGGGGACCCATATGTCAAAAGCCCAAATAATTATTTACCCATTGCCCTGGTCTGTTTTAGCATCATTTTGTCATTGATCATTGTCATTTCTTCCCCCATTTATTTATATATATGTTTTAGTTTTCTTAATTTCTACTGCCAACCAATTCATTTTCAAGCTATTTTTGTCATTTTATACACAGAGTATTATTTAGGGCATAGGAATAAAACGATCCATGAAAAGGAAAAAAAAGAGACCAGCACTCTCCTCTTTTAGTGGTAATTCTTTCTGCCTATAAACACAGAACCCATTTATCTAAAGCAAATGGAGCTATTGTATTATCCTTCAAACCATTCAGAGGAGGAATATACAATATTATAGAAGCAAAAATGTGTCTTTGCCCTAATAGATTATCTTGATTTATTTATGAAAGATGCTGTAATAATAAGTGTTAAAATTCAATAAGCACTGACCTGTAGCTGGCTCCTGGTATGAGTGGTACTTTATAAAAAACAACAATTTATATATATTAGATTTTATTTTATGTATTTTATTCAATTTAAATTTCTAATTTCTGTTGATTCTGTTCCACGTGGCACATTCATTTCTTTAATTAGTTTTTTTTTTTATTATTATTTTTACACTTTTACATTTTAAATCAACTATTGTGTGACTGTAATTATAAATGAACGGGCAGGTGGGAGAACCCCTGAAAGAAACAGAACAAACAGTTTGCACTCTTTGACTAGACTAGGCTATTAATCACTATTCCACTATTCCTGGAAAAATAGAATAAGATCTGTCGCTTAATAATTAGTGCTCAAAATGGCACTTCTTATAGAATTGGACTGCAGCATATTTTTTGTTCATGTCCACGTTGAATAACACACCAAGTGACACTGGACCTCTCAGTCAAACAGACTGATGCCTTTTCAAAAATTGAGAATGATGCTTTCAGTTGTAGAAGCACTTCAATCACGGCAGTGCGGCTCCCAACAATGCCACCCCTCTCACAGCTCTCCTATGTTCACATTGAAAGGTTGATCTACAATCACCAAACGCACATTATTCTCCACACAAAGGCTTGTTGAGGTCGGCAGAGCAACTGACAGCTATCAAGGTGTAGTTACCACAATTTGTTGAAAGCTCCAAAATGAGAAATGTGCTACTGCTAACATGCTTCTTTGTTTGTCAGTGGCTAAAAGCAGAACAATGGTGGTGAGACATCCATAGATCTACTTTTACGTTAGATAAAATCAAAGTCCCTGCTGTGCACTAAGTTTCAACTTGGAGGCAAAGGTACATAACTTTTTTCTGCAAGAAAGTCATGCAAAGGGCTTTATTTACCCGTGTCCATGGTCCCACCTGGTCCCAGGTCCGAAGTTTATGTTGGGAAATCAGACAAAAAGATAGACTTGAAACTTATATAAAGATGGATCAGAGACCATTTCTGGAGGCAGAGGTTTTGAATATCTTCTGTCTACAGCATGGCTTCAGTATGTTGCGATGGGTTACATATACATGAAGCAACTTGCTACTATGCTATAATGAAGGTTTAGCCTAACGTTTTGATTATCAAATCAAAATCAAATTCTGTCATTGTTTAATCTGTTGTGCAACCCTATAGGCGTCATGAAAGATTTGCCTTGATGGCCTTAAACACCTTAAACCAACTTTACATAATGGGTTTTTTGAAGACATCATGAAGTCAAACCACTGCAGACAGCCTCCTGTTTGTCAATGGCAGTTGTGCATAACCATGACAACTATGAGCACTAGGACTTAGGAGTAAAAAGAATGATTCATTTTCAAGCAGCTGTAAACCCAAAGGCAGGAAGTCTTTTGGAGGACATGCTCTCATCTTGTTCTCTTTGACCATGAATATAAAGCGGGACTTATGAGCCTCCTTGCTGTGGTATATCCTCTGCACCTGCAGTGGCAGGCTCCACTCAACTGATGGAGAAGTGCTTTGATCCTGTGCGCCATCCAACCACCATGCAGCGACGTTGTTTTTGCAAGTGTTGATGTGAATATCATGAGCAATTTACTTTGGCTGCATAAAGAATGGGCCTGTTTGTGCTATGAATATGTGAACAGCCTCCAAAGTAGTAGCTTTGTGCTCAAATGTACTGACAAACCTATTATTGCTCAGTGAAATTACAGCCGATAGAATCTAAAGGCAAAGTTTGTGGTCTTACTTGGTAGCAGGTGCAGGATTTAACATGCTACCCTTGCTACACTCTCCGAGCAGGCAGACAACCAGGCAGGTGGGGGTAAAAACACAAAATCAGACAAGAGCCTATGTTTGCCTTTATACAAACATGATGCGCACTCCATTTTAGTCTGTGTAGCATCAACCAACCCACTTAAAAATAGCTCATGCTCAAATATCCAGAAATATGGATATGGACGAGGATCTACAGCTCATGGAAAAATGACTCATCATTCAAAGTGTCCATGATACTGATACAGATAAAATAACAACTAAACATTAATGTGCAAATGTCAACATTAGACACACAACACCTTGTGGAAAAAGTAATCATCTGGGAAATCTTTTTGTGCATTTGAATAGCACGATGATCTAAAATTACTTCTATGTTAAATTAAACATAAACAATCCGAAACTAAAATTGTCTAAAAGCAGGAATAGCTTTTAATAATTTAATAAGTTGCTAGTCAAGCCTGTTTTCATTTGAATGACCTTTTGAGCAACAACAGTATCTTGAACAATGTAATTGATTTTATACATTCAGACTGAATGTATAACATCAATTACATTGTATCACATTCTTTTTTGCCGTGTATTAGATAGCACCCTGTTTGGTAGAAGCACCCTGTTTGGCAGAAGAAGAAAGCCAGTGGTTGACGGGTTCTGGGGGCTGTGTACATTGTATCAAACCACTACATTACTATGCAGGGCAGCCCGGGAGCCAAAACACAGGCCATCATGACACTTGTGTAGATACTTGAAAAGAGATAAGGGCCACTAAAAGGTATGATTGGATAAGATGCCTAATGTCTCTCATGGGCTCTATCACTATTTAGTGCATTTACATCATTGTGGGTATGACATAAACATGTGAGCCCTTTATTCAAAACATACATAAAGAGCTATAGAAACGGCAGAAAATAAAGCTTCATATGCTTGCACACTTACTTTATAAAAGACCTATCTAAGGTCATTACCCATGATCGGATCAGATAATGTCTCCAGCACTCAAAGTGGAGTAGTAAATTATTCAGGCTTAAAACACTATATATCTAAAAAGCTCAGAAAACTCCTTTATCTACTTTAAAAATGTTTAAACAAAACCTAATTTCATTGCTTTATGTTGCAAGCAGAAGAGACTAAAGACTCCTCCTGACTTTTCCAATCAAGGCTCTACTGCACCGAGGATTGGCCTAACACTACAGCAAAGACGCAAACAAATAAACCCGTCAGAGGCATGTATCGAGACGTGATAAAGAGGTACACAGTCTACGTGCCACTATGTGCACACAAACTATGGATCAATTTTAATTCAGCGCTGCTTTTATTTTGTGTCTTCCTATATTTAGTGGAGATAGGAACACACTGTCGGCCATGTTTATGCTTGATGTATTTCTGTGGGCACAAGCGCATTTTCATTTCCTATTGATGAATGCCTCTGCTGTATATAGGTCCTGGGTGCCCACAGAGAGTGTTATTACAGCGGGATGAGCATGTGAGGCACAGGCCAGAGTTCTTTCTTTTTTTTGTCATATTGCAGCTGTGCTCAGATATCACTACCATACCTGGGTGTGGGGTTATACATTATTCTCAAAGGAAGAAGAATAAAAGACTTTCTATTGTGTGACTTCAATCGTTTTTTCTATCTAGTGATCAGTTCACCATGTGCTCAGTGACACTGTGCATGGGTATATGATGAACTAATGTTACATTAGTTATTGGTATGCATGGCTTGAAACAGATGCAACTCTAAATTGTGCGAGCAAATTATAAAGTGAGACAGTTGAAGTCTCTGCTGCTGTACAGAGCTGTTATATCTGACTTATTATTACTAATGCTGGCTAAACATACAGTGGTATTATTTTTAGATGCGATAGCTTCACGTCAACATGCTGTCATTTCAACTGTCAACTTTCAACACTCAAAACACATCTGTAAAGTGTTGTTTGCACTTCACACAGTATATTTAGCATACAATAGCAGAGTATACACAGGGTTTTGTCTTTATAATGCTTGAAAGAAAGAAAGTTTATATATTTTCAGTTGTTCTCAATACATGGTTCAGTATACAATGTTATACATGTCAACAAAATAGTAAAAATAATCACATTAGAATTAACTGCATTAAAGAATCAATAATTCTTGTATGTAAGAGAAATGTTAAACAAACTCCAAACAAAAAACTAAAGAGCAGCATCATTTTATATCTCTATATAAAAAAGGTGTATTTGAAGAACCAGACAAGCTTTGTTTGAAAAAAGTCTTGCTTTTGCAATTTCCTTTTCCCACTCTTTACAATCACCAGACCACCTTTAAATAATAGTACCACTCTCTGTACCCCAACAGAGGGCTGATGGAAGTGACATGGCACAGTTGGCTTATTATAGTGCATCTTTTGACAATGGAAACGACCGCTCTACTACTGAACCAATGTGCCCCACAACACAGATGTTTATTGTCAAACAACTGTGTTTATTCTTTTTAAATCATAATGACAACAGAAACTACCCTGATCAAATGTTTACATACAGTTTACACCTGGTGATTTATGATCTGAAAACATGCACACAAGTTGACACAAACTGGTTTAAATGGCTGCTAAAGGTAACCATCCTCACCTGTGATCTGTTTGTTTGTAATCAGTTTGTGTGTGTGTATGAAAGGCCAGAGAGTTTTTGGGCTCCTGACAGTCCTTTGCATCTCTCATCCAGTGCTGCACTGACGTTTCTGTATTCTGAGTCATGGGAAAAGCAAAAGAATTGTCAAAGGTTCTGCAGGAAAAGGTAATTCAACTGTATAGAACAGGAAAGGGATTTTTTAAAAAGATATCCAAGGAATTGAGAATGCCAATCAGCAGTCAAGTAGACCAATTAAAATTTCAGCCACAACTGTCAGAACAATTGTTTGGGATGCAAAGAAAAAAACACAATTAACTTCATCTGAAATACAAGATTCTCTGAAAAAATATGTTGTGGCTGTTTCAAGATGCGCAATAAGGAGGAACTTGAAGTAAAATGAGCTGCATGGTTGAAAAAAGCCATTACAACGCAAATACTTTAAAGCATCCCCATATACAATACACCAAAGAGCACAGAGACAAGCCTCAAAACTTCTAGAATAAAGTCATTTGGAGTGATGAGACCAAAATTGAACTGTTAGGCCACAACCATAAACATTTGGAGAGGAGTCAACAAGGCCTATGATGAAAGGTACACTCTGGGAGATCTCAATCGTGCAGTTCATGCAAGACAGCCCGAGAATTTACAGGAACTGGATGCTTTTGGCCAAAAAGAATGGGCAGCTTTACTATCTGAGAAAATAAAGAGCCTCATCCACAACTACCACAAAAGACTTCAAACTGTCATTGAGGTTAAAGGTGTTAAAGAATTGTTGTATGTAAACCTTTGATCAGGGTCATTTGGGTAGTTTCTGTTGTCATTATGATTTAAACACAATTGTTTGATAAGTGTCTTCACCCAACCACAAAAAAAGGTTTTTGTGTTATCATTTATATTCTCTGAAAAATGACCACAAAATCACAAATTCTGGCTGGGTATGTAAACTTATACTAAATGCCATATAGCTTGGTTTGTTGGTCTCGATAAGGAACAGTGAGTATTATACAAATATGCAGACATGAAATTGTAGATGCAGTATTTTTGAACATTTAGCCAAGATATTCTATTAACACTGTGTAGAGTGAAATCTCTTGCTTTGTCTCTGTAACATTACACTACATTTACTTGATCCACATAACATTTATTTTAAATTCTTTGTTCATGTTTGTTTTCCCACAAGGCTTTTCAGTTGCGTTTTTGCCTTTTGTCTCACTCAGCCGTCTCATCCCATTTTCTCTTGTATTCCCTCAGTTCCTTAAGTGTTCTTCGCAGTGAGTGCAGTGCCATGTGACCTTGGAACACATGTAGGCAACACTTTGAAACGTCAGCTGCTGCATGCAAATTGTTCAGAACAAACAAGGTCGATGCCTCTTTGAGAAGTTAAGTCCAGTCAAGGATCTATTGAAGGTACAACCAGGGCAGGTCTCATACTCTTGAAGAGACACAATATTTTTATTAAATGGAAAATTGAATCTACCGAAGATGAACCTAAAGAAATGTGCTGAACAAAAAATGTATTCCTTTCTTTTTATATAGCGCTTTTCCACCTAGTAGGCGCTCAAAGCGTGTTACCAGTGTTACAGTTGACACCACTGGAGGCAAGGTGGGTTAAGTGTCTTGCCCAAGGACACAGCGACAGTATGTGGGGGAGAGCGGGATGTTATGATGTTTTGGGATGAAGGACAGCCGCTCTACCCACTGAGCTACTGCTGCCCTCTTCTTCTTCTTCTACTATTAAAGCGCCACAGATGAATAAATGTTTGCTCCTCTCAGTGTATTTGGAAAAGCCAGAATCTGGGAGCTTCAAGTGACAGATCAACTGCATCGCCGAATATTGTGGTCCGACCGCACTCATTCTTTTAAAAATATACACACCCACACACACAGACTAGCCTGAAAGTTTGTGAACCCAAGCAAAAATGTTTTAAAAGAAAAAGATTCTACAAGCCAGTATGTATCATGTTCCGAAAAAAAAAAATAAACATGTTCATACAATTGTAAATAGATGGGATAAATAACACTATTGATACCTGGACAGCATCTTTTCCTAACATTAACAAAAGCGCTTGTCTTGACCTCAAATGTGTCTTGAATGGAGTTTATTACCATCAACCCAACTGTACTTATTTGTGTGGTATAGGCTATTTATAGTCCATTTAAAGCAATGTGATAATAACGTAACAGAAAGACAGCGGTTTAAATCAGTCCCAACCAATGAAAACAGATTTATTTTCTTAAAAAGACAATATGGATGGAACATTTTTGTTAGGGTAACATATAGAGCCTTTTACAAGCAACATTATCAAAAAGATACACACACCCACCTTGGCAACAGAAATAAGTAGTAGTATTTCTAAATAACTTTCAGCATGTTCAAAACTACCAATTTCATTTTTAATTTTTCTTCTCTGCTCAGAACTATGTTGGCTATTGTGTTGTTCACCATTAGCAGATGGATCAAAGCTTAGCCTTTACGTATTTCTGTGTATACGTCATCAGGGCTGTATTAACCTGTCTGTCAGTGCATTTTTACATTAATGTAGATTTAGCTGCTTTAGAATTGTGTGTAGTTAAAAAACTACACACAATTCTCAGCAATGTTCGTGACATAGTTTTTTTCACATTCCGGCGTACTTCATGATCAAAATCTATAGTCAATAACTTGAACACCATAAAAGACAAAGCTTTCTGGACTAGAAAAGCCAAAAGATTGCTGTAATTAAGAAAAAGAATGAAATGATAATGAAAATAATGCAGCTCTAATCCGTGCCTTTTATGGTGCACATAATCCGACATGACATTTATTCCTAATTGCAGTGAAATATCAACGGTTGTAAAGAGCAGGCTGGAAAAGATAGAGCGCTGCACATCAGCAGAATGAAACTCATTAAAGGTAGCTTCCACTTCTCTATGTCTGGTCTGACTTGTTAATTACTGCTAAAAAGAAAAGAAAAAAAGACTCCATGTTGGATTTAACCACTTGTGGCTGTGCATTTCAAAGGCTCCTCCTCACTGCTGGTCGCTTGCATTCAGATTTTGCTCCGCAGGGATTTCCTCTTTTCCTCCAAACGTAAAAAAAAATGTGCCTTTGGTGATGCTGAGCTGCTTGTAATGAGATTTGAGGGACATCAAGGTGACTGAATATTCCATAGCAATGAGGATGTTCCTTGGGAGTGTGTCAAACAAAAAAAGATTGTGTCTGAGAGGTTTGGGAAATTAGTTAATTAATGGACATAATAATGTGACAGATGAGTGTTAGTGTTAGGAAGACATACAGTAGATTAAATAGAGTTAAATAGGGATCTCTGTCTGGCCCTAGATTCTTTGTACATTTGTGTTTTAGTCCCATACACTGCCTATACATTTAAATCATGCTATATGTTTAATAGGTTATAAATCTGTACATTTAACCTTTCTTTCCTTAAATTTACAAAAAAACATAATGCCACCACAACCCAATGAACAAAAATAAAATATGCCTATTTAGGGATTAAAAGAGATTTTTCCTGCTTTACCATTGCTATTAAAAGAGCCAAAGAACATTACGGGAAATGATTGCGGTCTCTTCTGAAGATGTTACACCCAAAAAAACAAAAATAAACTCAAAAATATTAAATTACACAATAATTAAAGCATGGCGTGGATGTGACGTACATACAACTCTTTCCCGCCATAAAAATGCTGCATCGCAAATATAATTTTGAATAAATGATAGTGTTAGTGCTTCACACTCTTTTATTAGAGAAGATACATCCTGCTATAATTATATAGGATGTAAAACCTAATTTGTCTGTTTGTCTGTCTTTATTGTATTAAAATGCCATAGTCTTAATGTACATAAAGTTTTTTATTGTAAAACTGTAAAGAAAAATCCATTTATCTCCCATATTACTCAGGACAATACTAATTATACAACATATATTAAACAATTGTGTTTACAATACTCTGTGTCCAAGCTCCCTATTTCTGGTCCGACTTCCCAAAAATATCCATTACCTCTGAAGTCAAAGTTAGTTGAGTAGCTGCTTAATAATGTATTGCATCACCTTTAATGCAGCGGCATCTGTATAAACCAAAGAACAACATGCTAAGTTCAATCAACAAAGAACTTCATCATGGACTAGATTGGCTAGTGTTGCCATTTAAGCAGAGGACAAGCTACAGATGGACTGATCCATTATTCAGAGCAGAGCCTCTCCGGTATCAGGCACTGACAGCCATTTGTTAGATTAACTCTCACTTGTTTGCATTTGGACAAAGGGATTCATGCCGAACCAGATATGGGCTAATTGGAAATTTACTGCATTTCAGCCTCTTTGCATGTTGCACTTCATAAAAGCAGCTTAAGTTCACTTTCATATTCAAGAAAACCTGAGCTTTTTAGTTTGGAGAGTGTGTCTGCAAATGTCAGCTGGTGACGTTAAAGAGCAGACAAAACTACTTTTCCACCTTTAAAATAAGCTTCCATTCACCCACCAGTGTTACAGCTGTTACTCCACTGGAGGAAAGGTGGGTTACGTGTCTTGCCCAAGAGCACAACAACACTATGAACTGTGGGGAAAGCTGGAATCAAACTGCCAACCTTCCGGTTATAGGATGGCCGCTCTACCACTTGAGCCACTGCGACCCTTTTTCCCTTTCCCATGGGCAATAACGAGAAGTAAGAAATAAAAACAAACGGCAATTTCTTTTCTTGCCATTCAGGGCTCATTAACAAGAGAAAAAAAATTTTGCACTTAGGAAATGGAGCGCCAAAATTTCTTTTTTTCTCTTGCCGTTCTGGGCGTCCGTTGCTAACCCTTGCTTGAAAGCAGATTGTTGGCTTACACCGTTTCATCTCAAAGAAGAGAAAGCCAGTTGTATGTCAGTACATTTTTAAATCATGCTATGCATCAGAGGCAGTGCATTACGGACAAAAAAGAGGGATGATTCAACTAAAGCCCAGTTACTTAAGCAGAGCCAAGGATGTTGAGAATATTAATAATACTTATCCAGTAAAAGTAGACTTTAATATGTGTTAACAGCGAGAGGGGAAAGTATGTTAGAAAACACTTGGGTGAATTCAGTGTTATAAACTCCTGAACTCATGCTCACCGCAACGCTTCACTGCCCCAGCCTGATTTTAATGTATTGGAGCAGAGGGGACAATGTACAGTGGGACAGGAACCATAACAAGCAGGCCGTGTTTAATTTGTGGATAAAACACATTTCACTAAAGAGAGGAAAAACATACATTAGTAAAAGAAGTTTGTATTTTTATCTTGTATTTGTCACGTGTCAGTTGTTGACAGAAACTGTAGATGTCAAGTAGGTACAGATAGTAGTCTCTCCACTATGTAATCTACAGGATGTTAACCTTTGCCTTTGGACTTTGCAAACATCAGCTGAAAACAAATACTAGATCACTGTACACTGTAACGCGCTTTGAGTGCCAGCGGAGAATAAAGGCGCCATGCAGTCCATTTACCACTTGAACTGCCTTGAAAGTAACATAGAATCACAGATTTAAGTACAATGCCATTAACAATTATTAGCACAGAGGTAGCTTCTCCCTTTTAGATAAGGAGATTGGCTAACTACAAAGATGAAGGGTAGAATGTCACACATGCTAGAAGTTTCTGTTCGGTCTGCGGTGGGAATGGATCTATAGACAGACAATAATTATAACGGCTATCCATCTGTCCATCCTGACCTGTCATTCATATTTTTTTTCTATGGATTCAGTCCAGACAAACTATAAATCTTTCTCCAGCTCCTATGCACCATTTACAATGTCACAATTTAAACATTTATTGTCATCAAACTTTTTTTTACTTAATGTGCTTCACATTAAGTCATGCTGTGAAAAGTAATCTCTTCCGCCGGTCTGAATGTGACTTACAATCGCCACTTTAGCAAAGCTATAGGGGAACTGCTAATTGGTATTCCACAGACTCAAGTGAAGGATAAGCACTCCAAATCAAAGACAGCCTTATAAAACACATTTACACTAAGAAAGTGTAAATTCATTAGTGGGCTTACGTACAATACCAGTATTGACACTTGAAGCTAAGAGCATAGCAACTTTGACAAAAATAAAATGTGTTGCATATTCCTAAACAGCATGCTGACAGAATTCTTTTATCTAAGTGGCATTTGCAGTAAACTCTTGTTTCGCCCACGGTTTCTCTGCTTCTCTGCTGCCGTTGAAAACTATCCAACATAAATGTCACACATGCTGGGACAAACTCTGAAAGTGTCACTCACACTGTTGGTGATTTCACCCCTTGTGCATTATTCAGCTAAATTAGACAAAGTTTCTCTTTCGGGGCGCTTGGAGTGGAGTACAGTTATTAGTCATTACCTTAGCACAGATAGTCTTTGAAAGACTCTTTGAAGCCTCTTTGAAGCCCTGTCACAAATGTATTCTCTGCACTGATTATACTTTCATTTAGGATTCAGTTGTGAAAAGAAGCATCGCTATGAAGGAAAAACAAATCACCTTTTTACACGCTGTTAGATTCATCTGCAACATCGACATTAGGATTCGGCATGCATTATTGTCAATGTTTTGTCGGTTGGCAGCAATTATGGTAATTTTGAAATGGGATGTAAATAGGACTCGCTTTTCCTCCGCCATTCAAAAGAAGGGCCTTTTATCATTTTCTGAAGCAATTCTGATTTATTTATTTATTTCAGGGACAGTGCATATTGATAGACAAAAAACTGTAAATAGGCCAGATTTAACCAACAGGCTATTTTTTATCTGTAGTCCCAGATATAATAGACATTCATTTATTGTCTTATGGCGTATCACAATGTAGGTAACAATTACTTTTGATTGAGATTAATGTCAATTAATGTTGAAAAAAATGATACGCTTCTTTATTGTATTTTTCCAGTACCTGCTTTTAAACACTTGTGATTTTCTGTGAGAATGACTTGGATTGTATGTTAATGTTGTTGACCTGTTGTTTCTGTGTGAAGTCTGCATGTCCTCCCGGTGTTCCCTGTGTTCGGGCACCTTCCACCGAAATGTCTAGGTACATTATTGTATCAAAAATTGCCTCAAGTGAATAAATGTGAGATTAAATAGTTGTCTGTCATTGGATGTCTCTAAGTGTTGACTGACAATGGCAAAGAGTGTATCCCGCCTCACTCCTAAGCTGGGATAGGCTCCAGACCCACACAACTGGGAACAGAAAAAAGAAATCAACATCTGTGGGCTTCATGAAAGAAAATGCAGGGTTATACAGTGTATGTGCACAATGCCATTGGTTTAACGTGAAGTTTGTTACAGTCTTGACGTCCACATATAAAAATCATGCATTAGCCCTACTTGTTCCTCTCAGATGTTATGTCTTGTCTTGTCTTACATGTAGTTCAGGACGTAGCTACTACAGATGCAAATATGTAACCACCACGCTGCTCCAGAACGAGCTGCACTAATGTCACTGTGACAAAGGGAGGAGGAGGAGTGACGGGTGTGCAGTAATGGAGACAATAAATAAACAAAGCTAAGGAGGTTCCGCCTTTCAGCTCTGACCGAGCCAACATGTGTCTGTGAGTCGGGTACAGTGCGTGCTTTACAGTGGTGGTCCTGTAGAGAGCGGTATAGTTTTTAATAAGAGCTCCCCGGCCCTTACTGTACTGTACATATGCGGAGGGCGGAGCAAGCGTGTAGTATTTCTTTTCTGCTTCGTTCCCCCTGTCGTTGCAGCACATCCAAAAGCTTCTAAAGACAGCATAAAGCGGGACAAACTATTCCTTTTCATACGACAGGTTTCTAGGCGAGGAGGCTGTGGGCTGTTTGAGAGGACGGAGATTATTTGACGGTACGAGACGCTGCACCTTGGTGGAGAGAACCGCTTGGACGTATAGCCGCTACACTTGTACACAACCCAGAGGAGCCGTGCTAACTTTCTCCCGCTTTCCACCTCATATCTCCCCCGAAATCCCAACCAGACTGGGTCCAGACCGCTAAGCTACGGTGAGTGGTGTTATCAGGCCGGTGTGCATGCAGTAGTTTGGCGGTGCTAGCCTGTGGTTGTAGCCTCTGCTGGTTTGACAGATCAGATCAGCAGCCAAGGAGGTACACACGGAGTACAGCACGGCACGGGAGACTGCCTCCAATCTAGGTTTGAAGCCATTTCGTCACAGTTGCATAATTGTCAGTGCTTAGTAATCACTGTCAATTATGCAGCAATAACACCTAATAGACGCCGTTAATCGTGCGTTTTTTGCTAATTCGCTTGTGCGTGCTGGTGCTGCGTTCAGGGCCCGAACTTGGATTTATGCCTGCTGCACCGTGGCGCGCACCCAGTCCAAACACACGCATGCTCACGTGCACGCTGATAGAGACAGTAAACGGATCAATTATTATTAGCAGTTACAATAAACGTATACTGTCCAGGTAATAGACACCCGCTGTGGGCTTTGGTTTAGTGACACTTCAGCGCAAACACTGGTTATCTAAAGTGCATTGGCAGAAACTTTTATTCTCACATTTGAAAGTATCCTAGTGTGATATTTTATTGGGGGTTGCCAATGTCTATGGGGCAGTTGTTAAAGGGATTTGTGCTGAGGTTGTTGCACTGGGACTACAGTAGTCATGGTGTAATTACTGACTCATTAGTATTAGCCTCTCTGTGGGACAATGCTTGCTGTTTAGCCTACTGACAATGGTGACTCCTATGGCATACATGCTAGCTGAAACATGGCCAATTTGATGTGTAGCTTAGATCTTCACTGTTAACTTAGTTGGTGTGTACCCAGAGAGGCTCGACATGCTGTAAGAAACTGGACATAGTTTAACTTAGTGGTGGTCTTTTAAGGTGCCCACTTACTGCAGTCAGGCATTAAGTGTAGCTCTGGCCAACATTCAAATGCAACATTAGTTAAGGAGTTGCCTCCACAGGAATGTAGCTTACTAAAATAAACTTCCAAATGTTGCCAATAAAAATGAAAAAAACAATTACTGGACCGAAGCCTTGAGTGACAAGAAGTACTGACACTTTGACTTTGTCCCTGTTACTGTTACGCTCACTGTATTTTAATGTAGTTGCAGCTGTTTATGTGTAAACGGCTCTGTTGCCCCTTTACTTCAGTTTAATAATGAAATCACTCACTCTAAACACTTTGCTCAAAGCCTTTTCAGAGTCTTGATTCTCAGTCACAATCATTTCACAGTTGCCTCTTGCACTGTGCTGATAGTGACAGTCTAAGAGCAATCATCCAGCTGACGTCCAAAGCATTTCCTCTGGCAGATTTAAGCTTGGTTTAGTGCATTTATATGTATTTCTGTCAGCAATGCAGACACTGTAAATGCAAAACAATTTCAAATAGCACACACCTTAGTACATTCTAGTTTGCTGCACTGTCCTGAACAAACATATCACAAAATATAAATGAAAGCCATTCAAAACCCTCCTCATAAATACTGGGATTTTAAGTGTAGGCTAATTTATAGTGGCTAGCTAATGTACAGTCATATCAGTTAGCATGGCACTGGACACCCATCACTCATTAATGATTAGCCATCAGTTTAAATCGCAATGTGTTTTCTTCAGGTTAATTATTAGCCCTGGACAAATGCACCATCCAGCTATAACTAAATGCATTGAGTTTGTGTGTCAGCGATGTCTATTTAAAACCTGTATTTTTAGGACGGGTACAGTTTTTTTTTCTTACTGTAAATGTATGGAGAGAACATAAGTGGATTTGCTGCTGCCCAAGTGATGTTGACAGTGTTTAAATGCTGGTTGGCTGTAGCCCCATGTGACTCAGCCTTTATCTGTTGCTCGACTCTGTGCGTGCTGGTAATGCATGTTGGCTGCATGGGGCTCCTTTAGGGGAGCAGAGGTGACCTTCCACAGTCTATCCCAGCAGCGAGCGCCCCTTTGGGCCTCTCTTTTTATGACCCTGATTCTGTCTGTCTCCATTCTTCCGACTCTCTTGCCTTCTCTAACCCCCCCACCCCTCCTATTTCCTTTGGTGGTGTAATGACACATTGACTTGTATAACCTCGTCGTTGCAGCTGATGTCCTGGTCTGTATCTGCTGTATAATAATGTCATGGCTGTCTAGAGAGGCAGAATGCATGCTGGGTAGGCCACTATGTGACAAGCTCTGTTTTTGCAGTATTTACTCACCACTTTGTAGTGTCAATGATTTTAGAATGATAAATGGCAGATGATGTAGCTGTTTTAGTGGGCTGAGGGGTTTTCCATTCATCACAATAGATTCTTTCCAGTTGACTTCTTTGTCTTTGCCCATATGTTGAACCAAGTATGTCAAGCAGAAAGTATAAATTAAAATTCTTGGCTGTCTTAGATATATACTTATTGAAAGACGCAACAATTACTATCCAACAGAAACATACTGTGGCTGATATCCAAATGTGAAAATGTCTCGGTGTTTTGTCTATTAATGCACACTGCCATAGAAAGATTTGTTTGTTATTCTTTAACATTAACTTTCTCTGTGACATCATTTGACTTTGCTCAGGACTAATTAGATTATATCATCTATATGCTATAGACTTGGGTAGGTTGGGCCATGGACTCCAGTCACCTTGGATAAATGCAGCCAACCACAAAATATCATCTGATCATCACGGGTTAGTGCACTTCGAGTGGATAGATTTGTGGATGTGTATGGTATGTGTTTACAGACATAGCGTATTGGGATACGTCACCCTAAACAAAAACATCTTTTATCATAGGGCAGCAATGTAGAAAACTTGATTTAGCCTCAGGAATCTTAGGTGTACACATTAATGGGCCCCATGAACTTGAATCAAGTCATAATGAGGCTGATACTGGTTTAGGGCAGCTATAGGAGTTTTGACCTTTTTTCCAAAATATGTGAAAATTAAATTTGCACCGTTTGTTAGATCGTTAGAAGTATGAGGTTTCAAGCATGTCTCAAAAATCCTATTATGTAAAATGTGTATATAGGTCTTTCATGAAAGTCTCTGTTATTAGATGAAGCACAAAACACAAAGAATAAATGAATTATTAATGTATTTTCTCATGTTGATGCTCTAGATAGATACATCATTAAAACAGTACTTGTTTTAAGAAGTTACATTTACAGTACAAACTTTGTCAGTGAGCTGAGGATAAAAATGTTATAAACATACAAACCTACCATTTATAACCAAATGCATTTCCATATTGTAACACTAATATTGTACACAGAGCCCAACTATAGCTAAATATATATAATCCCAGCAGCGTTATTAGAAATAAAAATTGGCTTCTCTGATATGAAGGAAATGTGAGTACTTATCCTGTTGTAAAATTTGACATCTTCGCCCGTTTGTACCACATTCGAAAGCCTGTGAAGTGCTGCTCCTGATAAGCATACAGTTGTGGTGAACGTGACAAGTGATTGTGAGTGTGCCCTGCACTAACCCACACACTCCACTCCACTTGGGGTCGTGTTGTTGAGAAGATACAAGCAACCCCCTCCGCACACAAACATGTCACACAAACATGTCACAGTGGCCAGAATGGTTAAATATTATGGACTTTCTCAACACTCTAATTAGTTTGGTCTTCTCTTTGATTACAAGTGACCACAAGAGGCCTCTTTTTCTATCTCTTTTATATATCACATTTACATTCATTGCTGCTGTCGTTCCCTGCTGCTTTAATTCTTCTCCCCAAAGCCTGTTCATCTGGTCTGGAGCATGTGCGGCCGCTTCCAAATCACAAGAAAAAATAATAACTTGTAAAATGTCCTTTATTGGCCAGTGAGAGTAGTAAGGTGGTTTTACACGGCCGCACTTCTCTCTTATTAACACCAGTCAGCTTGGCTCTGCCCGGGACAACTGGGGCCACTCACAACTGGCTTTTCATCAACGGGAATTCTTTGGCACCGAGGCGCGGGAGGTTTATTTTTGCCAGAGCACTTACGCAGAGGAATCAATCCGAGCCCTTTGCTGGCACTAGACGACTTTCGCTTTCTCGCTCTAGTTTATGCAATGGAGAATAAATTAATTCAGTACATGTTTGCAGACATGTAAAACAAGCAATCCACATGATAGTAGTACGGCTACTTCTCTCCACTATGCCATAAACACTGTTGTTTTGTTTTAAAGTGGGATTCCCGCATGTAGATTTAAGATTTAACTGGCAATAACAACTCCCATATTTATACCTCTAGGGCATAAAATAACCTCTTCATTATCAACAGGCTTCCATGGAGAATTACTGTGTGTGATTACAGTCCAGCTTCAGAGAAAAGATTCAAAAAAGAAGGGATGTGATCATTTGAATATTATTTAAAATAATAGCTGTTTATACACGTTATTTGGACTTTTTTAAGGTTTGACTTACGGAAGTTTTAATAGTTCAAATAATTGTTTTTCTAACTCATACATGCATCAGCAAAAGCCTGATGTGCAGAATGAATGGATCAATCAGAATTTGCTGCGGTTGCCTCTGTAAGCTTGTACAGTCAGTTAAATGAGAAGGTTTCAGAATCAAAACTCCCGTGCTGTTTGAGCGGATGCAACATAATGCGTGTGCATGCTCGTTTATCTGGTTCTCACTTTCTGATATGCCGCCATAAGTAAACTAAGCAACGCTCGCGGCAAAGTTGAAAATGAATCCTGTGAACACAGGGATGAGACAGGCCTCCAGTGCACTCAAAACCGGCAGATTCTTCTTTGGTTGTTGTTTGTTCGTGATCGTACAACCGTGCACACAGTGAACACGCACGACTCTGGATGCAGTACCAGTGTTGTGCACAAAAACTCAGGATCTTCTGTAACAGCAACAATCATAAGTGAATGGAATGTACCTATAGTGGCTAATGTTCATCTTTCATATAGGCTTTCAATGGAAATCATAACAATTTGTCTGTTGAGGTTATGAATAAGCAAAGAGATGCTTATAAAAGCCTGCAAATAGATTTTTGGCACCAACACATTTGAACTCTTCCAACATGCACAGTATATAGTTTATTATAGTATCAATCTGCTATGTGGACACAGTCTCATTGACCTTGTTTAATATTCCAATCGAGCAGGTTTAGCTGTTTAACCACCGCTATAGTAAATAAGGGCTTCTGGTTGGAAAGACAAAAGGCAGTGTCACTTATAAAACTTTAAAGTAGAGATGAATGAAAGGTTGGCGATGAAGAAAAAAGGTTTGTTGCTCCCTGTTTTGGGTGTTTCTGTTTCTGTCACGCTCAAGCAAATTTGGTTGGACTTGTTTCAACAGCTGATTTGGCAAGCTTCTGAACAACTCCACCTCAAGCATTGCAATTTTTATTGGGTTTAAGAACACTACTTTTGCCAGACATTGCCTGTAGTTTTGCTTTAAAAATGCCTGAACAAGACTAAGTCCAGATATTTGCTGGGCCTAGAATAAAAACATGTGCTTTCTAATCAGGACCATTGCTCTTTAATCTTGACAGTGTCACGAGTGTGGCCTCTGTACTACATTAATCAGTTCAAAATAAGTCTAACCTCAGAGGGAAATCTTTGTAAAATGTACAGAAGCTGTACTGAAATTGTCTTGAAACACACTAAAAAAATACTTGTGGTTGAGGTTTTAGTATGTCCAGTGATGGCAGCTTGCTTGCTTTAGCTGCCACTGCCCGGCCATTCTATTAATTTACAGCAAGCTGCCTCCTCAGCTGGAGAATGCCCTAGATTTTGGTCACATGTCTGGTTTTCACAGCGGCACTTTTGTGGCTGTTTTATTGGAGCAAGTGTGTGTGTGTGTCTTTGACTTATCACTTTGTTGTGTTATGATTGTCTTTCGGGTTAAAGCTCACATGAGAGTTTAAAGGTGACCTTACTCTCTTCTGGGATTAATGCTCCCCGAGATCTTTTGGCTTGAGAAAAACCTTAAAACCGGAATAATTTATACACAAGCTATTTTCCTTCCTTCTGATTATTTTGAGCAGTTGAAGTTGACCAGTCGCTGAGGTAAGCTAAGTGAATTTTCAGAAATTACCAGCAGCTGGCTGTTGGTCTCATCCGATGCATGTGTAAACATGTACGGCCCTTTGGTATAGAACAGAGGTTTACCATATCGCCCCATACAGCTGTATGAGATCACACTGTGGTTTAGGGGTTTTTAGATGTGTGTTGTGATGCTGTGTCTTGTTTTGTTATCTGCACCCCTAGAAGCAGGCAGGGGAACAGTGCAGAAGAACAGGAGTGTCATAAAGATTTGTACAGCACCCCCAGTGGAAGTTCAGAAGGAACCTAACAAGACAGCTGGGCAGAGTTTTTAGTATTGGAAAATCATGTTGCATTAAAAATAGATTGGATTGTTGTGACATGCCACAGTCTTTGACAGTGACAAAGTGGAAAGCTGACAGTTTACGCTTTACTTATAAACAGTATCACACATTAATGATGTAGGTATTAATAAGAAATGCACTAATTCCTCCCGATATAGATCTCGTAGATCACCTTTAAAAACAGGAAGTACCATTTTGTCCGGAATGGTGAAATATCATGAATGACATAGACAAATAATAATGTCAGGTTTTGTCCGAATATGTTTACTGTAGCTGTAGGTGACTGAGAAACATGCTCATGCCTCCCCGCAAGATATTAAAAGTATCACTTAAGTAAAGTTATTACTGTCTTTTAACCCCTGTAGTGGCATGTAAATTTGCTTTTATTACTTATGTGCAGGTTTATGCATTGCTGCTTTTGTGCACATTGTATTTCTGCATTCCTTCCACGTGTTTGCTGTGAGGGCAGGGTCATGTTTCTCTCAACATAGCTGGCCCAGATAGCAAGAAACTTAATCGGCAAAGTGTGAGGCAGTCACCCTGTGATTAGTGCACTCCAGGTCCCTGCAGGAGCATGGCCTGGCAACACCAGACAGTCAAATATGGGCTTTCAGAAATCCGACAGTTGCCCCATGTCTCATTGTTTTGATACATATGCATGCAGACATTTACAGATTCACAAAGGGCTATAGTATTAAGGTATACTGTGAAGGACACATGTCTTTGTTCTATATATAAAATTAAATCAAGGCATTTATTATTCAGCTGACAGCCTGTGTTTGTACAGCTCTGTCTAAACTGTCTCCAGTGAGCGTTTTATTCTGTTCCAAAGAACACTGTAGGCTTCCACTCTGTTAATGCAAGATGACACTAAGTGGCGTAATAAGCTGCCAGGAGTCCCCTTTCATTGGATGAACTTCAAAACTGGTGTTTACAGTCAGTTTCTTATTAATGACACCAATATTTACCATTGAATGAATGTAGACATGAATACATATATAAACCAAAGGCAACACTTTATAATAACTACACACTTTAAGCATAATTAAAACATTATTCATAATTTATAAAGCATCAATTAAACATCAATGAGCTATTATAAGCTACTGTGTTCAATTATGTAATTTGTAAGTGTTATAAAGGATAATTTAACAACTATCTAAATTATCTAAAAAAACAAAACCAATAATTAACACAAATATATGTGCTGCTTAAGGTAGTATTGATGGTGACCTTGTACTAGGCATTTACAGTTTTCACATATGTGGCCAAACAAGGAAGTTTAAATCACATTGTGGTAAAAAGTAAAAGTTAGCCTTAAGCCATCTATTTCAATATATATTTAAATTAAATAAAAAAATCATAAATTGCCAATTACCTTTTATTGCAAAAATAAGAAAACGACATTGCTTTAATGTTTTATAGAGTTCTTGTTGCTTGAGAACTAAGTATTTATTCATGTGTAGTAAAACATCTATGAATTATATCTGGAACAAAAAGGCCCATTTCAATATGTCCATGACCCTTGTCCATCTTGAACGGGCTCCAGCTGTCCCCAGAGGGACCTTTCCCTTCTTTCACACCTGTATTCGTCCTCTCAGCCAAACGGCCCATGTCTAACCTTGTGGACTGAACGTTTGTGTGCTGTAAAACAAAAGTCCAGAGTTGAAAAATAGTGTTGTGCGTGACTCTTGTGCTTGTTTCAATAGAAAATAGATTGTAATATCACTTACAGACTAGTAGTAGACTGTCTTCAGTATTATCAGTAGCTTCTTAGCGTCTACCATATTCTCTTGTTTGTTTGTTTTTCTCAAGTTGTGTGACTGAGTTCCTGTTTTCAGTAGCTACTGTAGATCTGCCTCTTCCATGTAGTCAAAGCTTAAAAGAGAGAAACTCAGTGGAGAGATTGGATTGCAAAATGACTTTTCTTCCCAATGCCCTGAGGTAATGTGTTATTTCTCTGAAACATATAAGACCACTACTTCTGCTTTACTTTAGATGAATTCATAATGCTGTATTGAATTATACATTTCTATCTATTCACAACAAATCATGTTAACACGGCTTGCTGCAGTGTGATTAAGTCTGCTCTAAAAGCAATAAAATGTAGCTTTGCCTTCATGTAACGCCTGTTGTTATCGTTTATTGAGCTGTCTCTGTGGGAATGCGTGTAGCTTATTATGCATACTGATAAACACATACATCTGGACTGTTTCACATTCTCATACAGTGACTATAGATCGACTGATAGCTGTGTTTTTGTGTTGTCCTCTGTCATAAAACATACAGTTGCTTTAGTCAATAAGCCAGAGTGCTTCTTTACTGCAGATTAGAAGCAGGAAGGAGGGAGAGAGCTAAAATTGGGTCAGGTATCTGTGAGTAAGGCACTCCTTTTCAGCGATGGGTGTCAGACTTTATCCAATTGTGCTTCTTTTTCCACTTTTCGTGCTTTGTCCGTCTACTGTGTGTGAATTTTTTTGCTGGCCAAGGAAAAGTAAAAAGAGATGAGAGAGTTATTATGCTTGGCGGGTCGGCAGAGGAGGGGCCTTCATTTGGACGTAGACCAGCTGATAGGTGTCACCATTGGCTCTGTTACAGTGCTGTCTGTGTGTCTGTGCTTGAGTGCACACAGAAGGCCTAAGCTTTTAAACTATGCAAACCAGTAGTTTGCTTTAAAAGTAAAAGGCACAGAATTAATCCTGTGTGGAAATTGCTTATTTTGTACAAAGCATTGCAGTGGAACAATGAATTGGATTAAAGCTAAAATGGGTGGTAATTGAATCCATGCCGAACTCATCTGAGGAAGAGTCATAATAATGAAAATTTAGTTTATTCTCGCATTTTAAGTCAAAGGCGGTCTGGAAATAGGCAACAGCTGGAATTTCTATAAGAGACATGATTTATGTTAATGTTTCACAGAAGATAGCTCTCTATCTCTGAACGAGCATGAACACAAATGTATTCTTATTTACACCTAGATAACTCAGGGGGATTTTCATAATATGCAAATAGATGGATGTGATTCAGCAGGCGGTTTGGCAGAGTGTCAGGGAGGCGGCAGCGTTTCCTGTTTGATGCCTTTCTCTGGCATCAAGAGCACTTATAGCCAAAGTCGATTAGAAAGACACACTCACAGCCATTAGAAACACTGCACTCAGCACTGAGCCCACAACTGTCACTAAGACATAATTAGTCATCTGCTGGGTTTGATGCACAGTATAGACAAGCACCTCAAAAGTGTTTTTCACTTCCATGGTTTTAATGCACATATGCAGTAATATACCAGATGGAAGCTATAACAGTGAATAACAATCATAAACAATAGTTTTCCTGTCTACATATGCTACCATTCAAATGTATTCTTGAAACGGTTGACAGTTTAATCTGGAGTTTTTGAGAAATTACTCTGCTATTATCAGATTTGTCAAAAAGCATACATTTTTACCTTCCCAGGACTGTGTACGAATTAGCTGCTAACAAGTCAATAAATTACAAACTGATTTTAAACATCACCCACCTCCTCAGATGAGTCCAACGGGCAGCCCAGGACAGAGCTATTCCCTCCTGACCAGCTTGTTGAGTCTCTTGCTGTCCCGGTCCGTGCCACCTGCACCCCAGCAGACTACAGTGTAGAGAATACCGGAGGCTTCCATAGTCATAAAAAGACCTTAACAGAGGCCTGCACACTCTGAAGGACCTCAGTCTCCTCAGAAGGCAGAGGCAACACTGGCCCTTCTTGTACAGGTTGTTGGTGTTGTGGGACCAATCCAGTTTATTATTCAGGTGAACACCCAGGTACTTGAAAGTGTCCACTGTCTCAATGTCCGAGCTCTATATGTTTGATAATTGCACAAACTATTCCAAACCTTTACATTGCTTCATAAAAAAACAAGGAAAAATAATGAGAACTAGACTTGACTGAATCACCATCTGTACTTAGACCGGTTTAAAGATAATGCTTGGCCCATGCCATGGGGATTTGTGACTATCTTGACTTAATAAATGTCAGTAAAATCAATGACTTTACTCACAAATGTAAACGTAAAATTGGGTTAATGCCTTGTCTTTGTCCTGTCTGACTTCTGATCGGTGTCTGCTTGTTTAAGCAGCTGATCTCGACTCAGTGTTTACTGACCTCTCTAAAGCCACCCCACATGAGGATACACTAATGAACTTGTACAACTTTTAAGTGTGTAAGAGCTCATCTGCAGTCAGAGCTTTAAAATTAGACCTAATGGCATTATCAGAGAATAGCTCTTTTAAGGATGTCACTTTCTGGTCTTTAAATTGAATTTAAGACAACCACTTTAGGGAACACTGTTCTCAAATGAAATTACATGTGTGTGAGATTACATTGATATAACATTATTCGCTCTATAGCCTTTTTGTCACGAGTTGGTTTTGATGAAAACAGATATTTTCTTTAATGCTTTTACAGTCTGCATGAAGGAACCTTACCTAAATCCGCTGTGACCATCTGATAAACCTTGAAATCATGTTTGGAGCTTTTGGTTGCGGCTCATGTGTAGGCATGTACAGTATAGCATGAGAGGAAGAATTCACTTTGGGTTTTGGTTGTGTCCAGCAAAATGAGGCCAGAACTCTATCGCTCCAGTTCAACTATTGTTATTCATTCTTACTACAAACAACAAGCCTTAATCAGGACCAGTATCTAAACTAATAATCAGGATCATGCAGACAAACAGAAGAGAAGCAATGTTTATGTTAATAACCTGGCTGATGTTGTAGCATGAGAAAATAAATGAAGGTCATTGCAATAAATATATATATATTTTTTTTGCCATATGACTTAAAATGGAAAGTAGTTTTAGTCCTATCTGTCTCTTTCTACAAGGTTTAAAGAGGTTAATGTTACAGACAAATTGACATGTTTGAAAACCATTGGCTTTCACTGTTGAAAAAGGGAGTCTTTTTTTTAACATATAATCAAGCTGAAAATCAAATGACAGAAATATACAAATTTAATTAGGTTAATCCAAACTACATCTATGTTTTGCTCCTACGCCATTGCTAATTTTTTTTTTTTCAATAATAATATATAATAATCACAGTTTCTTTAATGTTACAGACAAATCGACATGTTTGAAAACCATTGGCTTTCACTGTTGAAAAAGGGAGTCTTTTTTTTTTTTTAACATGACACTGGCACCTGTGTTCCATGACTCCTTGTCTGTTCTGATTTGTCTCATTGGAGGAAAACAGCGTGGTATCCTTGACCACCAGCTAATTCTGAATCATGTGATGAGTTTCAACCTTAGATTACCTGATCCTTATTGTGGATGAGGTTTAAATTCTTCAGCAGTGAGCTAAAATGAAAGTGCAATAGTGTGGACACAGATGTCATTGATTAATCTGACTCAGAGTTAATGATAGTACATTGTTTGTTGAGATACTGACAATGTTTTTGTTGCATAGGTCTATTGGAGTCACTCAATGCAAAAAGACTAGCAGAGCTCTTTTAGATTACGAAATGTAATAATTATTATTATCTTCGCCTATTATTATGATTTTACCTGATTTTACATCCCTAACACAACAACTATTACAAATATAATGAATGCAGATGCAGAATGTTAGACTGAACTTGTGAACTTGGGTGTGTTGATGGTCATCAGGTTGAACCCTAACTCCAAGCAGCTGGCCCTCTTATCGTGCCCGTATGTGCCTATGCATATTTATCCCTCTCCAGTGGCTGAGAGCTGGCTTAGCATATGGATTAGCCGGAGAAATCAGATGCATGGCCGCAGCCATAGCGGGATATCGGATGATAAAAACAAACCAGTGCTCATACTTAAAGGGCCATTCACCTTGGGGCTTTATGGAGCTATCAGCAGTGGATCACCTATTGACAACATATTCAGTCATTTCAGGCATTAAAAGTGTTTTAAATAGAACTGCATATTAGAAATAACATTGATAAAGATTTTAAGTAATTTTTAAAGGCTTTACAGTGCATTAGATAAAAAAGCTGTTCTGTTTTTACCCTTCTCTATTTCTCCCCAACTTAAAAGGAAATAGAGAAAGAGTGTGAGGTGACAATGTCACTGTCTTATGTCAACACTTTCAGTAGCAGAATCAAATACAGTATGTTATTGTACTTAATAATGGCTAAAAGGCACATGTTAGGAGCTTTACTCCAAAACATGCTAAAAGGATGTTTTTGAAAGAACTACTAATGGATGATTTGGACACATAATGGGAGCTTATCTGCTGAGTTCCAACACTTAAGTTTTTCTAGGGTCTCTTTGTGTCTTCACTTCAAAACATTTACTTTGCGTGACTGAAAAAAGCTGAAACTCTAAATACCAAATCCAGTCAAATTTGAACCTAATAATGCAGTTTGATCTAATAAGAAGTCATTTGTGAGTCAGCAGGATTTCAAAGTCTGGGATATTTTAAGGTTGCATGTTTTTGATAATGGAACAAACAGCCAGTCACAATGTGTGTGTGCTTTCCAGCTGAATTATTTTATTATTGTCCCACTATAAGATAGGAGTAGCCGGATGTGTGCTGCCTGCCAAGTCAGATAGGAAAGTATAAATGTAGTACAGATGTAGGTCACACACTCAGACATTTATTATGTAATCATTACACGTGTGTATTAAAAACTACACAAAATAATCAGGCAGCAGCCACGGGATCAGCAAGGTCCATGATGCTCCTCGAGACAGCCTTAGGACGAAACACACACCTCCCTCCTGTCACTGTCACAGAGCCAGTCCATGTATATTTTTATACAGTTATTATAAAGTTTATTAAAGCTCTAATACTTTAGATTACTTTTTTATTTAATAGGTTTTTACATATATATATATATATTAGTGCTGGGCAACAATTAAAGCGTTTAACAACATTTAATAATGAATTCAAAATTAGTGTACTGCATACTTTTAATTTTCAAAGAACTGCTATATGAACAAAAGTGCAACAACATTTGGTTTGCACTTTAAACAACACTTTAAACAAATAAGGTGCTTTTTACAGCAGTTAAAGGTTAGTAGCAGTTAAAATATTTCTTTTAAATCTCAACTTAAACATTAATGTAATCAAATTAAATATAAACCAAAAATATTTGCAACTGCCAGGGCATTACTATTTTGTTTAGTTTGTTATAGAAAAACAAGTTATGTCCAGAGCTTCAATCAAACATTATAACAATATAAACAATATAAACAACAATATATACATAACAATATATGTCTCTTGTGTTTTCATTACAGTCAGAGCATGTGAATGCAGTTTCGCACGTTTCACACTCTCACCTCTCCGGCCACGTTGAGTTGAGTTGTGCGCTTTTCACTTGTAAAACTCAAGGGTGTATGGGTAATGTAGTCTCTGCTCTCTGTGTGAGTGACAAATTAGGAAGCGTGCATTGTGAAGGGCGCTCTGGAAAGTGACAGCGCAGGCAAAGGATTAAAACCTCTATTAAAACAGATGTCCAAATGAGCGTACCGGTACGCTAAAAGCACGTTCTGGGCGCACGGAGAAGTGGCGGTACTGAGTACAGGTGCGTACTGGCCCAGTTAAAGCACTGGTTGAGGGCGGCTCATGTTCTTCAGACCGACATCTTTCACTATACTAATCGGCCGACGTTAACGCGCGATAAAATAATTGTCGGCGTTAATTTATTAATGCGTTAACCTAAAAATAATGCGTTAACTTGCCCAGCACTAATATATATTAACATGTCCAGCTTATTGCATTCAAATATTGCTTAGTACTCCCCCCCCAAGAAAGTCCACTCAATAATATTGTTTATTGAGATATTTTTTAAGGAAATATATTGTCCATCAAAATAGTTTATTCGTGACAGGGTATGTCATCCTTTATACTTTCTTAGCATTAAAACATGTTTTTCTAAAGATGAATTGAGAAAGTTAATCTGTAATAAAATTCTGACTTTGGCTGTCTTTCAATCAAACACTTAGTGCTAAACCTGAGTTGAGCTCTGTGTCAACACTTTAGGTGAAAGGAGGTTCGCGGCTACATTTGTGTGCTTATGGAGATGAACTGACTTTTCAAAAACCACGGCTTGATACTCTAGATGGTCAGAAAAGTCATACCCATTTTGTTTTGGCCACCAAGTCATAAAATTATTAATAGGCTGAATAGACAAGCTGAGTCAATATGTTAAAATCTGAGATGTGTTTGTAGCTGTGAGCACAAAGAAGTGGCATGTGAATAAAATAATGAATTAAAAAGACAAACGTGACAAAGGTTGCAGGAAATAAAAAGATGTGCGCTGGCATTGCCTTCCCAAAGAGACACTGCTGGCCGTTTGTATCTGGTTAGGTTCATGGAAGAACTCCCTTTGATTCTTCTGGCCAGCCTAAGCCTAAAGTTAGACACTTATTTGGCTGAAGGATTAGACTGCTAAGCCTTTTAGCAGTAAGCTGGTCACATGAAAATCTAACATTGGTTAGCATAGACAAGAAAACCTTGCACCTCCTTCTGGGATTTTTCCCTTTTAAACTGCTGAGACTCCTCCCATGTCATCCCTGACTTGGCAGTGCATGTATGCATCAGTGGCCATGTGGATTTCCTTGACTGTTGCTCGGATTTCCTCCCTCTCAGGTCACTCCTTAAGCCAGTCTGAACTGTTTGGCCTGAGCATTGTTTTCATTCTGCTATTGGCAAATATACAGTATGAAGGAATTACTGAGTGTTTCCTCTGATTACAGTTCCCGGAGAACTCTGTTTGGATGAATGCTGGGAGCAAATGTAAAGAAACAACAGTGAAGAGAGGTCGACAGACCACCAAGGTAGGACGTTGTTCCTGATAGTAGCCTGATGTGCCCTTCTGGAAACTGCTCCTTTTGCCGTTCAGTCACTTCATACTTGTGTTTCTGCACATACTGTACTTAGTTCAGTATCGACATCAATGTATGTGTGTGTGTGTGTGTGTGTGTGTGTGTGTATAGTTACTGGGATACCTGAACAGTGACACAAAGTCAAAAGACTGGCAGGTTGTTTGCTTTTATTTTTCCATGCTGGAACACAGTATCTCATTTCCACAGGTGCACACACCAGATTTGGTTTCAGGTTGAGCCTTTTCTGTCTCCATACACTGTAGATACAGTAAGTCTGTCTTTATACTCTTTACAACTTTTAAAACTACTAATGACAAAACGTCGAGGCTGAACGTTTGACTTTTTATCCTATACTGTAGCTCTGTGCAGTTAATCAACTTTTTAATTTTAATTTTGTCTCCCAACAGTCTCAAATGTAACTGTCACGTTTATTTTTTGTCTGAACACATTATAAAAGACATTATGTGCAAGATTTGTAACACAACAATGTCTGCACCACATGACAACACATTCCACAAGATTGTGATAGTGCACTACATTGTTAATCTTATTTATTTCTGATAATTATTATTTCTGTTTATTTTTTAAGATATTTATTTATAAGTTTAAATATTTTATTTATTTTAAGGGAAATATTCTGTTTTGTTCAATAGATTTGCCTACTCAAAGTTCAAACACTCAACAGCAACAAAAAAGCGTGCACAGGCAACTGAAGTTTGCAAAGTTGTTAGATTTAGCAAAAGCACTTTTCTCATATCACAATATAAAATCAATATCGTCTGGACAGTGGAAAATATTGTTATATGAATTTTAGCTAATATCGCCCACCCCTACCCTCTAGCCAACATGCATATCAGGTAACGTGTTGCTAATGCTAAATTGTCCATGTTATAATTATGGCTTTTGGAGGTAAGGGGAAATTATTGTGAACTAATGAAGTGAGTATTTAGTTTTTTTTTTTTAATTTTTATTGTGAATGAATGTAACTTAAAGACTGAAATGATTTTTTTTAAACCCCTGAATATTGATTTAATTTTTGAATCAGGGCAGGTTTTTATTTGGGGATAAAACTCCAACTATGAAAATAAGATGGCGAGCTCGTAGGACAAAATTTTCTATTCTTTTCTTCAACTGGATAAATGAGGACTACGTTTTTCCCTCTTCTATTTTTTTTTTCCGCTCCCTTACTCCACAACCTGTCTATGCGAGGTGGGCTTTTCAAGCATGACGGCCGTAAAGACAAAAAAAGAGAGAGACTTAGATCTTTGTGTGTCTTTCTTCAATTTCTGTTAGAATATTAAATTTGTGTTTAACTAAACAGGCCCAGGTTTCAGTAAACTGAGTAAATTGAGACTAGATTTTCATTATTCTGTAATTACATAAATATATTCAATCATAAATAAATATAGTTTTTGTGCCATTTTTGTTTGGTGGTGTGCCGTGTGACTTTTCTAATGTAAAATGTGTGCCGCGGCTCAAAAAAGGTTGGGAAACAGTGATCTATTATGTTGTGATGGTGATTACAATATTTTGTTTTATCTTGCTGATCCTGCTTCGGTTTCTCGAACTCACCAAATATATTGACTTTCAGATTTTCTGAAACTGTTCACTGAACCAGGCCAACTCCTTGAACAACTGAAGAAAAAGAAAGTGAGAAAATAAGCCTTAGATATTGCAAGAATAAGTGTCTACATTGACTGCTAATCCTTTGGTGTTATAAACCTATCCCCAAATCTAAATGTAAGCAGTGAGGTGAGTTATTGAGCATTACAACATTAATCAAAACAGAGTGGCTTGTGTGGTTGAGCTCTGACACACTTCCCTCTCTTGTCCTGCTCAAGTGGCACAGTGAAAGCTCGGCCTCTCCCTTTTCCATTCGTCCTGTCTATCAGAGAAATCCCTTTTCTGCTCCAACACACACACACACACACACACACACACACACACACACACACACACACACACACACACACACACACACACACACACACACACACACACAGCTGAGCTCTAGTTCAGGTATACAAACACATAATCAAAAGAACAAATATGTACAGAGTGAGCGACAAATGACAAATGTATCTGAGCGCTGATGACGTTTATCCCAAAAGCGAAGATTGGCAAAGCGGGCGAGTGGCACGCTGTGAGTAGGCCTGCTGCCAATTGTTGAATCACTTGATACTCTAGCAGTTTAACTCAACACCTGGTCGGGTAATCCCAGCACACAGTTTTTGAACAGTGCCCATATTAAACCAAGTAAGCACTTGGCAGTTACCAGCAAAGTCAGCTTTATGACTTGGAGCGTCAGGGAGCGAGACATGTTGACATTTCAACTAGAAACACTGCACCCAGACGGACAGATATGGACAACGGATGGATGGATGAAAGTGCTTCTGCTGTATCCTGTTCTGTCTGTGACATTTAAATGTTTTGATTTTTTCATGCTAATCAATAAGTTAACTTAATAACTTGCCTCTTAATGTCTAGACAGGATAGAGTTTTGGCAATTTAGTTTTATCTCACAAAGAAGCAAGGGCTTCATTTAGGAGGACAATTACCAGAGCTGCTAAATAGAGCTTCCAGGAAGTAAGGAAACAATAGGTAAAATAAAAAAGTAGTAACAGTCTAGCTGCTGGCCTACTTGGCGCCAAGCCACGGGTCATGGTGCAGAGCTAGAGGCGGTAAGCCAAAACAAAAAGGCTATTTATTTATTCTCAAGTGCAAGTGCTCACCGCTTGCACCATCTGTTTCATTGTAGTGCAGCGTAAACACAGTGCAGTCATAATGCTACGTTGCAGCATCAGCGGAGTGGGTGGGATTTTGCAAAACTGTGGTTTCTTGGACATCCCCTTTCATTCACTAAAGGAAGTGGGTTCTCTTTTGCTTCTTTGCTGCAAAGCACAAACTGTTTCTTATATTTGATACTGTTGTATTTCATTAATTTTGATTGTATCTGTATTTGAAGTTATTCCTTCTGGAGTCAGCGGCAATGAAAACTACATACAAGAAAATGATACAAGAAAATGCTTGTGTGTAATATTAGATAATGCTGTGTCTTGCGTTTGTTGCTCCGAGCTGCTTGCTTTTTAAGTTTAGACAAAGACATTATTAACTTAAGTTAATAACTACAAATCAAATTTCAAATTTCAAAAATCACATTTTTGCATTTTTAAAAAGTATTTATTCTTTTCTAAAGCTACGTGTAGAACATATGGAAAATTGTCTTTGGGCCATGGGCCTTTTGTCTGTGCCATTGCCTATGCCGCTCCATTTTGTTTTGACGAGGTATCACCTAATTGGAGGCCGGTAAACTCACGCTGTTTGACACAGAACATAAAAAAATCCATAAGAATAGGACTAGTTGCGGACTTATACAGTCTATACAAACCTACCTGAACTGTCTTATAGTCTGTTTTCTTTGTTTGAAGAAGTGAGCTGTTTCTGGGGTATATTTACCCATTGGTTTCTCTTCAATTATTTTGGCATTTACCTTACCAATAAATATGCTCAACCATTATTGGAGAATGAATCAGTTGTCCTTTTGCAATTTCAGTCACAAAACGTGACCCTTGGAGGGCCAAATCAAACCTCTTGGCCGGCCAATTTTGCCCCAGTTTAGGCATCCCTGGTGTAGACAGACAGGAAAAAGGGTAAGAGACAGGGAAATGACATTGAGAATATGAACTGGAAAGGAACCCGGGTCGCTCGAGTATGTGGTATGCGGTAAACCTTTAATCAGACTTTCTGATGGAGCTGAGAGTCTTGCTATAAGCATGGTCGGATCATTATATCACACACTGTAACAGCACCAGAGGTAAAGCCGGCTCCTGACAACAGGTGTGATACAAGATTGAGGTTTCTCACAATGACGGTCTGTGGTTAGAAACTTGTGAACACATTTCAAACTGTGAATGTCATTTTATATTTGATTCATTTTCTTATGCTTTCCAACTGCTTTATTACATGTAACATGCAAATGAAATGTTATGCTGACGTTATGTCAAGTTTGTCATTTTAAAGCAACACTATGTAACCTTAGGCCACTAGGGGTGCAGAGCCCTCTACAGACTGTATATGTTGTTGGTTTTCGAGAAGGAAACTACCTAAAACTAGCAAGTTTGGAAGAAAAAAATATATTTTTTGTATATTTTTGGAATTTAAAATCACGCAATGGTACTAGCTAAAAGTTACGCAGTGATACTTTGAGAATGACAGGTTTATGTGGTTTATCACCTGTTGTACAGGCCTGCGCCATGCCACGCCTCCCTTTTAAAACCACTACCCATGGCAGCTCAGGAAGAGTCACAGACCGTCACAAGGTAGCTGGGTCGGGCACAAGATAGCAACCGTCTTGATCACCGCCAGGCCTGCATCTCCGCAGACTACGGCCCTAGGTGTTTATTTGCACATGGTTTGGCCCTTGTCTGGTCCCTAGATTATGTTACATAATTTTTAATTAAAACACCTGATAGAGAATCTGATAAAGATAATGAAAACATGGTTAGGGGGAGCATGAGTTATAGTTCATTGTAGTTCGAGGCTGTGGTAATTACATTCTGCGAGGAACAGCACTGGGGCTGAATATAGAAAGTGTCTGGGAAAAAAAGTGAGCTTTAGTTCAGTTTAGTTAAATATTTGTACCATTTGTCAACACTTTCTTAGTTTGTGTGGTGTTTTGATGAAGTCTATTTCATCCATTGAACATTTGATTTGGATGAAAAATCTGGTATCAACTTCCACTGCTGCACGGATGACACCCAGCTCTACCTATCCTCCGAACCCACTGCCTCACTCCCTCCTGATTCCTCCATGACTGTCTCCAAGAAAGTAAAACATGATTTTCTCACAACTAAGTCTCCAACTTAATGGCAATAAAACAGAATTTTTGATCACTGTCACTCTCAAAAACCAACAATTTTTTCATTAATTATCGACAACTCCACCCCCCCACCCCCTCAGGTTAAGTGTCTGGGTGTTATTCTAGGATAAGAAAAGTGAAGATAGGACTCTATTAATCCCACAGAGGGGAAATTAACTACAGCAGCTCTTAGACAGGTAATGCACTCGTCACATCTTGATTAGACTAATGCAACTCACTTCTCTATGGTCTATGGACACAATTGTCTCTATGCTCGCATCATTTCCAGAAGACCATCCACACAGCACATCATCCCGGTTCTCAAGCAACTCCACTGCCTCCCTATCCGCTCCCGTATTGATTTGAAATTTCTACTTTTAACATTCCTAACCTCGCACCCTCCTACCTCACAAACTTTCTTCAAATACTGTATATACTTCTTCCCGTACTCTTCAATCCTCCGTCGCCTGTCCATTCCACCTGTCCATCTGTCCACCATGGGAGCCTTCAACTGCCCCGCTCCCCGAGTCTGGAACGCTCTCCCACAAGACATTGTACAGTAACAGATAAAATGGTTTTCTTCAAATCACGTCTAAAGCCCACCTGTTCACACTTGTCTACAATACCTGACCTTTACCTGTCACTATTTACTTTTCACATTTCATTTTATGTTATTTATTCTAGTTTTATGATATATATTGTTATTGTTGTGTACTGTGTTTTAATCAACTGTAAGGTGACGTGAGGGTCCTGAAAGGCACCTAGAAATAAAATATTATTATTATTATTATGGTGACTAATGCAAGAAGAATCTGTATGTATTTTTCTCCAACACAATTTATGCAATAAAAATGTATTGTCCTGTCAGAAAATGTCTTCTTTAAAGCTCTATGATTTGGAGGCCTCAAAGTTGCACCTAACTCCCCCACTGACCTCTATTAAAAGCCCACGGGTTTAAATGCAAATAAAATTAAATTACAGCCTCATCTGCTTCTATACTGGGCCTTTGTGAGTGTGTAGAGTGTGGGGCATCATGGGTTTTTAAGACCTAAATATATGCAGCCAGCATGTTTAATAAGGTCAAATGAAGGTAAACAAGCATACCCAGTTTGGAATTAAGACAACTTTTAATCAAGACCAGGCCTTGCTGCCAGAGGGAACAATTCAGAGAGGGTAAAGTAAAAAAAAAAACAACAAAAAAACAGCCATATTTATCAGAAAATAGACCTGTAATGTTGCCAAGTGGTGGGCAGAGTTAACAAGTTTAGAGAAGGGCATTCCAGCTCTTTTGTTGCAAGGCCACAAATATTCCAGCATGCCTTCTACACTCCTTCTCACTTGCCACACAAATGAAGTGAACTTTAGAGGACTCCTATAAAAGACGAGATGAGGGAAGACTATGACATGCCTGAGATGACCGCTGGCTAACCACAAACACTGAGTTTTACTTTTGGTGTTTCCCGGTCCTTGACAGCTAATACTGCAGCGTTTTAATTTTATGCAGGCATGTGGAAAGCTTTGGGGGAGTTTCTGTGCTTTTATACTGTTTATTACGTTGTCTTCTCAAAACACATGCTAACTGCATGCACAAAAAATGTACAGTACAAGTGCTGTCTGATTGCAACTGGAATGCCAACCTTTGGTACTGTATTTGGATGTTTTCCAGATCACTGATCCATGCTCTGCACCTTTTCATTAAGAGGTGAATTTTTTATGCCCGCAGCCTAATTTCAACTTGCCATGACTAGTTACAGCTATGTTGGGAAAGTTTTCTGCCACAACATTTGGCAGCTCGATCTTTAAACAAATTAACTTCAGGTTTTTGCATTGGTGCCATTGTTGTCTCTACTCCACTTGGCATGAGTTCTATATTATTATCTTTAATAATATCATATTGAACAACAATATCAATAGAATAGATGCTCTAGTCACTGGCATTGGCTTCCTTTTTGTTGCACAGCTTTATACTTGGTTTGATTCTTTCTTTGTTTTTCTTTCACTCATTATCAGTTCTACATAAATTACCAAAGTGCCTTTTGGCAAAGTAACTCATGTAATTAACCTCTGCCAACTCTGTCAAGGTTATCCTTTTTAAAACTCTCCCAGTGCGGTTTGACACACCTCCTGTGTGGAAACCTTCTTGTTCAACACTTGGCCATTTGTCAGATTGCCCTGCAAGATATAGAATTCTTTTGAATATGTTCTGTAACAACAACACTGCACTCTTGTATTTCCATCCCGTTAGTAGGTGCAGCACTGTAACAGTAGCTCGTATTGTTGGGCGCACACCAACATTCAGTGTGTTTACAATCCCCAGGAGAAGGCTTGTGTCAGATAACCTGCAACCCTGGCCATCGCTCACTCGTCTGCAGTGTGCTGCCTCAGTCTTCATGGGGCCCCTGAGGTCACGCCAGCCTAGCCTCGTTCTCATCCTGTGGTGCCTCCCCTCTACTGTCCTTGGCTCTAGCCCTTTCATGTTGAGCGCTGTTTGTGTATTTGAACTGGTATATGGCTTTCTCTATAATAAAGTGAAAGTTTGTTAATTGAATAAATGTGTCCAGGAGGAATTGGGAAAATTATGAAATTTTAAATGTTTTTGTAACAGAAGAAAAAAATTGGAAAGGAATTTATTTCACTGTTTGAACCACAGTACTGTGACAGCCCCGTTCTGCTACTTCTTTGTAGAAAATAGATATTTTCCTTGATGCAGTACCTTGACATTGTGTCTGAACGCTCGGTTTAGCAGGCCAGCAGTTGTCACTGTTCAGACTGACTTTGGAACTCCCTGTCCCAGTTTTTGTATGCCACTGTAGCTATTAGATCTCAACTGTGCCATATCTCCCGGTTTGTTTGCCTAAACCTGTCTGTATGCCCTTGTGTAGCTGTCTCCATCTAGGCCCCTGTGTTTATAACTATGTGTGCACATGTCTCTGAGGGACCATTCTGTCTATTTATACATGTCCTTACCATGGTGTGTGTCCTCTTGGCGGTCCAGTCAGGATAACTCTAGTATACACATGCATATAGCACAGGCCTCTGTTTTATGGAACATACTGTACTGAGCGCCGCTGCTGCAGTACAGGTGCTATAAATAGACGTCACTGATAAAAAGGAAGAAAAAAAGGGACTCAGTGTGAAATAAACTCACCAAGCCGGTTCCTGTTTGAAGACTCAGACAGATGAGGACTAATGCTAGTCGGGCCTGAGCTAAATCAACACCATTTTGCTTGAAGCACAATTTTCAGCATTGTCTGGAACATGTTTCTATATCATAAATGTGATATGGAACATATGAAAGTTATATTTTCTCAACCTTAGGCCCGCATATTAAAACATACCTGAAAAATTACTTCAATTCAATAGGCTGCATATGATAGTATTTAGAAGTATTCAGTATATTATACAAATAAATTGTAAAGTCTTTATATTGCAGGGGGCTAGTTTTCACATTTGGACATTCAAAATAACATGTTGCATTTAGAAGTATTTATAGTATGAATTATCCTCCCAAACTAAATATTTGCAGTAGCTTTACTACTGCAGCTTAAGTTCCCTCAACATTCATTCATGTCAGTAATAACAAGTGTTCAGATAGTTCCACACTGATTCTTTTCATAGGCACCTAATTTGGACGTATATGCTAAATGTTGAACATATTTCATGAAGGTTTATTTGAGATGTACATTAAGTGTAGTTGGTTTAACATTTAGCCAGAGGCTGGAGGGAGTTGGATTTATTATTTAGTACTAGAGTTTGAGCCGTCCTGAACTGAATTCATTAGTGGCAAAACATTTTTGAGAATATGCTAATTTTATGGATTTTTGTTCCTTCTCTTTTTAAGAACTGTGTAAATGTTAAACTGTTTCTATGTGGTAATGTGTGGACTTACTGTGTAAACAATATGCTGTCTTTAGTGAAGCAGCTCTGATGTTACAGCTGAGGTAGCACCATTTATTAAAGGTCAGCTAGTGTATTCTTTTGATGAGATGAGTTTTGGCAGGTACCTAGATAAGGATGTGTAGTTTTTAACTGCCTACGTTACATAATGAAGCACCAGCCCAAATATAGCAGACATCATCACTTTTAGGCAACTTTACTAAATTGCCACAAAGACACAGGAAATGCCACTCAACTATGTTTGTAACAATGTGTAAACTTAAAAACATAGACAAAAGCTGAAGCTCCATATACTCCCATTAGCTGTATTACAGTTTCAGGACATCCTGATCTTTTACTACAACTTCTCAGAGCAGACACACTCAACCTCTAGCAGACAAGCATAGCAATGCCATTCATGTTTCTTTTAAGAGCACACATTGTTCATTAACAGTGACATGTCCCTGCAGGGCAACCATAGATGCAGAAAGAAGGTGTTTGAGCTGTAGAATTATAATTTTTCCACCAGATGCCACCAAAAATGAGTAGTAATCAGTAGTACTTAGGGCTGCACAATTAATCGAATTTCTAATCGCGATCACGATTACAGAAGCCACGATTACGTAATCGTCCAAAGCCGCGATTACACACAAAAAAAAAATAAAAAATCTGCACGCTTAAGAGGCGTGTTTAGATCATGTCAGGTTGTGAGTGGCGAATCACCACTTTTAATAATAGTCTGTAGGCGTGTCATTATCAACGGCCAGATTATCAACTGATACGTCTCATGCATGGGCGTAGGTTTAGGAGGGGACGCTAGGTACTAGTCCCTATCAATATTTTGAGATGGCAAATTTGTCCCCACCAATATTTAGCAAGCTCTTTTGAACTGCTATTTGGATCTTTGCACTGCTATTTGGATCGATTCTAACGGCCAGGACGACGACAGTACAAGAAACGCCGTAATTTGATTGGCGGCGGGATATCTGACAGGCTACATGCGCGGGCCGGGACTACTTTTGTGCTTGCACTAGCAGCGAGCGGCTGGTGTGTGTGTCTTGTGCCGCGCATGTTTGACGACGCCGACGGTAAGTTACCAGGGCTGTCTCTCTGCCACATACAAAGGCCAGAGTAAAAACATTCTAATATTTCGTTTTTTGCCCCTTTTTGTACTTTGTAGATGCCACCCAAGAAGAAAAGCATAAGAAGCTTTTTCATAAAGCAGAGTCTGAGTGTAAGCAGGCAAAATAACTAGCTAGCCACACAAATAAACTAGCAGTAGTGACTGACCAGTCACTAATCAATGTTATATAGTTCAACAATAATAAAATGTTAGAATATGATCTGTATTTTATTCTAATGTTGATCTAGCTTACTGCTAGTCTCATACAGACAAACTTAACACATAGATTAACATAAATTTCAACACATGTCCCCTTCATATTTAAAAATGGCTCTGAAATATAAACATGATGTGTTGAATGCATACTATGATATGTGTGTATTTTATTCATTAGTTCATTTAATTAAATATAGGAAACTCAGACATCTTGTGAAGATGTCATAAAGCTTGTTGAGGAAGAAGTAGCTGGACCTTCAGGGCTTCAGGTGAGGTCTTAAAGTGATTCTGTGATGAGATATACTACTATTGATTAATAGCAAATTATTACCTGTTTTATTATGCAAAAGTGAAGTGAATTGGTATTAGTATAAAAGGATATCAGTGTGAACCAATGTAGAAAAACAATAAAAGTTTTTCAGGAAGAGTGTTTTCAGCTTGGTTTTTTTTATTTTTATATACAAATATGGCATGAAGTTGCTTTAAACATGGTATAAAGCTACTTAAAACATCAATCAATGTAAATTGTAATAATCGTAATTAATAATCGCAATTACAATTTCAAAGGAATAATCGACAATTATGATTTTTGTCATAATCGTGCCGCCCTAGTAGTACTAGACACTCATTTTTAAATGTTTTACAGGATCTCGTGTGTTTGGTAAATAATCTGTCATGGCCACTTTCTGGTGGAAAAGAGAAATGAGACGGGTCTTAAGCTTGTGGCGGGACTCTCATTCTCAGGAAGGTTTTTGTAGCTCCTGAACAAATAGTTTGCCCTCTGATCCGACAGGTTAAAATGAGGCTCAGACAGATGGATGGAGACGGGGAACAGTTGTTTGTACAGCTTTAAACATAGGCCAAGTGCTTGCCAATAAAAAAGATGAACTACATTACACATCTTCCTCTTAAGTGACCTGTGAACTTCATTGTCTCGCTCGGCATCACAAAGAAAAGTAATGATGATAAACGCTTTTTATAATCATTTAACCCTTGCTCAGGGTAGTAATATTTATGAGCCAAAACTGCACTCTTCCCATATCACCACCACCAGATCTGTTTGGGCATTGTGTTTTCAGCCAGTGATCAGTGCTTATAACTCGGATCCAGCTTAATTCATCAACGCACATACATTCCTACAAGGCCTTCTGAGAAATCCTCCATATCTGCGTTCCCAGTGATGTGGAGCCTTGCACATTTATTGCTGAAAGAAGCTAAATCAGCAGCTGACAACAAGCCCTCTTTGCACCATGACCTCTTTTACTATTATGTTTGGTTCTGTTTTCCATCCCCAAGCTTTTTTGGATAATTTTCTCACTTTTTTTCTTTTATAGCAAATACAGTTTCTACAAAGCAATACCTTCACACATCCCCCACACAATATCCGCGTAAGCATTTGGCTCCCAACACATCCTTAACCAACAATATTCCCGTTTGGAACTCTTCCATTCCCCACATTCTTCTGCGTTGCCGTAGCAACAATTGAGCATGCTCACTCCCACATACATGCTCATAAACAGGCTCACAGCTTTGTCACAGTCACATCTTTTCTCTCTCTTTCTTTTTTATACAACATTTTTTTCCGGCCGACCCACTCCTCAACTCTCGGCCGTCCACCTCCTCACCTCTCCTCACCTCACCTAACCCTAACCCACTGACTCCCCACAGTTTGGGTGTGTTTGTTTTGTAGTCAGATGCTTTTCCTCTTCAGTCACGACTTATCATATTTTTTCCCCTTTGGAATAATTTTTGTAGCTGAATTGAGTTCAGTGTTCTTTTCAGGGTCCATTTAACTCTATTTTCACTGTATACAAAATATAGCATCATATAACCACTGAAATACTTTTTACTTTTTACCACTGATGTGGCCATAGAAGTATGGATTTGTTAATTTAATATCACCACCCATTTATCCTAGTTTAAAACCATTAGCTGCTTCTAAAATGTCCTTCTTCACATGTGGCTTTGTTACGTTTCTTTGTGGTTTTCTGTATAAGAACTTTGGTGCATTTTTACTTTCACTTTTGATTCCAGTCTTGCTGTGCCTCCTCTACTTGCTGCATGAGCTTGCAGTCTTCCCTTCACGGCAGTTTACTGTGTGATGCTTATCTATATCCGACCATGCTGATTAACAAACAACCTTCCATTGATTCATTGAACTGGTGTCACATAATGCTTCATCACAATGCAGAGGTTCCCTTGTAATACTTTTATTTGGCGCCAAGCACACGACAGACGCCTGTTAAAAACAACAATGTGTGTTTAAGGATGTACAACGTGCATTAGAGATGATTTAGTGACTTTGGCTTGTCCCCTCCTGCCTCGGTTGTTGCTCTTATTGATTCATCTTCCACTCACACACTCTTCTTCTTTGGTTCCCCATTGTACATTACGTGGGTCTGGTTTAAATCAATGTCTTGTGGTTCCTCGGAGTAATAGAATACATGGTGCATATGTTGTTATGCATGTTTGTATCAAAGCCAGATGCATTTAAGGCATGGCTTTTTTTGTATTATGTCACTCATAATGGCATTGGGCTCATAACCTTAAACACTCACTCTGATGCTTTGTGATTATTATTACAGCAGACATTTAGAAAAGCCACAATGCAAAACTAAATGCCCCAGTTCTAAAATAAATTAAAAAACAGAAAGACAAATAGCCTTTGATTAGCATACTTCAAGGGCAGCAGATCTACTTTTCAACTGTGCATTAATTAGATTTTATAGGCTTGAAGCACATTTAGAATTAGAAGAATTAATAATAGATGAGATGTGATATTTGGAACCAGTGGAAAGGGTCCACTAATTTTTATTGTAGTCCTGTTCTTTTGGATAATGTGGTAAGTCTAGACAAAAATGGCATCCATTAACCTGGCTCCTGCTAAGTTAGAAGCAGATGTGTGGAAGGACAGAGCTGAACAGTATACAATGGACTAAGGTACACGCATCTCTGTCCCACGTGGAGTATCAGACACAATGGAAGATAAATGTGGTCTTTTATTTTTACTCTAATAAACTCTAAATTTCTCCATATTGCCACAAATGTCTTAAATCACAAAATAATTAATTATGTATAAATATAATGTAAATTATTATGTAAATGTAACACTGGTGAATGGAAGCTTCATGTAAGTCGCTTTGGATAAAAGCGTCTGCTAAATGACTATATTCCTGTAAAAAAAAAAAGCACATTATATCTGAAGAAATTTGAATTTTTAGGTCAAACCCTTTTCTGTGTTTAAACTTTATTTTCTGACCTATTTGTTACTTGGTTGCCACTCTGACTCTGGTCAGTGCAATGCTTTTACACCAGATATTTACAACCAGTCTTTACTAGGGCTGAAACGATTCATCAAATAAATTGAGTAATTCAATTAGAAAAATGCCTCAATAATTTTTATTTTGTCTCATTGATTCGGGTGGGCACGTCCATTCATGCCTGTGGCAGCTAAAACCACTTTCACACTGCCACTACAATCTGCCAATTGTATACACGTGCCCTGGTTGTATGAACAAAATCCCCCCCAACTTTCCCACCAAGTCTTGATCCTTCAGGGACTTTAGTGTCATGTCAGGAGCACCCCGTTTTGCAAACATTTCCAGTGTAGTCTCTGCGGTGAGCTGATGACGAGAACGCTGTGCGGCTGGAGCTAAAACCTCGTACTCTCTGCAGCTGAACTTTACTTTAAACTGTTTGATTAAGATCAATATTAGCGCAAGAATCACCATCTCCGTGAAGGAGCTGGCTTATTTGTTTGTTAGCTTTGTGTTAGCTCTGTCAAGCTAAGTGAGAGTCACCCCCACTCTTCTCTCCCCCCCGCTTCTCGGGACAGTCACCAAACTATTCAGAGAACTATTCTGCTATATGCAAGTGCTTTGATTCACATGCACATCACTAAATGCACTGTAAACTTTAAAGGGCAGCTTTTGGATTAACCTTTATTTTATTTTAATGTGTATTTATATATAATAAATATATATTTATATATAATATATAATGCACATATAATATTAAATAAAAGTGCCATTACAATGCTGGATGTGCAATCAAGGATAAATATATGTTAATATTTTTTCAAAAAGAAAATCTTGTGTTATATCTGTTTATTTGAAATGTGTTTTTTTAATGCATTTCAATTTATCCGAATACTCAATTAATTGAACCAAATAATCAACAACCCCACTTTAAAAAACCTGAACTATCTCCTAGCTCTTTGTACTGTGTCCTAAAAGCCCCAACAGATATTGAGTCGTACAGAATGTACTAGAACTGTTTGTAGCGCTGCCTCTTGACATCACTCTCTAACACCTCTTACACTAAAAAGTAAGCGCTTTTGCATTGGACATCTTATAGGTTTTTAGTAGCCTTCCATTTTCACAGTAATATATTGCTCCCAATAACCACAGAATGTGCTTGCGGGCTTGTGCGTTTGTTGACATATGCCTTTGAAAAACATTTTTCTATCAAGACATCTGAAACCCTGTTCAACACATTATAGCCTATGTCTATAGACTGTGCAGCATCTGGATATGAAACTGTAAGATCCACAGTTTATTGTACCTGTAGACAACTCTGCAGTTATCAGATCACACTGCCATAACACATGCATGTTCACAAACCAACTCTCTGGATGGAGAAGGGCACTGCTTTATCTTTGATTTTATCACACGTTACATATAGCTGTCACAACACTTTCGTACCACACAAAAAACAAGTGTACATTTACATTACAGGGAGTGTTAACAGATATGGATACGTGATCCAGCCAAAGCACTGCAGCTCAAAAACAAAACCATCAGATACTGCATGTGCATGATTGTTATTATCTCACTTTTCTTATAAACTTTGGGCAATTTTGTAAACTTTGGGTGAAATGTAATTTACAGTTTCCGATTGTGCTGTCTATGCAGATGTTATTTTTAAGTGTGTATAATAACATAGGTAATGATATCTATTACTTCTCCATTTTAAAACTGTGAGTCATTTGGCTGGCAAATTTATCAGGAAATGAAATACTAATGTCTCACATTACCGCTAATATTCAAAAAACATGCTTTGTTTGCTCTGAACCTCTTCTTGACTGTGACACGGCTGATTTCTTGAGCTGAGCAGATGTAAAAAATTACAACACTGTATTTTTTTGCTTGAAGGCATTTTGTTGCTGACAAAGTTTACAGAGTGAAACAATGTTCTTGGCACCTTTTACTAAAGCAAAAAAACTTTCACAGCTGTTGAAATGATTCCTCAACCTTCATATGGCTTTTTGGTTTTGTAGTCAGTGTGACATATAATCCTCATGTCATGAAATGGTATACTGAGTGGTATGAATATTAGATCTGCTGTTTCTGAGCTGCTCTTACCCAGTTGTTAAACAATGATGTGGCCCAAAGCTGTCCTGGTTCCAACAATACATTCCACTGACAGATGCCATAGTTATTATTAATTCTAACATTTACATTCAACATTGTGATGTCCCGATCTCCAAAAGGAGTATGAGAAATTTTATATTAATTACAGAAATGGTTACCCAACACATGACCCAATGAAGCTTTGATACCAGCAACTACTGGTATCAGTATCTGGGCATGGCCTCAATGTTTCATCTGATCAGTGTTGATGAAATAATCATAATGTTAAGGCAAGACCCACTGTCCACTGATTTGGCTCAAATCTGATGTCTGGTTTCTGCAGGCAATATGTAATTGTTATTAAGAGTGATTTCCTTCCACTATTGAAAATCCTGTCTGTGTGTCGAGGCTGACACTGTTGTTGTTGCTTGGGTCTTGGCTTCCAGAAGCAGCAGCAGCAGCATATGTACACAATCAGAGCGTTTGGCAGAGCCATCGGTCAAACGCCGAGGCTGCCAGTAGGGACGCTTTTTCCTGCTGCCTGTCAGACGCCTGTCTGTTCGGCTGCCAGACCGCCACTCCACTGCCGCTGTGCTTATCTAGCAGGCTGAAAAAAAGATGAGGAGGGAGTGGAGGTGGAGATTGGCTTGAACTTATGACAAACGTAGTCCAGATCAGCTGGAAAAATTTGGCTGCTGTGCTACTAAATGTGTTACAGCAGCTACAAGCCAAAGGGACACTGGAAACAAATACAGTCTGTGTTTACTACAGTTTATTTATAGTAATCCAGGTTAATTTGGTTCCTCCCAGCATTGAATTCACCAAGAAACAAAAGCTCTACCAAATGAAGGCTTACACATTTAGTCATTTAGCAGAGTCAGAACATAAACAGAACATTACTCCTAGTCCCATGCCTCCTGGAAAAACCTGTAGACCACGTTTGTAGTCGTGGAAAGTAAGAGACAATTACTGTATGTTTTGTTTTGAAAAACTATTTACGTTTAGTTTTGTTTACATTATATTCATTCAGTGTCATTTTTGACAATTATCCCATGCTGAAAAGTCCAAGAAAAAGATGTCCACATGAAGTGGTCCCTGTTACTTTGATCAAGATCAAAGTAACAGGGACTTGATCATAAGAGATCATAAGAGATTCTGACCTGAGTCCCATATACAGCTCGAGGTCGTTTCTTGATGTAAGGTCACCAGGCAAATTCTGTCCATGAATCACTGCCCATCTTCCCACTCTCCTTTCATATCTCAAATCATTATGCGAGATTTGACTGACCTCGAGGGCAGCCAACATTGAGCAGCTTCTCCGGCTCCCAGAAAGGTTTATGGATCGGCTTTGACCTCTGGGCTGAGAGGAGCTGTAGGATTGGAGGTCATGTGTCTCTGCAGGCTGCATGGGTAAATCACATTTTTTATTTTCAATTTGGTTGTTACTAGCAGCCATTCCAATGTACTCTTCAAATTTGTTTATTATCTTCTATTTTTGATTCTCTGCCAGGGTTTTATCCTTATCAATTCTACAGTTGTTTAAGCGGTTTAAGATAATATGATAAAACAGCATTTATGTTCTGACACTGAAGACATTTGAAAGAATGAAATAAAGCCTGCTGGGTGACGCTGTCAACTCATTTTTCATTTGCCATTTTGGAATGTGGATTCCCAGAAATAATAAATAGCTGCAAAATATATTGAAAAACATTTGTCAGCCTAAATGTATTTGGCCAATGATAAAAAAGCAAACCCAGCAGATATGCATTATTACTTTTTTGCCAATTAAATTCAGAACATATTTAATAACCACAAGTTATAATTGAAACATTTAAAGTTACCATTGTTGTGCTGACTTAATTCAAAATGTTCCAAGATTTGTCACAACTTTTGAATTTCTGCAGGTGACGTCCTTTTGTAAAGCTCGTCCTGATTTGATAAGTGCAATGGCAGAACCGATCAGCTTTGGCAGCACACAATGCTCCATTCTTATATGAGGAGGGATACAGATTGGGAGATTAATTGCCCTGCCCTGGAAATATTGCTCTGTACCATGCAATGGCTAAGCACATAGTGTACAGAACATTGGACTGAACTAACTGTGCTTTATTCCACGTGCAAGCAATAAATACTCAATTTAATTTGATATAAAACAGGGGAAGCTCTTATTTCTGAAACTAGAACCAGCAAGTGGTTGACATTTATAGTAAAAGACTTTAACTATAACTTAACTTGGATGCTATATAGTGTATCTGCCTCATTGTTTATGTGTGTGCATTAAACAAGTATTTGACCTTTGCCTTATTTGATTTACTTGTAATTATCTCGCCAATCTTTTTTGTGTAATTCATCAAAGAATGTTAAACAAAAGCTGTGATACCATATAGAGATTACTTACTCGAGTGTTTTCATGCTGCAGAAAATCCACAGAGCAATTATGTAAATGATATAAATCCATAAATACACACACACAGATATTTCGAGGCCTAGATGTAGAGGCGCTGGGAGGTCCCTCTTTCAACAGTTGTGTGAGGTTTTAGTGAGCACCGGGCACTAAAATCTATGTCAGACAACTTAGAAATACTATTGGTATTTGTATATATATTGGTATTTCCTTAGAGTATGTTTATGATTGGAGTCTACTGATAAAATACATCCAATTTATTTTTGGGTGGGACATTTAATAGAAATAATACCACTTCTTTACCATTAAAAAACAATATATTTCCTTTGACTTGTTGCTGTAGTGTTTATCTGCATTGTAGGCTGGAGGCCTGTCAGGGGGCTCATATATGTATCCTCCATCTATGACTGTGTGGTCTGTTTCTTTCTGGGGACACTGTCAAACGTAGGCCACAACAGTAGGAATCACTCAAAATATCTGCCTGCCAAGCTGGGTTTTAAAAATGGACGTCTTGCAACTCAGGCTGCGTTTGCATTCAAATCAGGCCAAATATTTTGCATTAGTATACTGTTGCTTTTTGTTGTTGTTGACATATATTGTAAACGATGGATGGGTAGTTTATGATTTTACCTTCATTGTTGTGCTTTAAATTACAGTTTAGTCTCAGCACTTTCCTAGCTGTCTCAAATATCATGATTTATGTTTGGTGACTTGCAAAACAAAATTTAACAATTTATTCATTCTGCAAACTAGAGCCGCAACTCATGCATATGTGTAATGCATATTTATGTTTATTACTTTATTAGATAAAAAAAAAGATTGAAGGTCAAAACATTATTGTAGAAACCATTAAAGTAATTTGTTAACTCAACCTAAATTCATGAAGAATGACCATGACTTAAAATTTGCAGTGTAAAGCTGCATGTGATGGGCTCAGATTACAATTCCACCTATGGTATCCCCAAAGGCGCATGCTACTTCATATGAACAAGCAAAGTAGGTCTGATGATGATTTCACTTGGAGAATTTAGGGGGAAATGGATGCCAGAAGCCTCCCTGCAGTATATGTATGTATGCATATGTATGCATCACTTAATTTATTAATTCATTGAAAAATATCCAGACAGACTGCTAGGCCAAAAGGATTTATGTTTTACACTTTGAAGTGCACTGTGGGGGAATCTGAGCCCTCGTGTGGTATTTCTATTGAGGACATGGTGGCTTTGCTGGTGTGACGACAGATGTACATGGGAAAGCTACAAAGTCGGAGATAACAGATGTGTACAGCTTGCGATATCATATGTTGATGGTGTTGGTCTTATTATGTGCGACAGCCTGTGTAAATAATCCAAACTCAGTGCTAATAAGGGACTGCAAAGTGAGTTGAATGATGGAACCGTTTACACGTGTTAACAACCACAAATCAAACTCTGTACGCTCTGAAATAGCGGATGTTTGCTGAGCAGTTGATGTATTTAATTAAATGACTTTGTGCTCTGAGCATAACAGCCTCAGAACTTAATTAGTCTCTGGAAATCACAGTGTGAGTTTGTGAATGTTAAAGTCATGTGATTGAATCTGCTGCATCAGGCGGTTGGATGTGTCTCATAGCCTCTCATTACGTATGTTCAGAAGGTATTAAACTAAAGAACTCGATGCACCCATGGCCCCTGCAGTGCGCTAGGTTATGTTAATGATATGGCTGCACAAAGGAACTGTCTGCTTTAATTATGGAAGAGTGTTGGACAAATGGCTCCTGCTCGTCTTTCTCTTGCTTTGATATCCCTTCCTTTCCCTGCTCTTCCTTTTCGGTTGCTCCCCTAATGGGAGCCCTTTGATTTGCCCTCCCCTTATCATGAGGTGAGGTGGACTAATCCTCTGAATCACATGTGTCACCTACTCTAAGCAGGAATGAATAGAACCTAGATTACCACCAGACACTAATCGCATTTAGCCTCCTTGATGATAGCTCCTGAGCTGGCCGGGGCTCTGGGCTCTGGGTGGGCACAGCTGTTGTCATGCACATATTGAGAGTCTTCCTTTTTCTCTCTAGGAACTGTGGACACAACCCAGAGTGGGACCACTATTTAAAAACAGAGAAGTTCATCTGTAAAACTAAAGTCTAATAAGACTGCTCTGTATTTTGATAACCATAAGTGGTTTTCTATAACCAAAGTTAAGGCTGAAGCATATATAGCTGTAACCTGTAAATGTTGTTGTGTATATAGAAAAAATTCACTATTAAACGCTGGCAAAACACTATTTTACTATCTGCAGACTAATCATTTGAATTAGCAATTCTTGGGTTGCTACTAGTGAGATTGCTAATTAAATTGTTAGCTATTCTATTTAGCAGTCTTACTAGCAACCCTAAAATCTACCAATCTGTGCTAATGTACTGTGTACTTATTGAGCTAATGTCTAATGGATACATACCAATATATGACAATTTATTTAAAAAATGTTGTAAGTTGTAAAACTAAACAACCCAGCCATTTGTTATTAGCCTTGATATTAACTTCATAGTCACGGTTAAAAAAAAAATTGCTATACAGTATACGGTGTTGCTATTCCTTTGAAATGGAGTTGGAGAAGAGCCTTCCCAAAATGTGATCTAATGTTCTGCTCCTTGGTAATGAGTCACACTAATCAAATGCTACTGATAATCTCTTTAAGCCTAAAATAACCACTTAAATAATTTAAACCATTATAAATAAGAGTGTCACTATAAACCCTGCTCAAACCGGTGCCTAAAAACGTTAATGCGTCCTTCACATGCACTAAGACAGTGGCCCTGCAGGGGAAAGAGTGTGTTTCATAGAAATCTGCGTGTGGTGTTATTAACAGGAGACGGGAGGAGATGGGGAATGTAAAGAAAATGACAGGAAACATTTCTGTAAAAGCATATCTAATTACTGTACCTCTGAGGCTGTAAATGTTCTTTGATATAGGCCCTGTTTACCGTTGTCACTGATCACAAGAGAAGAGGATTTACATCTTTGCATATGCTTTATTCTTCTGCTCTAGACAGTGGAAATGACTGTGTAATGTACAGAAATTGGTAAAAATGCGTATGTTGCTGTTAGAGAAAAGATACAACAATATAAAGGTAAAAAAGAAATAAAATAAATGAAAGTAACTTGAGAGTTTGCAAGCACCTAAGGGCTTTAAAAAAATTTGACCATTTAGCAGCATTCAACAACCATATCACATCTTCTCTTGATAATGTTCAGTTTTGAACCAGTTAACACATTTAAGCATGATTTCCAATGATGTTGTTTTTTCAGCAAATACTTCAGGCAATGTTGAGGGCACTAGTGTGAAGCTATTTGCAGATTCAGCAACAGTGAGTTCAGATTTCACTGTTTCATTTATTTTTCTCAGTTCAGTCTAAATGACACAAGTTGCCTAAAGAGAACATAGGGTGCTAGTTAGAGAAACTGTGTGAAACTGTGAAAAAATGTGTGTCACTTACCTTAAGTTCACAATTTCCTTCATGAGCAAGATGTGTGTAACTGACTAGTAATTACAGTGTAGATAGGAACTGTTACAGTAAATACATGAAACAATAACTCATATTTGCTTTCCTTGGTTTGTATTCATCTTCTTTCAGACAATGGCTGACTCATTGCGTCTCATAGATAGTAGCAGTGTCATCCGTACAGAGACCACACCCCTCACATTTTCTGTATGCGGTCTCTTCAAAGCTCCCCTCTGTGCACATGACTCTACAATTGATTCCTGATGTTACAGTCGACATGCTAACCTTCCAGTTAAGGAATGTGTTCAAAATCAGAACATGTTTTGTTTTTTAGCTACAAAAAACAGCCAAAATGGCGTAGAGATCCCTTTTTTTCCCCAAAATACATGAATCCCAGATGTGCAATGCAGATGCACCAATAGTAAAGTAGACTCCATGTTGACATGCAAACCCATTGTGGTGCGGTTATACAATGCCAGTGCTGACTAAAAGTTCATGAAGCATATGACATGGTTTTGGACCCCCAAACGCCGGAGCCAGTCTTTTTTCCTTGAGAATAATTTTATAAGTCTATAGTGAGTGTGCAGAGGTGCTTTCACGTCAGAAGAAGCCGAGAAAATGAGATTTAATTGAAGTTGAACATTAATAGTGAGTTATGCCCTGCAGCAAGAGACAATCAAAGCCACCACTGGAATAATTATGACTCACAGAGAAATATGTAGGAATGGTATAACAAATCACCACTTTCACATCAGCCACTTGCTGTTTTTAAATAGAATTATTCATTTAACAAACAAACAGGTCTATTAAAAATGCATTACTCATTCCTTAAAGCTGGAAAGTTAAAGGCTTTTTCCCTGATTGCAATGAACTGCTGTAGCATGTGTGAAAATGGGCAGAGCTATAAGCAGCTTTCATATATTATCCACTGCTGTTACATGAATGAATAATGACTTTTTGCATTTAAAGATCTGTTTGATCTCATTTGTAGTCGCCGCAAGGGCTACAGACCGTTGAGACCACATCCTTCAGTGCTCATTTCTTGCCATTCTTTTGTGTTTCATTTCTGTAGCTTTTGGCTTTTGATGTGTGAACCTGCTGTAAGACAATGTAAGAGTGGTGAAGGTTAAACATCATGTGATCTAAAGCGGTGCAAAAGTGGGTAAGGTAAATATGTCAGAAGAAACACCACTAAGGAGGCTTTTTTTCTATATGGAGTCAACCAAAGCCACTGGCAGGGGATCTGCTTTTTGTCAAGCTGCTGCGGATTGATTTTTAGTGCTTTCCCACAGAAATGCTCCCAGAAAAGCCATGATGCAATGTGCTCCCGCTGCCCTCTAAGTTTAGCATAGAGAAAAAATGCCTGACACAGATGTATGACTGCAAAGAATTTGATAAGGCAACGTGAGGGCATACCATTTTACTGCTGATTACAATGAATTTTAATAAAAGTGCACATGTAATGGTGACCTTTGTACGTTCAGGTGACACTTTGCACCTCCAAAAGACAGAGATCTTTATGGCTTGCCATGATTAGCCTTGTGTGTCTTTGTAGATCTTAGCCCTGAAGGCAGAAAAGCAAGGCAGGTTCAGATCTTTGCCATCCACCATCATTCAACTAAATGACAGGCCAGTAAATTCCCCCAAACCCCTCCCACTTCACAGGGAGTTCAAAGACTTGCTTTAGTAACTAGAGAAAGGGTTACACTGGTTAAGTAACATTTTAATACTTGTTTCTGCCTTTCAAGTAAATAAGTAGGAGTGTTGTACTGTATTTACTGGAAAATCAATGAAAATACACGAGTGCTGTTTTGCTAAGCAGGCTTGATCAGATCCTCACCCAGCAGTCTGTCACGGCGAGCACAAGACTGCCATTAATGGACCTTATTGAGGCCTCACCCTCTGCTTTTCCCGAAACAGTTGAGGTAATGTACACAGTACAGTTTTCCACTTAAACACCTTTATTATGACTATGTTTACCATAAGCTACACACCTCCAAGTAAAAAGAGAAATGGAAACTCAGAGCTGTCATCTACCACTTTACTGTATTGACATTGACCCCATTCTTTGCATGTTAAGGTATGCTTGCAAAAGTTTCATGTTGGTGACTGGGGTTTATATGTTGGATAGACCTTGATGCTGTTTCAGTTGCTACGGGAGATTTAGGTCAATGATCTGCGCTTAATCTTCATTTTTAATGTTAAACTAAACTATACTACTATTATTATTACTACAATACACACACATCAATGATTATTTTGAAATCCTTTGCAGGGGTTGATGCCCATGTCCAATGCCCACGGCAAATTACATTTGTTACTAGGGATGCATTGATATGGAAATTCTAGGCCGATACCGATGTTTAAATTAACATAATGGCAGATTACGATATTTTTGTACAAAGTATATTTTGGTATTATCTTTCCTTTAGGAAACAAAAAAATCGTTATAAAAATATGGCTTTAAAGCTATTTATTCCTTAATTATACCATCTGCAGATATGTGTAAATCTGATGGAAAATATTGAACTAGATTTTAAATTTGTGAGACTTTGATTTGGGTTTTGAGCATCCACTCAGAGACAAGGATGATGAGGCTGACATACAGCAGAAAAGAAAGTTTTCACCGGGCACAAGAACATATGTGGGAATTAATCAATGGGACGCTTAATTAAATTAAATAAAGCTTTAAATTCTCCGCTGTCTCACATAAAGTAACATACCTGTTCTCGAAATCTGTCGCAGTTCTTTCTCCAAGAGGCGGAAATAATCCCACACACCACTGCCATTTTGGAAGAAAGCTAGGCGTGTCACGTGCACAAGCTGTTGCCATAGCAACAGTTAAAGGAGGCGCAGCAAAAGCAAAAAGGCAGAAGAGAATGACAAATATATCAAGCGCATATACTTCACCTAGGATCGTATAGGAGCTCGTATAGGAGCATTTGCCAAAGTTAGATGTCCTCTTTAAAATCGTCTGATGTCCATGTGATCACATACCACCCTTACACTACTGAAATATGACTTGACACAAGATGCAGAAGCAAATTTCACATGGACCGTTCAGAAAACAGCTCATCTGCTTTGAGTAGGCCATCAGTGTCACGACAGCGCACACTCAATATTTCAACATTAATATTTGCTAGACATATAAAAAAGCATGTCAAAAGAGGCATGGCATTGCTGAGGTACATTCATTAAGCATCTATCCCCTACAAGGTGTTGACTTGTTGGAAAAAAATTTACATTTTCAGTCCAACTTTTTTTACAACCCTTTTTTAGTTTTAAAAGTATTTATTTATATCCTTGTGTATTTATTCAGTGCACCTGAGGATTGCATCTAATTTATTTGTACAATGTACATTAACAATAAAGGTATATTATTCTATTCAATTGTGGAGGCAGGCATTCATTTTTGGTTTTGGACAACCCAGTGATGGTTAACCACCTGTCAGATTCCTGCCGTAACAACCAAGACTCGATCCATCTTGAGTGCTCTTCTTTCTGGTTTGCAGAAGCCTCAAATTATATTTATAGTATTTATGGTTTTAGCTTTGCATCTCTAGTGAACTTGCTAATTGTTGTCATTTTTACTGAGCCACCTCTTTTTGTTTTGCCTGTCTCTTTCTCTTTTTTGTCCACACAAGTCTGCTGGGGAAGAGCCCTCCAGCTAATTAGAGAGTTGCCAGTGGAATTTCACCACAACAAAGGAAGCTATTCATTTGGGTAGGTCGGTGAATGGTTCTCGTAGGCAAGCATTTTTCTGAGGAGTTAGCGAAAATGATGAGACCTTTCTTTAAAAAAACGTCTTCCCCACCAACTTCTTTGCTTGTGTTTTCCATATTTCATCTTCGGCAGCGTGGGAGGGGAGATCTGAGTTGGCCTCTGTCACTGGCTGTCGGTGCAGGGGCTAAATAGTTGACCTCTCAGTAATATGTTGTCTACTGGTCTCTTTGTGTGACACATTGCTTTAACGCACTCATTTGAAAACATAAAATGAAAAGACAATCCATTTCACCTTTAACCTTATTTGTCTATATATTATGTACTTCAATTTATCAATCTAATTATCCCCAATTCGTCTTCTCTATGGGCCCTTCCTCTGACTCCTGCCTACTTCCTGTTTGAGGAGAATGTAAAGATGTTAACCGCTTCCTTCTTTCCTTGTTGAGCTCAGATTGCTTTCCACTTTAGGTGGTACTTGTTCCTTCCATACTCATTCCTCACCGTCTTATTGATTTCACACAAAATGAAATTGTAGTACGTGCTCTTATGTGTCTACCACATATCCCTCTGATTCCCATGTTCAAAGCTTCTGAAATTTTATTTTTACATTATAGCATGACTGCGAGCAGCACTCAGATAAATGTTTAGCTTTTATGTTTGTCTATAAGATAAGCAGGCCATGGTTTCCAAGGCCATGCGTGTCGTCACATAGACAGAGAAGAGAAAGTCATGAAAAGGAACAATGCAAACGTTGAAAAAGAGGAAGCTGTTTACAAAGGACAATAAAAAAAAGAATAGAGAGGAAGATAAATAAATAAATAAAAAACATTGCACAGTAATAAGAAAGATTGGAACAAAAGGAGTTGACAGGAGAAATAGGACAAAGGGGAATGGGCTGCGGAGGTGGAGTGTTGACTGTCTGTGTTGGCCTTTGCAGTGCAGTCACAGTATGGCCATGTATGAATGTGAAACAGTATATGTCTGCTGGCTAATTATTCTGTAAATACGTTTTTAAAGCAAGATCTTGTTTAACTAATAAAACTGTCCTTTATTTACCTTCTGTCAGTGCCTCTAAGGCTTATTCTGCATGGCCGTTTGTTTTCCATATGCTTCCTCTTGCCTGAGCCGCACACCAACTCTAACAATCCTCTTTTGATTTCTTCCAGGGCGGAGACAAGGCGGGTGGCACGGCGCATGCAGAGGGGCTGTGGAAGCCATTAACTGCACAACAAACCCATACAATATGACAGGTACGTTGAAAGGCGCTAATTATAAGTGTCCACCCACCACAGACACAGCATGCATTTATTCCCATTGTGATTCATTGTCTTCCATTCTCATTTATATACTGTACATGTGTAGAATTATAAGGCCGCACTTAAACAGGAAGTGTGCAGTGTTTTCTCAATAAAGCAGAGAAAAGCATGCATTTGTTATCTCCAAACAATGGTGTGTTGTGATAAATGCAAAACCGCAGAAGAAGACAGAGAAGTTACCATATTCAATGCAAATGACTGTGTTTTGGACCTCAGCCCTTTGATTTTTCCACCAACAGTTGAGCGCGAGTGCAGGTTTATATTGAAGCAGACCACTAATATTAATAGCAGCTGCTCTAGCAAAGTCAAAAGGGACATCAGCAATCTCAAATTACCACTGTTGTGCGCTATATAACAACACATACAGTTTGGCTGGGGGGGCTAAGGTTGCATTATGCACACACATTATGGATATATGAAGAAACGTTCTCAATTTGACGGTTATTATTTGTAAGAGGTTGAAGTAGATAGAAAAATCTGTTTTGTTTGTCTCTGATATTTTTTTTGTTTTAAAAAAACACATTTATCTTTTTTTGATGCCTTAGGGTTGCAAAATGCAGCGCTAGTCTAAGATAGAAATCATTTTTACTATCTTTGCCCGGATAGTAATCGTCACATCGAGAGTTGTTTGTTGGTCCATTGAGTAAATTGTGACTGTAGGGCTTTAATAGCGCATGTTAATGGAGTGTCTTTTAAATGTATAGAGATGGCTCATACTGCATCCCGCCTCCAAGTTTGAGGAGGTTTAGTACACCATTTTATGGTTATGCTGATAAAAAAAAAAAAAATCGCATTATTTAAAAGATCTATTTGATTTTGTAATATATAGGGCACTAAAATGTTTGAAATGTGGCGTGGCAATGAAGAAAGACTTTTCTTTAAACTGTTTGCATCTTCAAGCCCATGTTACTTGATTACATCACTTTGTAACAGAAAACCCAGTTATACTGCTGAGTAAACGGCAGTCTTTGGGTATAATTATTACTTAATGTGGCTGTGGCTTTTGGCTTTCTGAGCTATTATATGAAAAGCTGCACAAAAGGCTGCTAATGGCTTGGCTGTTAAAAAACTACAGGAAACTGTATGAACACTTATTTATATCCTCTTTCTTTGACTTGTTACTTCTTTCCACATTATCTTTTTGCCCTTGCCTCCTCACTCCACACTCTCCTGGTTCTTCCTGTTGCCGTCACAGCTGGAGAGAATGGGAAGCACATGATTGCGGATTAATTCCTCTTTTAGTCCCCGCAGCATTAGGGAAGCAGCGGAGGCAGATAATTCATAGCATCCCCGGCAGAGAGAGACAGAATAGCCGCCAGAGTTGTTTGGACAGATGTTTGCTTAGAAAAGCTTTAATGGTTAAGAGCTTGCTGCGGACCATAGTGTCACTCAGACTTTGGGGAATGGGCTCGAAGGGCTGCATGGTGGTTTCTGGACATACTGAAGTTCAAGTGAGTCTCCGCGGGCTGTTGCTGCAATCTTCTACCGCAGACATTTTACAACATGGCACCAATATAGTTACTCCGCTCCAGACTAACTGTTCCAAATATATTGTTATCTAACGTCATCTCACACAGACTGAATTGTTTGGTAAAAAATATTGTACATGTGCTTCATCCTGCGGTGAACTGATCTCAACCGTCCACAGGTTGCCATCTGCTTCTCCAAGACAACATATACAGAATGGTCCATGTTGTTTTGTATATGGTACATCCTAATCTCCACTAAATTACTTTCCATTTAGAAATCGACAATGGCACTGTAGCCTGCACACAAAGCAGCATACAGAGTCCCAGTTTGGAGATGTATTGACGCAGAAGTATATGGTGGTGTAGCCCATCTAAGCAGAGAAACTTTTATAATTGCTATATCAGCTGTGTTTGTGCAGAGGAATGGAAGTATAAGGCTTAAGGACTCTAGACTCAATGAAAATATTATTATGGAATGCATATGAATATTGAATTACAAAACATTTTGCCAAGTTTGGTCCTATCGAGTATCACATTAATCCCCATTAAAAAGACTGAACTACTGTAGTTCTTTAAAATGTAATGTAAAGATAAACACAAGAGCATTTTTTCAGTTGATTAGATTTGACTCATCCTTTTGTGAAAACTGGCTCACCGGCTTAGAGAGGCATAAACGCCACCGACTATCACTCCCAAGCACTGTCACATGAGAAAGTACTAAGCGTCCATGCTGAATCACTTTACCTTGCGAGGCAGCTGAATTGACAAGATTAGGAGTGTCACATGATAGGCCGTCACTTGTCTGCCGAGTGACAAAAGATTCACTTTAGTTCTTTTTTTCATCCCCACGCCCACGTTTAGCTCTGATGGAAAATCCCTGCTCTTCTTGTCGGGGGAGCAAGCATCTTTGGTGTCCTCTTGTAAAGACAGACGCTAAGATGATTCATGCACCTTGTAAAAACATAAAATTTGTCATTGGCTCAAGCATTGACCTTCTAAGCAATCTTTAGCTTTTGATCTGTTGATCTTCTCAGAAATGGCACAAAACATATTAGTATTCAACAAAAGTAGGAATGCTTTTGTCAATGGGGAAAGAAAATAGTTGGATGCAATGGAACAAGAAGGGGGGATATTTTGGAAGGTGTGTTTTGCCCCAGGAAGTGAGTTTTTTTGTGTAGGGGTGGGGGTGTTGTAGACATTACACTCTACACACTTGAGGGTCAAGGGTGGATATGCGTGTGTACTGTAGTGTGTGGGTGTATGTCTTTAAGCAGGAGCCAGGCGGGGTGTCGGGGCAGGCGGGGAGGTGGGATCAGTCCCCCATCAGTGGGCTACAGGCAAGCATTCCTAACACCTCATAAATCTCACCTGGTGCTACACAAGCCCTGCTGACATAGCTGCAGCGGTGCACACTCATAACATACGCAAACATGTGCACAAAACGTGTGGCATGCATATGCACCCATATGCACTGTATATGTGGAATGCGTTAAATAACACCCAGCCGGTAAAGTTGGATTCTAAAAGTCAGTCATGTCAACAGCATGAGTGAAATTAGAAAAATAATGTGATGTATAGTCTGTCTGTCAGCAGTGTATGTCTCGCCACCTTTTGAAACACATGCTTGTTCGATTTGAACAAAAAGACCCCAAATAGTGTTGTGTGTTTTTCTTTTACATTGATTGTAGATTTACCGTAAAGCAGGGAAGGTTGTTGAACATCTGGTATTCACATATATCTCAATTTTTTTTTTCTACTCTTGAGTGAAATAAACAATTTTATCTAGATTTTCTTGACAGAAATCACTACAGTAACAAAAGAATAATCTCACTTTAAGTTTAGTTTTAGTAAATATATTGAATTAATGCTCCATTTGGTGATTTATTTCTCCGCTCCACATTGCATGATAAGATAAGAGATCATTTTATCAATCACACGGAAATTAAAGTGTTCCTCTGTATCTGCTGTATACACTGTTTTACTATCGCTGTATACTTTGTAAGTCACCTAATAATGTTTGTGTGAAGACATAGTACATTGACATTAAAGGTCTGAATAGAGCCTCTGAATCACAGGATACCACAAATACTTTATTGTATTTAGTAGGATTTGGTCCCATTTAAATACAAGTTGTCACAATCACATACAGATTTAACTACACCTAGTCTCTGAGGGCATAATGCCAATTCTTTGCAAACACATGAATAAACGCACAGTAACAGATATACATATTATAAAGAAAACATATCCAATATTTAACCAATAAAATTTTGGTCCCAAAACCACAGTTCAACAGGATTTATTTTTAAACAATATGATTTCAGCTAATTCAGACATTGAAATAGTGTTACAGCCTAATTTATGCATTATTCAGAGAAAATGTCTGTTCACTAAAAATATATGATTTGCTTCTGTAAACATAAATGATATCTTTGCTTAAGTACCCAACCGCACAAAACAGAGAAACCCAGGCAAACACTCACAGGAAGCACATCATATTGCCGGTGGCAGCAGCTTAGCGTGTACTTTCCTGGTTTTGAAGAGCGGCACCTCCCAAAGTGCAAAGATTAACCCGGCTTCATCAGCTCCTGGAGTCTTCACTGTTCGTACCAGAGCATCATCAGGCCTACTAACTCGGCGTGTGCTGTCTCCTTGTCCACAGCTCATTGATCATTAGCTCACCCACTGCTACTGGCTTATTTACTAGAGGCTCAGCAGGAATGGTTTCCTGGCAAATAAAGTGGCCCTGGTTGGGATAGTGTGTGTACTGTAAGTTTTGACACAAGTGAGCTTTTTTTTTGCTGAACTCTGACAGGTGTGAGCTTAAAGAGAGATGGAATACATTAGTGAGATGTACACAGTGCAGACCTTGCTCCACAGCTGACCGCCGCTCTTCACTGCTGCTGATGTTTGTGCCCGACTGTGGTTATTTGCAGCTGTCATACACAAGTAAGGCCCTATTTTGAGGTGGTTAAAAACCAGGCTCCTTCACTTTTTCTGCAACCATTTGACTTTTTTTTTTTTGTGGATTTGAACTCCTCTGATACCACTCCTCCTTTCACGTGCTTATTTTAGGCCTTTTGGCCTTTTCTATTCTCAGAGCTGGTCAGCATTAATGAGCTGTTATGTTATATACTGGCAGTGTTGCCTTAGCCAAATCTCTGGCACTGTGTCAATACTTACAGATGCTAGCAGATCTGCTTTATGTCCGCTCATTTCACCACATTTTTGAAAGTTATTTTTGACAGGTTTTAATTTAGGACACATCTGCTGTAGTTAGAGTAAAGTACTTACATTTTAATATTAACACTGTATCAGTGTTAATTAAGTCACTGCACCAGTTAAGATTACTTCTGGTGCAGTCTTTATTGGCATTTTTGATGCATTACTGCCCAAATTCTTATTAATAAGGACAGACAGTAATTAGTGTTTGGTTTGAAAAATCACAAAAGGTCAGAGGCACATCATAATTATTCGAAATTTTACTGTGTGATCACAATTCACTAATCATAATGAGCTGCAACAAACAAGCCCCTCTTCAGCTATTGATGTCTCCCGCTATTGTGGTGCAAGGACTAATGACCATCCACATCTCGTCTCCACTAATCTGTTCCCCGGCCCACTCCTTACATGCCCACCATCGTCGCTGCTCAAGCAGCACCGCTGAGAGTATTCACCGCCTATTGGACTGTTTTTAGCATGAACCCATACACAGACTGTATGTTTCAACAATTTGCAATCCCTTAGTTCTTAAAGTATGACAAGAGTGTAAATATCACACACTGTACTGAAGGCCTTGTTACACTGCCAAAGCATAATGGAGGGCTTTCTTGTGTTAGAAGAGACCTGTTTTAGCTGTGTATTTTTGTCCTGTGCATTTCTGGTAATGACATATGCCACGGTAATGACATAGTCATCAAAGTAGGCAGCAAATGGAGCCGGCGATCATGTATGTATGAGCACAAAAGGCAGAAAGGCAGTCTGGGTAATGTCCCATCAATCAGCTCGTAAATGTCATTACAAGGATGCTGGATGTGGCAGCCGAAGGACAACTGGAACATGTTGGGCAGACTTTTATCTTGCTCAGTGGGATACAGTTATATAAGTTAATGTGCTGGAGCCTGGTTTATATAAGTAGGAACTTGGGCATGGTTTGGTTAGTGTTGGTTTCCTTACTCGAAATGAGAAGTGTCAAGTGTAACATTGGGGCCTAGACAAAATATTCTCCTTTTTCTTTCATTGTCCTGAGGAATTTTACTCCTTAAACCTTATAATAGTTCCAAACTTAATCATTATTTTACATTTTACAAAAAAAATACTTTAAATAACATATTACTGCCACAGAAGCCAGTCCAATATTTTCCAGTTTCCACATTTATTTACGCTAGTCATTTGTGATTCAAAAGGAGGAGATATTTTACTATCGCTCAAACATACATCTCATAACCAGCAGTAGTGTGGGAGCTTAACACCAACTGTGAGCTGGCCCAGACACACTCACAAAATAACACATACACTCATACTTAATGAGGTAGATTATTAGGGACCACCCCGGAGCATGTGCGCTGCCCTTTGTCTATCTGTTTGATCAGCAAATTACAACTATTATGCACACAGACCCTAGAGACCGGTTTCATGCAGGGGGCCTCTGGGCTTTCTCCTCTCTCCAAATCTTTAATTTCTCTTATTGTCTTTATCCTTGGCCCCAAACCAAACAGCTCATAAGTTTAAGGAATGAAACAAGGTCTGAATAAAATTAGTGGTCCGAAATTTATGTCTGTCTGGAACACAGCACCCCAAATCACAGCTAACGACCAGCACTAAATAGACGTACTGTATATTGTGTAGATGGATGTAAAGATTTGTATCATTAAATATATACTTGTTATTGTCAATAGAAAACGTAAGCTTTCTTTAACTTTACATTAGAAAAACCAAAGCAGGGATATGTGTTTGGTGGGTCTGTACCAAACAAGCATGTCTGCTGACGTCTGGAGACTATGATTTGTAGAACATCTCTGTAGCAGCCACACAATGCTTCATTTATAATGAGATGTTGTGACCTAGGTGCTACCCTTTGACTGAAAAATAAAGAAAACAAAGGGAAATATGGAAGTCCATAACTGTAAAGGGCTAAATTTGACATGTAACGTGGTAATTAATTTTTTTTACTTATGCATAATTGAGAGAATGGTCGCTGGATGACCGTTGGTTGGGGACAGCGTGATCACAGCCAGTACTTTTGATTGATAGGTCACTTCCTTCTGAGACTGTCAGCCCAAGGCTGTCTGTTTATTTAATAAAACATGTTCTTACAGTCAGCTCTACTGTGCAATGTTGAAACTAAGAGCATTGTCAGAGGACACTGTCATGCAAATTGTTAATGATGCAACTGAATTAGTTACTGGTTTTTCTTCTGTGTTTAATAATGTGCTAACCGGTAAATCAATAGCTACTTCTCTATTCTATAGGTTACTCAAAAGTGAATTCCTTTCTGAAAATGTAGTGCAATGGTGATATGCAAAGGCAAAAAGCAATTCATTAAATTAAGTGTGCGTGTCTTTTCATTTTGGGGCAATCCGTTGTATCCAAAAATACGTTTCTTAAAAATCTGTCTTCTTTTTTCCTCCTGCTGTTGCAGAAAGGAAACCATCTCTGTTTTGTTAATTAACATAATCGATGAAGGCCTGGCAACCTATGTTTCCTCTCCTGCCACTGTACCGTCGACTATACTCTCCTCCTAAACCCAAGGGGAAACTATTTCCCACTTCTGGATTGGTCTCTTCTCGGATTAAGATTAGTCATTACCTGGCAGCGAGGCTCGAAATTCTGCTCAATGCATTATAGCCTTAAACTTTAACCTATATCAAGTACTCGTAAAAGGAAAGAAAACAAATGCAGAGACGGACTTTGCAGCTTTCCCCGGCTCTTATAACCATACCATAGAGTATAAAACTCTTTGGTGGTGACATAAATTTAATACCGATTCATGAGTTTATATAGAGCTTTTTCAGACATGTTCAAATATTTTATATTTGGATCATTTGATTTGATGGTTGACAGAAGCCAGCTGAAGGGTTCAACGCTGGAATTCCCCTCAGCAGCCAGTTTACACATGTTTAACCAACACCACACACATTTCATCCTGTATAAAAGACCACTAAGGAGTAGCAGAGAACCACCTCCCCAAACTGTACCGTAAGTCCTCTCATTTTAGATCATTTGACTATATTTCACTTTACTATCTCCATCCTCTCCTTCTTTATACAGTTTATAATGTGTCATTCAGTCTTATAAAGATGGGCTCACTTTCTGTACCCACTGTGAGCGAAGTGCGTGGTTTGAAGGGTGGGCTCTTGGTATAGCCACAAGTAAAAAACAATCATACTAAAACCTTTTTGTATAAGGCTCGGATATTTATTTCACAGTGGTTTCCCATCTTTATTTATACACCCTCTGTTCTGCAAGCTACCTTATGAAATGCTTCATTAAGAGCACATCAATGAAACTACGGCAGCATTTTTGGCGCGAGAGATGTGTTTTGACACAGCCAGTCACACTTGGCAGCTGTCCTGAGCAGCACAGCCCCGTTTGCTGTTTCCTAATGTGCTGACTCAACCAGGAGTGTGTTACTATTTTTCTCAACGTTTGCAGCGGGATGTTTGTGAAAGTGTGTGTGGGTGGCTGTACAGTAGCATAACACAGATTCAAACCTCTAATTTCCCAGGCAGAAATGCCAGAGAGTGATGCCAGGAACATCAACAAGCATTTTAAAAGTAGGCGTGTCGGGGGTATGTACTGCTTACAGCCAATCACCTCACGCCCTTAACCAGGAAGTTGTGGTTTTGGAACACGTGCTTGTTGCAGCATCAAGGGAATGGAGAGAATAACAGACAGAGAAAGGCCGAGTGCAATTTCTGCAGCGTATTCTTTTCAGTGCGATTTTCTATCCAAACAGCGACAGTGGGGAAGGACGGGCAGCATCACCAAAGCTGGTATTAAAACTGTCCTGAGGGGAGAGTGTGGGTAGGCAGATCTTTAGAAAAAGAAAAATATATATATGAAAAGAAAGCAACTTATAGGTGAAACATACTCAGGCTCACCTTTCACACGTCTCACCTGGAACAAATGGTAACCTCAGCAGTAATGTTCCCACTGCACACTTCCATTGTTGGCTAATGGAACAGCACGGGATAAAGACACCATACCCTATGGACATGTTACAAACACACAAAAGGCATCACTAACCACAGAGCCTTCCCAGCTAAAGGCAGATTGAATGACTTGGCCATTATAGTTGTTAGAATACAGCTATTACGAATGCTGTACAATGCGTTTCAGACAGGTTTTACTTAACAACTGCATGAGGAAAGAATTCAAAATTGAGGATGTACCCCTAGGAGAAATCTCATCTGACACAAATTAAACACTTCCCTCTCCCGCGCCACAGTGAACCACCTCTGAAATTAACACCAGCTTTCTAAAGTATCTTAGCAACTAGAATCACTAGATGCATTTAAAGGAAACCCCCTTTGAATTCTTGTTTCCTACAAAAAAGATATATATATATTATTTGAAGATCGGATTTGAAGATTGGAAGAAGTGGTGGTTAATTAGCATAAAATCATATTTATATTACCTTGTTAGTGTTCCTACAAGCATGCTATTAATTCAATCGCCTCTCAGGCATGTCACAAATGTATTCATTGCAGTAGGTAACAGTATTAATTATCCTTACACGTAATAACTAAACCGCCGTTGAGTAAAGCATGGGAGAATTGAAGAACAAAAGTATGAAGAAGTGAATCAGGCACCTTCTGAGCAAGAGAGAATGGCGCTTTATTAAATTAGATCTTCCTCCTTTATGCGCTATAAGCAGGAACAATGGCTGCTCCGCCCCCGGGAACCTCGCTGCCTGGCATTTCCTGATCAGGGAAGGCCCTGTCCAGATTAGAGGAAATTGACTTAATGGCTTTTCTTTAATAGCTCACAAGGTTACGTCCACAGTTGATACCTCCTTTCTTTTTCTGTAGTGCTATCTTACCCTTTTTCAAATACAGTGAGAATCTATAGGTGTTTTTATATTGAACATTTACATCATCAGGAAGTTGATCATTTATTATAATCCTATTAATTACACTTTTTTAAATTTAAATATTATAAAGTAAATTAGACAAGTTCTAAATGTGTTGTTGGGTAAGTGTTACATTCCTGAGCATTGCACACTTTTGCGTGGACCTGTTGTGCAATTTCTTAGGGATATGGCACTAGCTAATCTAGCTTTTGAATATGTCAATAATATAATGAAGTGAAAAAACATTATTTAATGTAGGAAAAACTACATGAATTTAAGTTTAATAAATAACATAAATGTTGTTTTTTCCAGTTGTTGTAGACACTGTCATGTCTCCAGCTTCTCTTCAGAGCCATTATTTTGTCTTCCACCTGCTGGCCCGGTCCACCTGCAGCCGCTCCTTCCCGGCCACCATTTTCCCGCCACCTGCTTTCCATCATTCACCAGCCACTCAGCCTGTCCTCCATCACGTTGCACTTGCCAGATTGCGTTGTGCCGCTGTGCCGAATGATTCAAGCTGCTGGACTTTTTTTGTTGGAAAGTCAGCCTAGTTTGGGCGCCTATCTTTCCTGTGGCCCATTTAAAACTGCTCTTGACCTGTTTTCTGTGGTTCCAGCCTACTTTGGGATTTTCACTTTTGTCTGGTGCTTTCTTTATACCAGTATTTCAGCAGTACCTGGGCCAGAGTGTAGGGTGCAGTTAACCATCGTACATTGCATGCCATTTTTGTATTTTGCTGGAACTGATCCGTGGAAGCTGCACATATTTTAGCAACCATTTAAAACAATAATACGTTGGCCAAACTATTTAAAATGTTGGAGATATCTCTGATTGTTACCTGTTACCAGCTTGATGTTTTTAGATGGTAACCAAAGCATTCTACCAGATTGAAGCTTTTAACAGTGTTTAATTTGGTCATGTTGCTACCTAGCTTATCTATTGTATAGTTTTGTCTACACCATTTAGTTTGACCAGCCACTAACCTGCTACCCACATCTAATTTCCTCCTCCTTGCTCCCAGCCAGTCTCCACAGAGATTTTTTCAGCCCCATTATTCCCGCAGTAGCACGGAACAAAGCCTCTGAAAATGCAGTTATAGTGGATCAGTTCTTCTATAAGAAGACCTTATATGAGAACTCCTTACAGACACACCCAAGTAAGTTGTGGCCCATGCATAACTGAACCATACGGGTGTGTATCGTGTCTAGTATGTGAGGAATGTGTACGTGCGTATTATTTTATTGGACACCTTATAAAGCTGTACATGGAACATGTTTGACAGGTGGGAGGGGAAGTGTCAGCGTGGTTAAGAAAGAACAAGCGGAAAAGAACACATTTATGTGTCAAATATAAAGTCATAAAGCTGTCAGCACAAACCAATAGCCTCATTGACTCTTTTTAGAGATTTCACAAAGACACTCTTCATTGATAATTAGGTAATATGTTGATGATCTTGCACTATACATTGATGTACAAATTCCAAACTAATTATTTTGTGAGAATGTGTTTTGTTATTTTTCAGGGAATTTATTAACATCTTGTTAGATGTTATTAGAGGTTGTTGTTTGAGGTTGTCATGTCTCTTTGTGACTTCAGCGAAAATAGCTGACTAGTTGTATCAGTGTAATGAATGACCATGCAAATTGTTTGTAATATAAAAAGCAGCATAGTATAGCAAGGAACCATTTTAATTCTCCAACAAGCTTCTAGGTGACCCAGTGTGTGCAGACATCTTTGATGACACCCAGTCTCGTACAATTAATTAAGTAGAGACACAACAGTGACATGAGGCAATTCTGTAAAGGAGTCTTTGTGACTGTTAATAAAGATAACCCTGGTTCTTCTCTAATGAGCGAGGTATTTATATAGGCACATACAATGTGATTAGTTGGAGAATACGGAGGTCAGTGAGGGGATGTGCTTTTCACAGGAGCTATGGGACCCTTAGCTAAGGAAGCAAGATGGCTCCAATCCTTTTCCTTGTCCCTTAAGGACCCAATGTTATTTTAATGTTTCCCATCTGACTGTAGCCATGCATGTCTGGCGCTGTTAGTTAACAGGGAAGAGAGGCAAGCGTAGCCAGGCCGTCTCCTGTGTTACTTTGTAAGACATGATGAGAGAACACAGATTATGCTGCTTGTTTAGTCAGAGGGAAACCTTGAGGGGCCACGAGTCACCAAACTGAGATAAGAATCTTCTATGGATTTTTATAGTAGGCCATTGTAATGTTTAATTAGCTAACAGCATTTTGATTGTTTTTCCTGCAGTGCTATTATTTTGGTGCTTCCAAAAGAAGGTCTACATTCATCATAACTGTGGAGAATGTGCCCAAAGTGGAAGCGTTATATTCTCTTGTGTCCCAAATAATTGTGGAATTAGAGTGTACACAGGATTTTGGAAACACTGCTGTAATAAATTTATTGTTGTGGAATTGAGCAGTTCTAGCAGCCGAGCAGTTTGTCAGTCATGTAAAGTCACAGTGTACTGACTTTACTTCAAAATCCCTGGATTAATACTGCTAATGGGTTCTGGTTCAATGCTGAGCCAGAAGGGCACTACACTTCATTATATCGGCTACACAATAACACATTGATGTCCAGACGCTCTGTAAATAACCTCCCGACAGGGGTGCTGCATTCAAAGCACCATCTGAACGTGAGTGAGATCAAAGATCACACATCTGTTTTACAGCCAGTTACAGAACATAAAAAAATCACTGTCTTTAAGTATATCAGTAATAAATTAACTTTCAATAAGATTTTAAATATAGTTTAAAATAATAATAACCCATTTGAAAAATGCAAAATAGTTATTGTAAAACAAACCATATCAACATTTTTTAGAGCAAACAATGTTTTTTTGAAACCCACTGACTGATAGTAAACTAATAAACCAAATAACATTCATGATAAGAGCGTCCACACCACTGCTATATTTTTATTCCATTTAAGGTAGGACTGGATAATATATAATTAATTTGAACTGACAGGAGTTTTTAAATTCCAGTGTAGTAATAATAGTAATAATAATAATAATAATAATAATAATGCATTTGATTTATATCATGCTTTTTTTCCACAGACTGAAAGTGCTCACATTATTCCTTCATTCCACAGTCACACTCGAGAGTTTATATTACTAGTGTTTATATTGAGAAGTTTTCACATAAACCTTACACTTTTAAAATTACATTTTAGCAGTGCTTTAGTTAAGTAAAAATCTGTTTCAGAGTTGAGCGTTCAATTCCCTCAAAGTTATTCCATTTTGAAGTGAAGGGTTTTCAAAGTGGCACTTTAAGCATCAGAGGCTCAAAGAAAAAATCTCCGCTTAGACTTTTCCTGTTCTAGATTGTATATTGAGGTTTGTCTTGACTAAAAGGAGTCCTACTGCGACTACTTCAACAACTGGTTAAATCAGATTTTTTTTTCTTCTTTGCTATAAATATAACAAATTACCAATAACCAGTCTATTCCATCTTTCTGCCATCTCATGAGGCAGATTGCTCACATGTAAAAAGTTGTATTCTAGTTGTTGGTTTTTTTATGTGTACTTGCGTCATTATTGGATTGAGCTGGAGAATATTTTCTTTGAAGAAAAAAACCCATATAACCACAGCCAGTGAACCCTTCTGTTTCCCCTACACAGATGCAGGCCATTACACCATCAGCATTCGACCAGCATAGGCCCCTCTGGCTGATTAAACCAAGAGCCTGGCTTGAATTCACAATCCTCTTAAAAAGACTCTCAGCGTTATGCTACAGTGTACAAACCTTGATATCTTTGTTGGTAAAGTACAAGTGGTGCTGCAGTATGTCACATACTGTATAAGTACATTGTAAAGTCATCATAGTGATTGTGGGAACACAGGAGTCATGTATAGCATTAGCAGCATGGACTATTAAAGGAGTGAAAAACTGTTCCCACAAATCAAAGTGTAGCTCTGTTTTAGATTTTACCAAGTTTAGTTTTCAACACATTAAAAACACATTTTTGAAAATTGCATGTTGTGTGTGTGAGATAAAAAAGTCTTGGCGTTGCAGCAAACAGCAACTTAAGGGTCTGAGTTTTGACCATAAATTAACACTGATAAAGAGAGAGTGAAAGTTCATCATACTGTAAGTATACTTGACCTAAACTGTTTCTTACATGCCGTATCATCTTTCAGTCTCCAAAATCACAGATCTTTAAACTCTGAATCCACTAAACTAAATAAAAGACTGGTACATTGTGTGATGTATCCTTCAGGGTTTAGATAAAGCAAACTGCCCTTCAACCACGTTATAGGGTGCGCTAATTTTCCATCTGATTTCTAGAGTTTATGATCTGTATGGAGCCACAATAGGAAATCTAAGTTGCTTTTGTTGAAAATGGGGACAGGACAAAAGAGAAAGATGGATGGTGATGTCCAGAAAGGAGATCAAGGATGAAAAGTGTAAGACCACCTGTTAAGAAGTCAATTCTATTATGAATGGCCCTGCGCTGACCTGTAGATTGTGCCGATACAAGCTCTGGCAGCCTGTTAACATTAATAGGGAGCCCATTAGTATAATGATAGATCACATGAGTCTGGTGCAGCTGGTAGCGGTCTGCTGTTTGTTGTGCGGCGAGGTGTCTTGTTTTGGCCCGTTTTTTTGTGACATGTTGTTTAAGGAGCGCTCTAAAGAGGTTTAAGGAGGACATTCGACACAACAATGTTTTGATATACAATGATCCCTGATTTATCCAGCGTATTTTAAACACCTCTGTGTCGCTCTCTTAGCTACTAGGCTACTTGTGTTTAGCATGCCTTGTTAGCTTTAGCATTGCCTGTTGGCTTTTCCTTTTTTTTTTTTTGCTCTAAATAGTGCTTCCTACCACGTTTGGTACAAAACACAGGAATGATGAGAAAACCATTCTGACAATTCCTAGTTACTGACCGGAGCAACTATGGCACTATAAAGATGTGGCAATGAGGAATTTAAATATAATGTTTTATTTAAAATAGTTGTTGGGTTTACTCAATGTTTAGACTTTTAGCTCTATGCTAGGCTATATAAAAACTTTATCTACAACAAAGCAGAGACAGAAAATAGGATGTACCCATGTCACATGTTTTACACTTCACGCTTTTATTGCCTTGTATATGGCAGTACAAGAGGTTCCTATTATAGACTATCCTTGGTTTGAACCTAATGTATAGTTTTACCTTAGGCTTTTTCTTCCATGGCCTTTCCGCTTATCTTTTTATTATCAGTTTCTATCTGAGGCCTTTAATTTAAAAGCAGATATTTGGCCTGTGGTACTCCAGTCCATGAGCCAGGATTGGCTGTTTTCTGTATGTGTACTGTATAAAACATTCTTATTAAGTGAGGCAGCTGTTCTTAAACTACTCCAGAAAGTTGAGGAAAACCTTGCGTGTTATGTTGTGTCTTTGAAGATGGTCAGAGATTGTATAGATGCAGTTTCAACATTATCCCATAGTGTTTCCAACACCTCATTATGCAGCTCTACATGTGAAAAAAATCAAAACACATCTTACATCTTGTCTCTTAACGCCATCCAGAAGTAGGACAGATCCTGGGTGCATTGCTGTTGCCAAGTGTCCTGTAGCAACATATTATATCCCATTATATTTGTGTCTGTGCCGGACACTCTCTCAGACGGCAGTCGTATATGGAATATAGTTCCCAATAGCCCCTTGTTCCACTGCAGGGGCTAATTGGGCTCGGCAGGACTTCTTCAGTATTTATGCCACTTGGGCTCTGCTGTAACCCACTGGAAAACAATAGTTCGCTTTTGTGCGTATTCCCATATAACAGATAATAGAGGGCACTTTTGATCTGTGGGTTGCAGAGTCTGTACATTGGCCGCTGTCTTGGCTAAGTCCCACAAGACTCTGTAATATGTGGGAGCTAGTCCTACTGCCATTACATACTGTGTGGCCGTAAAGCGCCAGTTAGTTAATAATAATGGTCTTTCTTGTTTGACGTCTTATTTCAGGAAACGTCAACATATTTCATATGTCTAATGTCACACTTCCAGTCACCTCTATCTTTACTTTGCATTTTTATCTTTGGGCAAAATGTTCTCAGAAATCAGCGCTGGTATGACGGTAATGTATTTCCTCCTCTTCTCACTTAGAGTTAACATAAATATGCTGGAATTCTGACAGTCAATCTGATCTTAGTAGAGCCTACAGTTAAAAGCGATAGTTAGATAAATATAACATAAGAAGCAGAGGCAGAATAAGTTGTCGGTCTGACCCACTTAGCTAAATAATTTATAATCAAGATGCCATTTTGAAGAAAAATGAAAAAGTTGAAATGCATTGCAATTGTATTATTGCTTAGGTTATATTGATTAAATTATTTTTGCAGCCCATTTATGCTGGTTCTTTCTTTTTGAGAGCAAAGCTGTTAATAACCTTGTGACTAACCTATAACCTGGAGCATTAGTATTACTCTATGCGCTCTGTTATTTGTGATTTGTCAATTGGGCAGTTTAATACCAAACCAGGGAAATGTATTTGTGCATTTGTTTCTTTCTTAGCGTGAAGTAGCGCAAAATATAAGTTTATTAGTTGCACCTGTTGCCCCAGACGTGTGTTTGTGAAATTTTGTGACAGGCAGCATTCCTCTCTATTGTGTTTGCATGCACGCCACATACTGTCTACTGTATATCACACTTCTACTGATTCTGGGAAGTGAACCGTGTAGCCATTTTAGGACTCTTTACTGTCTCTTTGCAGCAATCTCCTACTAACCCCACTGTAACCATTTTGTCTCTCGGATTCCGTAAGAGCACACTGGGGGCCAGCGTGCCAAACTGACACGTCACTGAAAGGTTCTTTTCAACGAGGCATGAGCATGAGGCAGGCACGAGGATAGTGAACTGAGGTGCACCAAACCCCTTCTGACCTTTGAGTGTCTTGTCTATACGGCTGTCTGTATTTATGCCAGAGACTTATAAAGCTATATGTTTGTGTATTTTTTTAATGGAACCATAAACTGTGATGAAGAGTGCATGTGTTCGGCTGTTTTTTTCTTGAAGAACAGGACTGTCTTACTGTAGTTCATCTCAATGGTGGCATCTGCCCAGACAGACTGTACAAGTTCAGTTTGCCAGAAAAGCCTTTTTAACCACCTATAGTCAGTTCATAAAATCCAATTATGCATTTTATATCTGTATTTAAGATAATTGTTTCTACTCCAGTGTATTTAAAGGTACGTTCTATAGAGCGGAGGCCGTGGTCACTGCGGTAAATGCTGGATTCAACTTATTGTTTGTGTGTTTCTCACACAAACAAGGACACTAAGAGGCAAGGCCACGTAGAAACACAAAACGGGTATATGAAATTTGAAAATAAATGGATAGTGACTACACGCCACACATACCATATAAAACACAAGGTTGCCTTATAGCCCCAGTGTGTATTGGTTTTATGAGTGTGCTGCTGTACCGTACCTGTATCATTACACAGATTCCAGCCCACTAAGGCAGAAACACAAAGCAGAGGTGCCGGTGATGTGCTGCTGACAGTCGGCTTTGAATTTTCCCTCCTCTTCCTCCTCCTCTTCGGAAGCTATATCCTTCATGCAACTGCTGTCGGCTACAAGGCATAAGGTTTCACGCTTCATTACGGAAATAATAATAGGTGCCAGAATTAATTGGACTAAATTAGTTGTGAGTCGATCTGAAAGTATGTTTTGTACTCTTGACAGATGTGTGCAGGAGAAAATTAAATCACATTAGTCTTAATAATGTATTATGCATCATTTATAAAAGAAGTGCAAACTGTTCTTAGTAAGGCCTGCCACTGTCATTAGATTGTAATTACCAAAAGAATTATACAAATTATTATTTACAATTCTTTTAATAAGTGCATCCAAGCTGCTTAAGCATTATGTTTTGTGGCATATAAATTAATGGACCAAGGGCCTAGAAACTCAGGGAATTGAAGACTGGCTCCAGAAAGCCAGATTGAAATACTATGCAACTTTTAGCCACTAGGGGCACATATCCCTCTACAGACTCTGTTTTTGAGCAGAAACTATCCAAAACCGGCAAGCTAGGAAGAAAAAATCATGAAACAGTAGGGTCATTTTAGTGCATTTTGTACGAATAAAATTCTGCTAGGGTCCAGTGTATCGGCCTATGTCTGCTCCCTCTGTTTGAACTGCTAAACATGGACTCAGGAGAGGTCCGTTCGTCCCGGTGGCACGGAATTATAAATCATTTATATCAGAGCTTACTGTCCAGGGAAGGGTGCTGTGTCAGCGAAATTTGCATGAGTCTACCAATCACGTGTCCAAGAATTATTAAATCAATACAATTTAAAATTTTGCAATGCTACTAGGTAAAAGTTACTCTACGTGTTATTTTAAGTGTGCTTTTTTCTGTCTTCTTTAAGTTTCTGGTGTTGTCTTCTTTATAGACCCCATATAAAAACACACATGTGTTTTTTTTATGGTGTCATTCAGATCTCATTTAGTTTATTGAAGGTCCATTAACATGTAATTTATCTTAGGTAGCTGAAGTTTGTGATTGACAGTTTATGCAGAGTTTTTCTTTTCTGAATTCTAAAAAGAATTACTATAATACTATAATAAACTATAATTTGGATGACTGAAGGAAATATGTGCTTTGTGCATTATGAAGTCCAGCTGAACTTAACCAGTCAGTTAGTAGCATTGCTTTCTCCCTAATGTGTATTTACTACTGTCTCTTACAAGCCTGATTGCCAGTATCTCTGAGACATGTCACTCTGTTGGTAGTCAATGTTGGTAGTGCTCCAGCCTCTTTTGGCTCTTAGGCTTATGGTGTCAAACCAAAGTGTGTCCACAGCTGTGCTGCAGTGTTTTTTCTGCACAAAATGTACAATGCCAATGTCAATAAATGCTTTAGCATGCGGTAGGTCTAATATGGGAAGTGAAAAACCTTTTGATGAGTAGTTTATAGCACTAATAACACAATTTTTTCACTCAGTAAGTAGTGTAATAAGAGACCTAGACATGTCACTAAAGGTGCCAAACCTCAAACAAATGATGTGGTGTTACTTTCTCCGTTAGCTTGGTCTCTAATATAGCAGACATATAATAGTCAACCTGTTTTACCTTTAGTCTGCTGCACATTTCAGTTCTATAGGCAAACTGGCTAACTCCGGATGAACTCATAGTCACTGTACGTAAATGTCCTCAGTCTCCACATATACCATATGGCATCTGTTGCCTTAGGACAAGCTCCCTGAATAGGGGTGTGTGCCTGTGTGGAACATTCAGGAAAAAAAACAAGGGAAATGCAAAAAGTTGAAATTATTAACTTTTTGATTCTATACCTTGGGGATGTTTGCAGTGAAAACTGTGGTCTACACTTTGTACCAGACAGCATTGGCTCACGCAACATTCTTACACTGCTGCTTTGGTTTCTTCCCACTTCGCTTTATTGTTCTGTTTCTTATCATGGTATAGGCTTTGAGTCTAAAAACTGTAGTTGTCTTGGCTTCTCAATCTATTGTGACAGTATTCAGAAAAAACATGAAACTGTGAGGAGACATGCATGTGCACCACATGTGTGTTGGTCCTCATCACACGGATACGGATCGATATACACGCGTGCCTCTGAACATGTATATGTTTCCGTTAGACATGACAGGGGCTTGGCACTAATCAGATCCAGGACCACACAGAAACTCTGAGAACTGATGGAAATGGAGGCCCCCAGTTCCTCAACCTGTGCCAAGAAAATCACCTTCCACCCTGTTGGCTCCACCTTTGGGCCCCACCACCTTCTCCTCTTTCATAGATTCGCCTGTATTCACTAATGAAAAAAAATCAGGATTAAAGTATAGCAGGGTGCAGTTATGGCTTTGGGGCACCCAGAGGCCTCGCCAGGCCTTGTTACACTCATGGGTGGTTGGGTTGCTGGGGGGGGCTCATATGAAATGACCATGTTGGCCGTATGTGTATGTGGTCCGTGTGTGTGCGTGTGTGTTCATGTTCCTGTCTGTGGTCTCTTTACTGTACGTGTTTTATTGCTCATTACAGAGGTGTCTGAGATGTGGAGATAAATAGAGCGGCTGGAGGGAGCGGGACAGGGTGACAGGGCCTATGGCGAATGTATGTATGCATGTACATTTTATATACTTTGACGTACTATGGGATAGTATTCCACAGTGTGCTGTTTGTAAAAGGCAGACTTTGGGTGCATTTAAATGTTGCAGTCATTAGTGGTGCCCGGAGTTAGATTTGGTAACATCTAGTGGTGAGGGTTCAGACTGCACCCTGTCCTTCTCTCAGAGCAGGTACACTAGGTGAAAGGTCTTGCCAGTGTTTGAGCTGCTTCAGAAAGAAGAAATTACAAAATGGCAGAGTATGTTTAAGTCTCATCCCTCTGTAGATTATACATGTCAGTGTTATAATTTTTATACATTTTTATACACTTTGTGCAGGTAGGTACCCACACAGTACATCAGTCTGTTCAGTCCACGGTTTACTGCTACAATACAGACGCAGTTCTAATGTGTAGCTTCATTTCAGCTAATTAATGCTTTGTCTACCACAGTCTTTTGGATAATGAAAGTGGATAAAAATGTTCATCTGTGGTGGGAAGGTGCTTTCAATTTAATCAATTTTCCCCCAGCCAGTGTCTAAACTGATCTGGCTTCATTATCCTCGAGAGTTATTCCCATGTCTTTATGAGTGCCACGTCCCAGGGCTAGGATTTTGTCACTATTATGCTACACAGGATGACGGGGGAGAGTTGGCTGCATGTGCTCTTGTTCATGCACACTGAATGAGTCATGAACCTTCCAAACATGTATACCTTAGGGGAAGCTGTGTAAAATCACATATCTATCATAGTGGGCGTACATTGGCCTTTTACCCCACACTCAGTGCTAATGTAGCCTGAATAAATGTCCCTATGTCCCTATGCAGGACAAACACAGTGGGTAGATAGCACAATGTCCGCTCTATGTAAGCAAATCCTAAGTGCATCAAATGAAAAGGTCAACTTAAAGTAAATTGAGTAGCTTACTAATAAGTCCTGCCTACAGTTGTACTTTATATCCACAATTACTACTGACAGCATAAAATATAGCTTAGTGGCTTAAAAATCTAAAATGGTGAAAAAGAATTTTGATGGTGGACCTCCACTTATGTAAAACTTAAAGCCTCACCCTTTGCCTATAAACTATAGTGAGTCTCCATATTAAATCTGCTGTAAGTGGCTTATACTACAGTGTAGATGTTCACAGACATAAAGCTTTGAGAAGCATCCTAATGTTTTTACCCCGGAGCTCAGACTGGCTCAGCCTCAAACATAAATCCTTTTTGTCGTTGTTTTGCTTGATAACTCTTGCATATTTATTTAGATGTTTTTTTCTTGTGCCCAACGTGCTTCTGGTTTGTTTTACTTCAGCATTGGCTGGTGCCTGGATCTCAGCCCTGTTTGTAAATTCTGAAAAGCATGGAGCACACACTCACTGAAGGACACATACTACACACTCACAATGTATTACCAGGGATGGGATGCTTTGCAATACAAAGGACAAGTGGTTAAATTGGTCACAGACCTCCTTTTACAAGTGGTTTGTGTCAGTGGCAGAGAACAAATGTTTCTCAGACTCACTTACAATGCACTTGGCATTGTGACTACATTGTATGTACATCAGTACATACATTAAAGTTAACAGACAGCCAACATTTTCACACATATCAGGGTAATATGTGACTTTTGTTTGACAATGACAATTTACTGTTACATTTGCCCCTTTTCCAGAAACTTTAAAATAATTCCTAGTAATCTGTGTTGTTTGGATTCCCATCTATTCTTTTAAACTTTGGCTGCTAAAATCTTTCTCGGATAATAGCAGGCAAAGATTCTAATCTGAAAAGTCTTACATCCCATTGGGTACTTTTTTCACGGAATGTTTGGGGTGAAGGAAAAGTTTTTTTATTATTATTATTTTGGTAGAAATGGGCTATGGTTTTTCAAAATACCGGGTAAAAGAAAAAAGTCCCTGCAGTGGAAAAGGGACTATTTATAGATCTTTGCAGATAAAAAGTCAGGTCACACCAATGAGAAGAAACTCTATTAGACCTATGGCAAAGAGCACTCCTGTTTATATCAAAGGACACTCTTGTCTATAATCTCATCTCCATCTAGTGGTACAAGATGAAAACAGGCCTCCGGAGTGGCACTTACTGAGAACACACTGATGTCTTCGACAAACCAACAGTTATTTCTAAATAGTCCGAGACTCAAAACTTGTTTAGAAGTTTTTCAAAGTAGTTACGTATTTGAGCATTGTACCTCAACCTAACTTTACCCATCTGCTAACCTTCTGCAGTCTTTGTCAGAGAAGTCACGTGATCTTGCTGACCTGATTTATTCAGGTTTGGTACAATGCCCCCTGTTGTCCAGCCTCTTCTCCCTGCCAAGTGTGAGATAACATTCCTCTCATTGCTATTTATTGTTTCATGTACTTGATGCCTTAATCCAATGTTGTTATCAGCAATAATACTTAAAAACTCTGTTCTGAGGGATAAAAACAAGTGTACTGATTTTTGAAGATATTTTGGAGTAAAATAACACAAAAACACTACATATGGACCCATTAAATACATGTTTTGTTTTTCTTGCTTAGGTACTGTTTTATCAGCAGAGGGCTGTGCTTCTTTATCTGAAACTTCAATTTAGAATCACAAATTATTTTAATGCAAATATAACATCAAACTGTTCACACAGAGACAATGGTGTTTGGACTTGATTTAATGATATTTAAAAGTCACTCTAGTGCTTTCTTGTTTAATTAGAGGCTTCCATTTGTTGCAAGGAAATGGACAAGTATGTGGAAGTGGATATGTCCGGCCAAACAATTGGGAAAGACACACAAAAAGAAAAGAGTTTCACACAGTTTTTGTGTTTTTGTTAAGGTGGGCTGCTGCAGAAAGAGCTGAGTGAGAGGGAGAGGAGCTTGGCACAGGCTTAGCTAGGGCCACATACCTATACATATCTTCTTATCATGATGTTGTGAGGACCAAGCATGAGCCAGTGCTCTAAAGCCCAGCTTGATTCATGTATGTTGTTTATATTTTTCAGACCTGCATCCCACCTTTAAAAATGGGCAAAACAGCAAGTGAAGGAAAGGAGAACAAGTGAAAAAAAGAAAAGTGAGCTAGACTTGTTTTCCAAAAGCAGTCACATTCTTGGCAGCACCTTAACTTGTCCTTGCCAAAGAGGGGTGGGATGGAGAAGGATGAGAGTGCTATAGGGAGAGTGGAAGTTGATGTAGGAGAGGAAAAGCCCCCGTTGTCTGCCTAACTCTCTGCCAAGTACAAAAGTTAATATATTAACTTTATCTATGGCTGTACTTTCATCTTTGGCCCGAGATCATATTTGCCAAACACATTGGCTTTTGTATCCTTATAAAGTATACATTGGCTTGTTTATCCCTTGCTGCAAAAATGTACTGTTGCGTGTTATATACAGTTACAGCTTAGTCTCTTAAAGTCTTAAAATACCATTACACTATATTCCACACTTTCCTACCACATACATAAGTACTAATATGAATAGCTCTGTTTTTTGGGGCTTAGAATGATTAATGCAACCTTCAAATGTTCTAAGAAATAAGTGAAAATAACTCTAAACATAACGTTCACAAAACATCTGTTGTCCTTTTATCATCTTGTCACAAAACTAGAAGACAGCTTGAGTGTTAGCAAGTTAGCCGTAGCTTTGTTTCCACCCAGATTGCATGTGTGTAAATTTGTTTTCCTCTGGCTTTCAGTGCCAGACACCATTGAGCACTCAGTAACCCCCTCCTCAGGCTTCTGCGTCTTCTACAACTGCGAGTGACATCAGTTGATGTGCCATAAACAAGCTGACCTCAAGTCATAAAGTGTCCCAGCGCTCCAGTGAGAATGTGTGGAATCCAAAGCTGTAGCGTGATACACCTAATGCTGTCTCAGGCCTTTTTTTGCTTTACAAGCCTTTCATCTCTGATCAGTACTGTAGTTATGAAATAAATATACAAAACAGTGAGTTGATAAATGATGCCAGTAATGTAAAGAGAGTTGCAGATGTATTTTGAAGAATAAATCATTTCAGAATAAGAAGCAAAAAAATGTAGTGAGAAGTACATGGAGTTTAAGAAGACTATTGGAGCAAGACAGAAGGAAAACAAATGAGGGCAGTGTGTTCTTTCTGTTGCAGCCACTACCAGCTCTTTAGACATCCACTGTATACAGCACATACACATGTAGACATGCACTGTTTAAAAAAATACTGTACGTTTGGACCAAGCCTCTCTCATGGAATCTCTTAAAATGTCCTCGAGTAAGGGCGCACCCATACAGATATACATACATACATTCGATATACAGCAATATACAGCGATATACCGCCGTCCACCAGAAGGCAGGTTCCAAAAGCGGAAATATAAGGAGAAATCCAATGGCGACTTTACAAGTATAAAACTCATGTTTAGCCTGGTACAAAAGATGGCTCCGGTCTCTAGAGCTAAGTTTTTACTACATGTGAACTCTGGCGGGGATGAATTTTTTTATAAATATGTCCGTTTATGCTAACTGAAAACTATTGTTTTACAATTCAGTAAAGGCCAAAAAGCCCTGATGTTACTGCCATTTTATTGCCTTGTGATAACAACATCGGTGATGGACGGAAGTTGTCCATATTTAAACAGTCTTTGGTTTGGACACTGTTTAGTGTCACTTTTAAATGGACAAATCAGCCGAAGGGCCATTTTTTTCACTTTAAATGTGTGAAAATAAGTAAAACATGAAATCAAAAAGATTTTTGAGTGGTTGTTCTGCCTTGGTCATGAGCTTTGGGTCATGACCGAAAGAACAAGATCCCGGATACAAGCGGCCAAAATGAGCTTTCTCCGCAGGGTGGCGGGGCGCTCCCTTAGAGATAAGGTGAGGAGCTCGGTCACTCGGGAGGAGCTCAAAGTAGAGCCGCTGCTCCTCCACATCGAGAGGAGCCAGCTGAGGTGGCTCGGCCATCTGTTTCGGATGCCTCCTGTTTCGGGCATGTCCCACCGGGAGGAGACCCCGGGGAAGACCTAGGACACGCTGGAGGGACTATGTCTCTCGGCTGGCCTGGGAACGCCTCGGCATCCCCCCGGAAGAGCTGGAGGAAGTGTCTGGGGAGTGGGGAGTCTGGGCGTCTCTGCTTAGACTGCTGCCCCCGCGACCTGGCCCCGGATAAGCGGTAGAAGATGGATGGTTCTGCTTGGGATTTCTGTTGCAATAGTGACATGACAGAAGACTTTTACTATTTTAGTGAATATATTTATGATTATATCCTTGGGTCGTGCTGTTCAGTTTAGTGCAATTGATATTAGTCAGTATTCTACAATGGACTTCAGTTCTACTCAAGTATGTTGGCGTTGTTTACCATAAGCAATTTTTAGCCCTGAACCCATATGTGTAACCAGATACACACACCATAATTTATGTTAATACATGCATAAGGGTGTGGGCTCTGAGAATCTCAGTGTCGTGTTCGGTCTTTTAATCCTGCTGTTCATAGACAAGGTTAAATTTGACATTAACATTCGGCTGTATGTAGATGACCGTGTTCATGCGTGTCAAGGTCAAAAAAGCGCCCTAAAGGTAGTGTTTAGCCGCTTCGCCGTGACCTGTTAGCACCTATTAACAATCCCTGGAGACTCATTAGCCCGGTGACAGAGGGAGCAAAAGGAGCAGTGGCAAGAAGCATGATCTCTTTGTCTTTGAGTCTGATGTAGTTCTGGGACACTGACACCTCCCACCACAGTCCCTTTCCACCTCAATTTCCTGTACGCACCACATCAACAACTTGGCCTTGCCCGGTTCCATTACTTAAGCGCTAATTGCCTAGGCCACCCTTGGGACTGGGGAGTGCTGACCCTACATCTGCTGTCATGGTGTGAATTTTAACAAGGGTTTTCCTCCGAAGCAACATCATCTCACGTGAATCTCACGTGAATGCTCAACTTTATTTTGTTGAAAGATTTTTTTATGCAAACCTATTTCTGCAGTGTACAGCATACAATTTAGTTTTGTATATACTTTAGTGGACACGTGAGCAGCTGCTTGCCAACACTCACCAGCAGTTCAAGAGAGATATGTCGTAGCCAAAATGGGCATCTTGTGGCTTTCAATCACTGATTTGGACACCATATATCACAAAACAGACTAGTTACCTCTGTGGGATTTTCCGCTTAATTAAAATGCATTACATCAACCAAAGCAGCTAAGTTTGGTCTTTTATTTTTCCTTTTTGAGGCTGTGTGTTCTAGGTCATTAGAAGTTTATTTACCTTCATAATGTTCTTTGGTTTTCTTCAATTTCCAAGTTATATTTTTCAGAAAGGCCAGTCATAGTTGTTTATATTTTTCCTTTAATGCTTGCATTATGTGTAAAACTGTCACTGTTTACTTTTAAATAGTGAGCTGTTAAGTAAAATATTGACGTCTTACATTGGCATTTCAGCTAATTACTGTCAAAATCTACCAAGCATAATTCTCTTGTATGTTCACAAATCAAACTATCAAAACTCAATCCAAACAACCTTGAAGTTAACAATATCTCCCACCACATCACACGTCAGCCTTGCTTTGTATGACACAATTCATCCGCCCGTTATTTTCACTCTTCTGACTGAAGTACAAAGAGACATCGATCGGAGCGAGTTAGTGGTTTAGTGGGATGTTTAATTAACACAAAGCTTCTGCAGGCCTCAACACATATTCACTAGTATATTCTTTTGATGCATTTTAAAGTGGCCACTGCCAAGGTGAATTCAGCTTTAGGGAAAATGACAATTTTTCAGTAAACATTTCTTGAGAGATGAAAGGTTACGCATCAGCCTATAGTTTGTGGGTGTTCTTTCTGTTTGTATGATTTGAATCTCCAGATGTGATTAGAAAACAGCATTATTTGCATATATCATTAAATATAACCCACTTTTGTTTAAAATGAGAGACTGGATAAATATTTGACATTCCTAAATGCATCTGTATATGTACAAAGCAGCTGAGCGCCTTAAATCTCTCTTGCTCCCTTCCTGTTCTTTGTGTAAGTTTTAGCTGTGTAAGTGCATTTACTTTGTCCTCCTGCCAGCACTCACTTAAATCATTGCTTTTTTTTTCACCTCTCAACAAGTTCCTTCCTATATCAAATTTTATCACTGTATATTACTCGTTTTTTTTTTACTCTTCAATGTCCAAACGGGCCGTGAACTCCCAGCATAGGATCACTTGACAGAGCTGACCCACTGAGTTTATATGGGATAGACTCATAGAGGTTCTCAGTGTCACAGAGGTGATCCTAATCCAAGCATAACTCCAGGAGTCAGAGACAGGCTGGATAATAGTAGGCTAGGAGAATGTTGTTTGTGCTTCAAAAGACAATAGCACTCAGGCTACTGGAGCTGGCTTAGCTGATGCAGTAGACAGCATATAGCATTAGTGTATTAATAGATTTGGTCAGGCTTGTGTCAGAGAGGTTTTATTTTAAAGCCAATGAGCTTTCATTATTTTACAGGAAGCTGGTAAAGCAACATTATAATGATGGTCTCAACATTAATGCTTTTAACAATGGCAGAGGAGACCGTATCCTCTGATTTATATTACCATACAGTTACCATACTCAGTCAGGGAACATAAAACATCTTGTCCTAGAAGTCTTTACCCTTGGCAAAGGTAGACACGTTTCATATCACAACCTCAGCGACGGACCATAAATACATTTATAAGGCTATTAAAAGCTTGTTAACGCAGGGAAGGATGAAGCACTCAATAAACATGACGCTAGAGTCATAGTCAGCATATTTTGAGCTGTTATTATTTGGGGATTTTCCTTTCATGATGACAGTACAGTCTGCTCTTGTTTAGTTACAGTATAGTAAATATTGAAGTCTTAAATGATATAATGGATTTGGATCTCTCAGGCGGTAAAATGACTGTTTGCTCAGGTTCTATAATCTCTCTATTAGCAGGAAGACAATAATAATATCAGTCATCTCTAAAGACATTTTCATGCCCTGTATCCCACTGCTTTGGATTAGAAATGCACTGAACCAAGGATTAGCAGAGGAAAAATAAAACCCCTCTTGGACAACAGAGAGGAAGGCGGTGGCTATTGGACTGAGACCTTCTGACCACTTTTACATGCTCAAAAACACTCTTTCAGCTGCTCATCTTAAAGCTGCTTAACCCTGGGATGGAGGTGACATTCTGTAACCATTTAACTTTTCAGCTTTGAGGACTGAAGGTGAAAGAGTGGCCACTCGGACCATCGTGTGCATCGTGGACTTGGTCTGGGGTTTGTTGGAATCCAACAGCAGCTGTGCTTGAGCGAAAGCTGCCGTGGGTTCATGTGTAATGTTAGAAGGTTTGAGTTCCTAACGGGTCACATGGGAGAGCCAAGGGGGCCGACAGAGTAACATGGTTTAGGAGCATTGTGTGGTGGTCATGGTGGGAGTTGAGAATGCTCTTGTCTTGTGTGTTGTGGAAATGTAAGGAGTGAAGCTAGATTAGATGTCAAAGCTTAGAAAAATCCACCACAAGGTCTTTACGCTCTGACCTAAAACTATAGTAATGTTGTTCACAGAAGGACAAAACAATGGCTATACACCGTGCTCACATGAGGATTTGTACCCAAGTGTTTTGAATCCAAAAACTGGAAGGAAGTGGTTTTATCATAAGCTAGGTATAAAAGGCAATACTTTGGATAAAGTGGTCCCTATTTTTTTTTTACATTTTTAAATATTTTTAATCAAAGCTGTGTGACCAACTTTTTCCAGTCCCCACCTGCTACACTCCCCTGACAAAAGCAGTATTTTAACCACACAGACAGACCCAAGTGCACTCTGCAGCTGAGCTCCTGTCTTGAGGCCTGAAGAGAAAAATTCCCATAAGATCAATAATGACTGGCTCAACAATGACTTTGGTCTCTCATACTAAGTTTCCTACTTTCTTAACAACTGTACCAAGGGTGAATATCCAGTTTATTGTTTAGCACTGTTGGAGTGACAGATATCCTTTAGCTTCTTTCTGGTACATGGATTCATTACGCCCATTCAAGGTAGTTGGCTTTATTTGTGTATTTACTGATTAGTGTGGTATTAAGTACAATACAATACATTGGCCATTATAATGTCAGGATACAGTAGTTCTTTGACTTGACAAACTGAAAGACATCTACTACATATAAAAATAACTGTGATAATAGAAGAAAAAGCATCTATAAAATCGCTAGATTTACGGTTTTGTCAAGATTTCCTGGCAACACTTTAAAATAACTGCACACTATTAAGCAGTTGTAAAGCATTAATAAATGTGTAACAATAAAAAAATCCCCAAAAATCAGATTCTGAATTTTAGAATCTAACAGTTCTTTGTTTTCTCTTGCAGCCTCTCTCCTGCCACCGGATTCCTGAGGTGCCCGTCCAGCCTCAACCCAGAGCCTCACCCCTTTCACCCCTGCAGACTTTTCGACAGCACCACTATCCCATAGCTTCACGCCGAGCCACTGACTGGACTGACCTCACAGCTGGCCCTCTCCCTCTAGAAACCCCTCCCCTGCTCCAGGGGACGGGACCCTGTCATGTTCAACTGACTGCTCCCCCCACCGAAAGTGTCGAATGACAAGCGTGCATCTGAGGGCGGGGCTTGCCTCAGTCTCTCATGATTGGCTGCTGGATGGAATTGAGGTGAATGGAACACATGCCCAACGAGCAGGACTCTAACCCATCAGAGGGAGAAGAGAAACGGTGAGTGTCATCATTTTTGTTAACATATCATTCAACGTATGTACAATGTATTTTATAAAAGCCTAAAAAAGATTAATAAGCAATAAAGTCACCCCTTTATTATAAGTATATGCTTGTACCAGAGAACAAGAGTCTGATTTGACGAGTCTAGTTACTGTCCAATTCAGACCAGGTTATTTCTAAGGATATCCAATACTATTCTTCTCTCAATGAGTACCTAGGGAGTACTTCCAATTTAATCCTCGCCCATATAAAGTTTGGAACTAGACAGTGGCATGCTGAATATTAGGAGGTAAAAGAGCAAAAGAGTTTCTGATACCACCAAGTAGTGATACCAAAGAGCTGCACATAGAGAACACACCACTACGAAACAATAAACAGCCATGAGAAAAGAAAAAGATATAAAAAATTTGGTGTTTCCATCTTGATAAAAAGAGCTTGTTGGAAATAATGGAAATGTCACGTTTTATCACGATTTCCACATTGTTTCCAATTTGAACTTTGGTGTTTTTCTGATTGCAAGTTTTTTGAATAAAGGAAAGACGGCCATGGCTGTAGTATTTGCTCCATCTACTTTGTCTGCAGTAAACCGTCATCTCAACATCTGCTTCCTCGCTATACGGCCTTAAATAAACCCTTCTCTTTCTGCTCTAAACTGAGACCTCTATCTTAGTTTTATAACATAATAATTTCTAGTTTGGAGAAGGTTTTCTGAGGACATCCTGACAATAATTACTTGAAGTTGGTATCATGGAAATTTCATGCTACTTTACATTTCTGCTCTATTTCTTTTTACAAAAACAAAACAATATGCAGTAATTTCCATTTACCTCCAAAGGCAGATAAACTGGGCTATAGCAACATGTGACTTAGCCTATACAGTACATCTCATCAAAGGCAGACAGGGATAAACACAAACATATACAGCTTGGTCTAAGTTTGGTCTCATTAATATAAACATAACATTAGTGAAATGGAGCCCTGCTGGAGGAAGGATCCTCTGCATGAAAAGTAAAAAGTACTGTATTATTGCTTTGTGAAGGAGCCAAGATCACAGCGTTTCATTTCCCTCTGCTGTGGGTCCATGTGCTGCATTACAAGCTTATGTTAAGAAAGTCAATCCGGTGGGGCCTGGATGAATTCCTCAGCTAACATGGACACCTGTCAGGAGATTATCGACTCCGACGTTGGAGACGCCAACTGTCCAGAGATGTATTAGCGTACGCGTCGCTCCATCCATTTCATTTGTCATGTCCTTTGTGACTTAGTAACATCTAATCCGTGGTGTTTATCTTCCTGTGTGTGTCCCAACACCTGCACCACAGAGCTTTGCACCTCAGGGATAATTAAAAGCACAAAGAATTTAGCTGTCAAGGCTTAAGACAGGCTGTAGCCGCTCACAGTCAATATCAGGGATCTGCTCGGGATGACCAGTGCATATGACGTAATCTCTGCCCTTCCCCCCACTGTACTGTTTAGAAATAGGCCACAACTTTGAAGTGACACTATAGAATTACGCTTAGAAGAGTCACGGTGCATGCCATTTGTTTAAGGCTAAGTCTGTGTTTATGTCTCTGAGTTTACTTTGGAATGTCAAAAAAACATTGTAGGCTAAAATGTTTGCATGGGAAAATAATATAGACATTTTGAGTACAGCAGGCCTTGGTTGCGTGGCATTAGTTGAAATAAAGCCATCTAGTGTAGTTGCAGCGTCTCCTTTGCATCACTGCCACTAACATGTCAATAGATCTGATGTAACGCTACATGCAGAGTGTTGCATTTCCAATGGTGAGGCCTTGTACTTCTTTTGACTAATCTTCTCTTTTAAATAAAAATGTCTTTGTATCCATTCTTACATCATCACATTGAGCAATAATTTCATGCATTCTTCTTCCCTGGAGACCTGAAAAACAACCGTTGTGCCAAGAAAAAGAGCAACAAAGGTTATACATTGTCTGTCTTTTTTTTAAAAACGTTGAAAACATGAAAATATAAATTGGTAAAGCTGAATTGCACTGTTGCTACATACCATAAAATATTATTAAAAGTCAGTCATTGACATCTTTTTGCAACAAATATTACCACTACAGATTTCACCTCTTTAAGTATCTTTTTGTATTATTTTTTGAATAAAACATGACAACATAATCTAAAAGTAATAATTATAATTAATAATACTACTAAGCTATCTTAAATTATAACCTGCAATTAAATAAATAATAATAATACAGTATTTCAAGAGATGGTTGTTGCTTGTCCCATAGCCCCTCCAAATGCTTTATTATTAGTGATTATTGTACAGAATGTAGACGCAAGACAACCAGCATACACTAAACTATAAATATACACTAAATGCAGACTTTATCAAGTAGCCATCTTTAAACCCTTAGCAACACGATGTCTGTATTGGATGTGCATTTGGGGATTTGGCTACATGTTTATTAGTGGTTCTATGTAGGATATTGTACATGTGTGTATTTTGGACAAAGGCTGTTTGTCTAACTTTCTTATTTATTTGCATATTATTCCACTTCTGAATGCGGCCTGTAATTTAGACAGTGGCAGGACACATAAAGGGACAAAGTGTCCATTAGTGCAGGATGTATAGGACAGGGCCGAGCCAGCTGTAGGCCTGCAGCGCTCACTCCAGACAATAAGCCACTGTGGCATTCTGAACATAGGACAGGGGCCTGTATTCATTCACAGTTATGGATATAATTCTGACCACTCCGGCCATGCTGTTATCGTTCTGTGTGCCAAGAGAACCACAAAGAGAACGACAAAGCAGATGTTAACAAACATAATACTGCTAGGCACACACTGTTTTAAAAGGTTGATTCAAGCAATCAAAAGCAAGCTTATATAATCCTTAAACCATTAGTGTTAAAATAATTCATTGTTTTCAGCTATGCTTGTGATATTAGTCTCAATAAAGCCATCACAGCTGACCTGTCATTCATAAAATTACCTGGTCAACATCACTTGTGGCCACGTCACAAGTGATAGTGTTGGCTTTGCTCCAGTTCTAAAAGACAGTTGGGTGTTAATACCAGAAGGGCAAGTACAGTACAGTATAGCAAGAAAGTCTTATAGACCAATGGTGTCAAAGGGAGGGAGTGTTTTTGAGTGAGGTAGCTGAACATAGCAGCACGAATGGTAGCAGCATCAGGTCCATGCTGCTACATCTGCAACTAGGGCTGCAACAACTAATCGGATTAATCTATAATAATCAATTATTAAAATAATTGTCAACTAATTTAATAATCAATTAATTCCTATCTGGGGTATTCATAGACTCTGAAACCCGCCATGTGCCGAGAGAAGAGGGTTTTATTACAAAGACAGAGCAATATATCCACAGAAACAGTAAAAGAGATGCACATTTTGTGTTTTTGATGAAAATACATGGTTAGGTGTATATAAGTCCTGTGGCACTTGTATCTTCGTCGGGTTCAGACTTAGTAAAAATCTGGGATTTTTTGTAGTATTATCATCTGTTTTAAGTTGGAACAATAAAACACCTCAAGATTTTGACCACTTGATTTGCGCTTCACTATCCAATTATTAATCAATTAATCAAAAAAAAATAGAAATACTGTATATATGCTATTTATTCTATAACAATATATATACAGTATATTGTTATAGAAATAATCGTTAGTTGCAGCCCTATCTGCAACTTTAACTCCTACTAAAGTTGAACATGCATATTGTACAGTCACACTGAATCATCCGCTCAGCACTGTAAGTCATTTTTATGTCATCTTATTGGCTAATGTATCTGACTTTGTTTTTTGGCTGAAAGTTTAACCTCGTACATATTGTGCTCCTATACACATCTGTAGGGAACCACACAGTTGCTCAAACTTGTTCACTATATAATTTGTTATATTTGAAGGAACATACTTTTCAGGGTTCACTTAGGTTGATCTGGGACTATGCATATTCAGAAGTGTGTTGAAATCCACATTCCATCACTATAGAAGCTGAAAATTGGAAAGAGCTATGCACAGTATACATGCCCCGACCTGCAAAAAAAATAAATAAAAAAATGACAGTCCATCAAAAAACATTCAATTATTCATGATCTTTTCGCTCATGATCAGACCAGCTTGCATTTGAGCTAAGTGGCTCTACAGCGACTGACTGACAGGCTGCTTTTTTCAATCCATACATTTCAGTGTTTTGCTTGTCCATTTTAATACCTTGTAAATTTCTAGACTGTGATTTGTGATTTGTTCTTTTGAAAGGCTGATGCAGTGCAGAGCTAAATTTCCGAGTGTGTTTTCATGTTGTCGGTCTGTGTTTCTACTCATAACAGCGTCTTGTCACGCGGCACGACCAAACTGTCACATAGCTGACTATCTGATGGCTGTTGCCTCCAGCTACTGCGCTGTGTCTGATGTAAGAACCAGTTGGCAGAGAGCATTTGACTATGAATGGCAGTCTTCATCCTTCTGCCTCTGTGTCAGCTTTCATTCTTTTCTGAGACGGAATGTGTCACAAAGACAATGGTCAGGTTCTGTAGATTTTTGATTTTCATAACACTTGTCAACTCCTCAGGAAATGAGAGGGGTTTGTTGCCAAAAGTGCGGCCTGGCCTGGCCTGCCAGTAGGAGGAGCCATTGCAGAGACCACTCTGGGGGCTAACACAGTATTTTTTACATGCTTTTCCCCCTTTTGATTAATATAGACATACATGCATTCATTCATACATTCATTCATTCATTCATTTATTGTTATATGACTAATTGTTGTAATGTGGATGGTACGGATGGTATAGTAATGGAATTTCAAAGCCACTGTAGGCTAAAAAGTATTGTAGCTTATTTCAATAAATATATTGACAACCAAATTAGTCTAATTTTAAGACTGGGTATTTTAACAATGACTATTTTGTTAGTGATGTTTTGTTTAACATTTTAACACACACTACAATGGATATTGTGTATCTTTATGTCTATACCGTGATCCTGCTTCACACTCACCCTTTGGTGAACAGGTACAGGAAGTACATGCAGAGACTTCCTGTGTTTGTTCTGTGAGCTGTGTTATACAGGCAGGTGTGTTAGTATGTAAGCTGGTCTAAACAGTAACAGCAGCTTTATGTTCTTTCTACTTTAATATCAATATTTGCTTCAGACTTGCCCTGCAATACAAGAAATTAACATAGCCACAACTTCTTGGTAATAAAAACAAATAACATAAACAGTTCATGTTTGTCAAATGTCAAAGGATTTTATTATGTGAAGGAACCGTATTCCCTATAGTGACCTTGATGAGCCCTTTTTAAGATGCATGTGTAAAGAAAGCAAGAAAGTTGTTTTCACTTGTAATTATTTATTTTTATGTGTCTGCAAAAGTACTGATCACATTGTGATTGCTTTTTGAAGAACTGTCAGAAATAGCCTATAGAAGACATAGATTTGGTTGATGTACCACACTGCTGCTGCACAGGCTAGTGGTCCTTGTCACTGGCAGGCCAGGCCACACTTTAGGCTCCAACCCCTGCTGGAGAAAATTTGTTTAAACTGTTCTAAAGATTCCAAATTCAGAGCTATTGTTATAGAGAGTACTGTATTAGAATGATTTGTTCTCAAAAGGACAAAATGAACCATGACGAGCAGATCTAATTAAAGAGTTCAGTTTGTGTTGGTGTCCAGACTCATTTACAGTTAATGTAAACACTACTGCTCTGAAGTATCAAGGGATGAAATTTATAGAACACCAAACTCAAATGTATTTGTAGGGGTAAATTAATAATAAATGTCTTATTGCACATGAGGACAACAAAGAGAGAAGAATGACTTTAGTTTAGTCTCACTCACATGCATCATGTGAGTGCAGGCTCTAGTCGCTTGACCATGCTTTGTTAGCTGTTCACAAATGTGTATGTTAAATGCTGTATAGTCTTAAAGGCATCCAACCAAGAGGGTTTTTAAATAGTGAATGTACAGTAGTGAGATATAGCGGTGGTGTGGTGTGTGTGTTAAAAGCAGTGTGGCTGGTATGATTTATGTCGCTAATGGAGTTGGTCTGACTAAGGTCTGGTGTAGGAAGACGCTTTACTGCTTTCAGGAGTGTGTCAGAGCATCAGCTGGACTCTAGGGACGCACACATCCCACTGTACTGTCTCTTATACACTCCTGCTTCTACTTCATAATTCCATCCCCACAGCCAGCTTTACATGGCTTTCACATCTTGTGTTGTTATTGCAAGGTTATTTTAAGGAACACCAACATTGCCACAAATGTCAGCTTCTGACTTGGAGGTTTTGGCTAAACCTTCATTGTTGCTCTGTAAGTCCCCTTACAAACACACTGAGGTAGCATTTTGTATTTTTAAGTCTAATTTATGCACCAGATGGTTGTCAGATACATGAATACACATGATGAATGGGTACAAAAACAGGAAAGTCTACCCAAATTGCTGTTAGTCCTGTCATAGGTATTTAATTCCTACTTTTTTACATTATGGTACAATAATAATTCATGATTGAGTTCATTTTATGCCAGGTTGATTTTATAATTCTTCCAATGATCTGGAGTGAAACTTTGCTGTACACTCTGTCGACATGTACTAATATCTTAACACTTACAATCATATTTTTCTGTCTCTCTTGTTATCTGTTGTCACAGGTGGCTCAATGGCCCGAAGAGGAAGAGGAAGAACAGCCAATGTTCGGTGAAGAGTGTGACTGGTGAGTTATGATGGATGGTGTCTTCACAAAGCGACACTCAGCATCAGCATTCTAAAGTGGCTACAGAAAACAAAACTTCCAGCTTCAAGAGTGAATGAAGTGTAGTATAAAGCACATCTTTGACAGATAAATGCTCTCTAAGAGCTATACATTTAAAAAGCGCTCAGCGTGCGCTTTATTTTCTTGTTTCAATAGTTCTGAAAGCTGAAAGTGTTTTGAAATGGAGTTGTCAGCTGTTCGAGAGTGAGGAGTGATGCTGCATAGACACAAGCGATACATTATTCATTTGTGCCTTGTGTACTTTACACATTTGATTTGTCACCTCCAAAGACAAAACGTAAAACACGTTGGCATCTGTCATCACTAAAGGAAAAGCTTGTTCTCAGCTTGCTTTCTGCATTGTCTAAGTGACAGCTTAAAGTCCCCTGAGTTGAAAGATGCAAGAAAAGAAAAAGAGACACGTATCGAGAGAGATAGGTTAGAAGGAACTCCAACTATAAAATATTTGTTGGGGCAAAGGTTGGCATTGGATTTGTGAAAACTTTCTCAAGATAAAACACTCTTTTCTCCTCAGCGCATGCTCTGCTTCACCTCTGAACCTGTACTCTACCTGTCATGCTCCATTTGTGTTAGGAAAATATGACAGTGTGTCTGTCTGTGGGGCACATGGTTGTCTTAGATTAGGTTAGACACACCCCATTGATGTCAGCATTGTGCTATGGGACCGCATTCCCTTTTTCATACAAAAGTGTAGGGAAATTCAATGAAAATAACAACATGTCAGAACCTCTAATCTATATAATGTTACCAATGTTACCCTAATTTTTGGAGATAGAGGACACAAATTGGGGTAAAGTTATTTTATTTTTATTTTTTTCAATGACAAGGCTTCACTGCAAAAATAAGACATCTGAAATGACATTGAGGCTTTACACAGAGGATTTCCCTTTCCTGTTCAAGCATTGCGTCACTTGGGTTTCCCTTTTGCTGCTTCTTCTCTTCACTGGTTTAACTTAAACGATCAAAGCCCTATTCCCCAGTACAAAATGAAAAAAGACACAGCTATAGTGTGTGCGTTAGTTTGTTCTGTTCATTTTCACAGCTTCTGTCTGTAGTCTCCTTTCTCGTCCCCGATGTCCTTAATGTTTACAATCTCAAATGTCACCCCGCCGCCGCCGATGTCATGTCCAACCTCTGGAGAATCCATCTCACCCTCTGGGGCCTGATTTACACCGGCTTCATCTGCACATCTGGATTAAACAACACGTGTTACGTTTGGGAAAGTTGTGGAGACAAAATATTTATCTTTACTCAGCCACACTAGAAAGTTTCCTGGTTTTTGTGTTAGTGCAGCTTGAGCAGGGTCTGGCGTAAAGCAGAAGTAGGACTCAGTGCCAGAGAGCTGCAGCAGTATTGATTTTTGGGCTTGGCTTATGAACACAGCTACAGCACATTGGCTTGGATTCGGTCTGGGGCTGTTACTGCTCACTCTGCCAGGCCTCAGGAGGGGAAGTCTTCTCAATATGATACCTCTTTACTATCTACACGGCCCACTTCCCTTGTCTCTGTCCCTTCACCTGTATTTAGTTTTCTGTTTTTTTTTTATTTGTTGCTTCGTGTTTCCTGCACCATTCTGACTTCAAAGTTTTATCCTTTTTAATTCTTTTTGACTAAAACTCAAAACATGAAAGACCTAAAAGCCTACTTTATCATTAATAATTCAGGATATATAAAGTGTGTTATGCTTGCCTATGTTTCCTGTTGTCTCTGTGTATAAGGTTCTCGGCTCTTTGCGTATGTGCTCCACCAACTGAGCTTCAACATAAGTGGTGATTTTGACACTGGATTGGTTCATTATTATAGTGTTATTTAGTTGAGATTTTTAAGCTAAAGTAAACTCTTTATGTTGGATCATGGGTATTGGTCCATTTTTAGGACTTTTCACTTCAATGACTTTTCACTTAGCACCTACTCCGCATCCATATGGCAGCCATTGAGCTCTTTTACATTCTGTGCTCTTTTCTGGTAGACCTTAGTACAATAGACATATATGAATAAATCAATAGAAAAACACTCATGTTTCTTTGGCACCCAGCTGTGTCCTTTTATATTTTCTCATTTTCTCTCTCCCCCTTTGCCCTTTCTTGTTTGCCCCTCCTTCATCCTTCAAAAACTGGCACAAAGCCAAAAGGCAGGGCCCAACTGACACTGCCTGCGGCTCAAACACACAGTATATGTCATGTTTTTCACACACACATAAGACTAATATGCCTTCTTCTGTACTTACAAAGCTCTACCAGTTCTCTGTGTTCGTCTGTGTGCTTTTGTTTGTGACTTTGTGAGTGTACCATGTCCGACACGCCCCTCAGTTTCTTGGCTATACATCATTTAAAATGTCCAGAAATCTGCTATTTCCTGTTTTTCTTTGTGCACGCTGTCTCTCTCACTGCTCTATATGAGGCAAAATGGAAAGGGAAAAAATGGTCCCAGTGCTAGGTTTAGAAGGAGTAAGATCATTTAGGACTGAAGAGATTAGTAAACAGTATGCAGACATGGAAACTCAAAAATACATATTCAGTTGTTTTCAGTAGCCTTGTTTAATTCATTTATTCATTTTCTTATGCTTGGTCCCGTTAGGGGTCGCAGGTGACTGGAGCCTATCCCAGCAGCTTTGGGCCTTAGGCTGGGTACACCCTGGACATTGGCCAGTTAGTCGCAGGGCTGACATTAAGACATAGACAGTGACAGACAACCTTTCACTCTCACATTCATTCATTCAAAGGACACTTTAGATTTTGCCAATTAACTGATACATGCATGTCTTTGGGTGGGAGGAAGCCGGAGTACCCAGAGAGAATCCACGGTAACACGGGGAGAACCTGAAGACTCCTCAAAAGTCGACCGGGGTTTGAACTCACAACCTTCTTGCTGTGAGGCAGGAACGCTAACCACTCTGCCACCGTGCACCCCCAGCCCGGTTTTAATGGATGGTAATATATATTCTAAATCTAACTAGGCCAAGAGCATGTAGACTCTAATTTTTTTTTTATGTTTAGTGTCTCAATGGTCCAAACTGTCCATTAAGATGTGTTGTTTGTTATCTGATAGTGGTCATTTCTCACCTGGCAATACTCCATATGCAAACAAATTTACGGCAGTTGGCTAAAACAGTGCTATCTACTGTATATCATGCAGTTAGAAAGTTTTAGCTAAGAGACTTTTATCTCACTGCTGTTATTCATTTTCTTCCATATGAAATCCATCATTAATTTTCAGATTATGTACGGATTCCAGTTTCTGGAGCACTCATTCTTTAATTACTCTATCAATTAACAGTTTAATGACACCAAATGAACAATATGGATCAACACAAGAGGCAGTTCTTTTAATGTGAGTCAGATCTCATTTCTGTGCACACTAAAAGAATAACAAGAATATATGGTCATTGTCCCACTTCTAAATAAAACTCGAGTGGTCACTTCTCATTCAGAAATGACATGGCACCACATGATACTATGCTATTTGCAATAGACTCCCTGCCTTACATCATGCTACAGACATTTCTGAATGTGATATCTGTAAAACTGAAGTAGATAGCCCACATATTATACTATATTGAATTTGATGTAGTGGATTTTGTGCACTGTCATGTCCAGCATTAGCTTAAAAGTATGTTTGCTCTGATTTGTTTTTTACATGACATCACCTTTTCTTTCAATTTTTAGTTAAATCAAACTGAAGAGGTTCACCAGAGTAGCAATGCTGAAAATGTGACCTCTTCTCTAAATAACAATAGGTGGCCACAGAGTTCCTGAACACTAGATCGCACTAGGGGAGTGATTTATAGGCAATAGCTGTGTAACACTGCTGCAGTGCTGTTTCATTCTTTCCCTCTGAACACCTTCATTTGAGCTCCACTGGGCAGAAACAACTGCTCCACAGCTGTATTGAGCTACACTACTTGTAAGGAAGAAAGGAGAGAGGTAAGATTCGGTTTTAGGCCTGGGATGCTGCGATTGTAGACACCACCCGTTGAGAAACGAATGACTGACCTCCAGTGGGCATATGGACAGAAGGACACACAGGGCACAGCTGGACACAGGCTCAGAAGAGGCTCCTGATTGAGGTTTTTGGAGCCAAACAGAGATTTAGAAAGCTGCAGGGCTGGTGTCGGGCTTTAAAGGCGATCTGGCCTGGCAGACTCAAAATTGCTG